>JAWWLV010000024.1:20681439-20720327 GCA_035041135.1 Platyrinchus mystaceus
CAGGGATGGGGCAGCCACAGCTTCTCTGGGCAACCTGTGCCAGGGCCTCCCCACCCTCACCGGGGAGAATTTCTTCCCAATACCTAATTCAAACCTGCCCTCCTTCAGGTTAAGGCCATTCCTCCTTGTCCGGTCACTCCATGCCCTTGTGAAAAGCGAACAGTTAAGAACAGTTCTGTTTAGTGTAGTCAGTGGCAGGGCAATTATTTCCATTTCAGATACTAAAATCCAGATTTTCACACAACAATACTAAATACAGATCACACTCACATGTAAATTTAGAGTGACAAATAACGATGATAACATTTTGTCCCCATTTTAGAAGCTGAAGGAACAGATTTTCTTCTCCCTGGTGATCCAAGTCTGTTGCTGAACACCTCCCATTTTCCTTGTATGTGTAACAATTACCCATCCCTAAAGCAGCTGAATCATCCCATGGCTGTGTCATGCTGGATGTGCTCTCTGCAGAGCCCTTGCAGAAACCCTGAGCTGCTCCCTGAGTGTTCCTCCAACCTCTGCTTGGGAACACAGTGGATGACAAGAGTAAGCAAAATCTCCCCTTAATTTATGTCATCTCCAAGATGGCAATATTGAATAAACCATATAAAGTTGGCACCAAGGGAAGACATCCCATCAGTCTGGCACTAACACTCAGCTCAGGCCCAGGGAATACAGAGCTCAAGTGTGACCTATCAAGGACTCACTTCACATATTGTTCCCATTTAGCTGCCTCTAAACAGCCTCAAGACCTCACTGTAGAATGTTCTTAATTCCTGAAGTGAGGCCTTCTCAAAGTATGTTTTACAGACCTAGAGACACTTCAGATATTTGGATTTTCTTTTCTTCTGTTTCAAAGACATGAGAACACCCTCAAAACTAAGAGTGTCATGACCTACACTACACAGAAGCCAAAAATGGAAGTGGTGAAATAAAGTGTACTTTCCTGATATTAAGGAGGAAAATATTTCTATTTGTTTTAGAACTTTCCAGAAATCCAAACCTGTAGATTTTATACTGAATCACAAAGAATGTTTCTAATCCTGTGTGCATTAAAATACAGGCTAAGTCTTACTGTGGATTAGGGATGGGGAAAATTCAGACTTTGCAGCAGAAGTTACAGAGCACATGCTCATGGTTCCAACTTAATTTTAGTGTTGCATAAAGTGCTTCAGAGCAAAAGCAGCAGCATGTTTTACCAGTTTCTCATTAGAAGAGATTTCTTCCTAGAAGTTATTTTTTCCCTTATGCTCTACAGAAAAGTTTCAGACAAGGAACAACACGGAAAATCAATTTTGGAAGGCAAACACGGGGGTGGATCCCACACTGGGAGTTGACCGGGTTGGAGAGCTGATGCCTGAAAAGGGCCTGGTGTCTTTGCTAGTTGTAAAAGGACTCCTTCAGTTTGTGACAGAGCACTGACAAAAATCACAAGGGACCTATTTGTGCACTCTGAAGATTAAGTGGGGAAAGGCCATGAATTCTACAGAGGTATTTGTCAGAATGAGAGGCAGACAGTAACACTACAAACCCTGAAGCTGCAAGATAAAAATGTCTCGGGTTTGACAATGTAAACTTGCAAAAACCCTTTTTTTGGAAGAGAACAGACTCACGTAAGCACAACTCCAAGGGATGAGTAGGGTAGTGTAGAAGGTACCTAAGCTACAGTTGGGAGAAGCTCCCTAGCTCTGGGAACACCCCAGTTGCCCACTGTCTTCAGGAAGCACAGCCTTTAGAAGCTAACCCACACCACATTTACTGCTCTGCCTGCTGGAAACAGATAATTGGATCAGTTTTATTTTCAAACCAGGAATAAAAGAGACTTCAAACATTCAGAGGCAACCCATAGGAAATGTTTTTTTTTCTGCTGGCTAGAGAAAAGACTGAAGATACGAAGGATACTACAACAAATGGCCTGGGTTTTGTTATTTCTGCCTTGTAGTTTCTATCAGAGATGGCAACCAAACTGTTTGGATCTTGTATCAGCCTTTGAATGTTAAAAATACTTCATCTTAGGAGCTTGTAGTGCATCTGATCTAATGATAAGTTTTCTGAAGAGGCAAGAAGTTCCCTGGATGACTTAAAATCCTCTCAGATTTGCAAAGCTCAGCTTTTCCCTGAAGATTGGGTTATTCAATTAAAAACTCTCCTCCTCCCTCTGTCCTGGTTGAGAAACTGACCTCTTTCGGCATGGTAACAATAATTCACAGGGCATGGCCATTGTTTACTAACAATTTGTACACACAGGACATGGAGAAAACCAAACCTAAACAGGGCACAAGAATTATGTCAGAAAGCAAAGGGGAGAGCAGAAGCACAAGCCAAAGATGTGATACAGACAGACTTCACTGAGCCCTGTGTGACAGCCCTGCACACCACCCGACCCTGAGGGCTGGGATGCCATCCAAGACACACTGACAAGCCAGAGGGACAAACCAACAGAGCTCTCAGAAATTCTACAGCCACAAAAATGAGGCCTTCCACCTGGGCAGGAATAAACCTGGCTACTCCACAGGCTGGAGGTGTGCCAAAGGGACCTGGGGCTCCTGGAAGGCAGCAGAAGCTGGAGCAGGAGCCAGCAAGGTGCACCCTGGGCTGTGCAGCAGGAGCACAGTGGCAGACCCAGGGATCCTGCTCTCAGCATGTGGCAGGTCACCTCCAGAGCACTGCACCCCATCTGGGGCTCCAGCCAGGTGTCAGAACAGCTGAGCTGGTTCTGCAGAAAGCCTCCAGATTGTCAGGGAGTTCCGAGCAGTTGGTCTGCAAGAAGGGGCTGAGGGAAAGGGGCTCATTCAGCCTGGCAAAGACAAGGCTTTGAAGATACAGCCTTCCAGTACCCACAGAAAGGTGACTGAGCACACGGAGCCAGCTCTTCACAGCAGTGCGTTGTGTAAGAGCAAGAGACACCAGACATAGCCTGAAACAAGATGGGCTCAGACTAAACACCAGGCAAAGTATCTTCACCGTCAGGACTGTCAAACCACAGGGCAGGCTGCCCAGACAGGTTATGCAGCCTCCAACCTTGGAGATTTCCAGGACTAGTCTAGGCAATGCACTGAGCAACCTGCTCTGACCTCAAGCTGACCACACTTTTCACAGGAGGCTGGACTAGGTAACTTCCTGAGGTCCTTTCTGACCTGCATTATGATGACCCTTAGCATCAAAAAACCCCACAAACAACAAGGCACTTACTTCTACTTCACACGTTAGTCCCTCTGGCAGACACCCTTCCAAGTCAACAACCTGAGTAAGACAGGAATTTCCTACACCGATTCAGAGAAGGAGCCTAATCTGCGTATTTTGGATTGCTTTCTAGAAGCATCTCCTTCCCTCTCCACTGAGATGGAACAACCAAGGAGATGGAGTTTCCCTGCATGCTCTCCTTACTCACAAAGGGAGACTGCATTAAGCCTTGTTTCTAAGGTTACCTTGTGAATGAAGAATCAGCACTTCTTCAGTGGTCTGTACTCCCAAACAGGCACTAATTTATTCCAGAGGTAAGAAACTGCCCTCCCAATCCCAATCTGAAAGTATTGTTCTTTGATCTTGAAGCTCCATACTGTAACCAGCTTTCCCAGAATAAGAACCAAATTGTCTTTGTCTTAAAAGATAAATCCCAAAGCACACAGATAAAAAGCAGGATAATGCTGGCTTCCAAACAAGGTCAGTTGATCTCTCAGGAAGTCAATTAACTCCTTTCTTGTTTCAAACCCCTGACTGGGGTGGTCATTTCAGTGAACTCTGCTCTCAGGCAGGTGACAGGACACAAGCCCAGGTCTGCACGTTTATTAGATGCATTATCTGTTTCCACAGGGACATTTGGACAGATGAGAGCCTGACTCAGAACAGCTCACAGGGATGTGTTTGATTCCTTCTCCCTTTTGCAGCAAAAGCAATTCATATCTCTTCATTTAAATCTGGCCATGGAACCTTCACAGTTCTGCTGAGCTGATGGTAATTGTCGGTGTCTCCTGAAAGGCTTTTCATGCAGCACATAGAGATTATTTGGTTCATTTCCTTCCAGATGTGAAGTATGGATTCTTCAGTCAGGTTTCCATTTCCCTTCCTTTTTCCCACTTCTACTCAGCTGTTCCTGGATGAACAACCCCCACCTCGTGTCCCTCTTTAAAACAGAGGTAGGGGCTCTTCAGGTTTGCTTTTTCTCCCCTCCCCATGGTGACACCTAAGCAGACATAGCAATTTCTATCAGCAAAGCTGGTTCTTTCTTTTCTAAGTTATACTTCTTCATTGGTGAACTGGCAAAGCTTCACTCATAGGAAAAGTAACATTTTGGTACAGCATAATAAAAGATTGAGAGAGAATGCAGGAAATAAATTGTATATTATTGTCACAGCTCTCCCTGTAAAGCAACAAATTCAGCCACTGGAATGGAATCTGTCAGCTTTGATTCTCAAGATCATACTGTCCTAGAGACAAAAGATTAAAATCTTTACTCAATGAGAAAAAGCTTTCTAAATCCTGAGTTGAATGAGGTGTGGGATCTGAGCCCTTGGTTCCCAAGCATGGAGAACACTCCGTTGTAACTCTAAACAGACACAACAAAGCAAAGTTTGTAAGCACAGCTTAGGAAGGACATCCTGGGGAAACACAACTTCCCCCCATTTCCAGTTTTCATGAAGGCTTGCACTGTTCTGAAACTACTCTCTGCTATCAGCCTTGTGGCTAATACAAATGTCTTCAAGGTTTTTTTAAGCATTCATAAAATTTACAAGAAATATTGCTCTGTGCACATCTACAGTGAAGAGGTCCCTACAGAGAACTGTGATGACATCACTGACATACCAGTGTGTTACGTGGAAATAAACTCAATTACGGAGCTCCTGAAAGAAGTTATCATTTCAAACCATGAGCACTGTGAACCTAAAGAAACAAGCAGCAGTTTTTCCATGACCAGTAACTAAAGAAGACTGGGTTGCTGCAGACATGTCCTTCCATGTGACACCATCACCAGGCAGCAGACAGAGGTGCTGTGGCCAGTTTGGGGCTATGCACTGGCAGCAAAGAGACCGTGAAATTCAACAAATCCTGTGTTGTGCAAGCCTTTCCCTCAGTCAGGGCATTTATTTGGGGCTTTGCACTCATAACACTGTAGCATTTGTCATGGAAGCTCCAACAGCCAAATGGAAACTGCTTTCATATCTGATTACACTGGCCAACAGATGAAATACATCAGGGAAGAACTGCCTGAGGAGGCCCAGGGATGCTCTGGGGGAACACACTGCATTGCCTTGGGACGCCAGCTACAAAGCCCAGGTGGTGTTTCCACTGAAAATGTACATCTGGAAGCAGAAATGACAAATGCCCAATTTTCATTCAAGTAATTCAGTATAAATTTAGAGGGCTTTCCAGGAGGTCTAAGTGTCTGCAGTCATATTCTGAACCAGCTGTCAAACAAGTCCACTCAGCCCAGACCACAGAAAAGTATCATCAGAAAGTTTATCAACCACTTATTGAGAAGTCCTACATTTTAACCTTTTTAGTAAAAAATGAAAAACACAGGCACACTCTTTCATTTTTTCACCTCAAGTTTTACAAGGAAATAGCAAACATGCATGCAGGTTTTGTTTTGCCACTGCAATGTGCTGACACTTACCTTCCTAAACACAGGAGTGGCAGCAAAATAGGGGATGAGCGTAACATCAGATGTCACAGTTGGTCACTAGGCAATGCACATGCAAGCCCCAAAAATTCTGCTGAAAATCTGGAATCTGGTTTTAAATTCTACATTTGGCCAAACAAGTTACAATTTCTCAAGGCTTAATAAACTTTTTTTGTAGAGATAACAAAACATTCAGGCAGCATTTACAAAAAGCAGATTATTTGCTGCATGGTACACATTGGAGAAAGGGAAACAGATATATCTGTTGTGGCAGATAAAGGTCACTATGATCCCCTTCTCCAATGTGTCCAGTTTCCCTTTTATAGCCATTTACTTGGCAGATGCACAAGGCAAGTGTGATGGAGCAGCAGAACACACATACTATAAGAGCATCAGACAATTTACTAGTCTCAAACCACCCCTCTCAAAACTACTGAAGCCACTTCAGCTTTCTTGTGCAACACATTCTCCAGGGTATTTACACTTTAAGTACCAAAACCTGACTATTACACACAAATTCAGAGCAGCAGACAATAAAACAAGATGGGAGGAAGATATACAGCTCATTATTTTTCATAGCTAAAGAACATGACTAAACAAAAAACTCTCCTCTTAAAAAGGAGAGCAAGAAGCTGCATTCTCCAAGCCAAACCACACTGCAGCTGTGGCTTGTGCAGCTGAAGGGCACTGAGGGGGATCACACAGGCTAAGTTTAGCCTTGTAAGGCTCCTGACCCCAGGTATCCTCTGAAGCCAGAACTGGGACACCTGAGGGTGACTGAGCAGAGGGGCCTCGCAGAGCTGCTCTCAACTAACCCATCACACACTGCTCTGGTGTGTAGCACTGATTTTAGCTTAATTGCTCCTGGTTATATTAAAATTGTACCTTAAGTGAAGCTAGTGGATGTTCTGGACCAAGTAAACTCCAATGAAAGGAAGCCAAATCTTCATCAGGTAGAATATGATTACCTGGAACATAATGCAGAACTCATTTAAGTACACCACAAAATGTTACATACAGTTTCTACATACAGCAAACAAATCTGCAATCAGCCCTCAACTCCCCATCAAGAGGATTAACAGATTAAACTTGCAGATAGCTTTTTGTTACTCCAGAAAAACCTAATTAGCATTCTGCTGCTGCAGCAAGAGCCACTTCCCTGTGTGTGAGGAGCACTCTTCCATAAAACCAGCTCACTCACAGCAGCAGCAGAGCCAGGGACAATACGGGGTCCACCTCACCCGGTGTGTCCTGTCAGTGAATCCTCAACAGGATTTCGTAGTGCAGGTTTAAGAACACATCCTATGGCTCTCTGACACACGGTGGAAAGCCCTTTCTGCATCCCAGCATGGGCCGTTACTGATCTACACAGGCGCTGCCTCTGGAATCTGCGCTCTGCCCCCTGTGTGCATGGGTCAGGCAGCAAGGCATCAGGCAGGTTTATCCAACCCTCACCACAATCTAAACACAGGTTTATCCAACACTTAGCAGGTTCCCAATTCCTGAAGTTTCTTTTGCTGACCTGACCAGGTCAGATGGGACCCTGGGCTGACAGCAGCAAAGGAACTGGGAAATCATTTTGTTGTTTCCATGGACAGAGACTGTATTTACCACACCGTTCAATGGAAGATCACCCACATTGTTTTTTTTTTTCTAAAGCACATAACACTCAACAAACAAACAAAAAAAACTCAAACCAACAAACCTAAATAAATTCTCACTAGGAAACATTTCAAACATTTGAATTAATCAAAGATGCAACTAGCCGACCATTGATTAAGTTCAGTGGCTGTGGATCCACACTTTACAAAGAGCTAAACAGGAGAATTTTTTTAAAATTCTGGCAGAAAACTTCAGGATACATTCTATACCTGGTTTTATAAAGCAGCAACTTAGTAGTGAATGCATTGTTCATAAAGAATACGAGAAGATTCTTTGAACATTACAACAATTGTTTCCTTTCTTAATATTTTGCTTGTAAACATCTAGTTTGCTCTTAGTGGTCTTTAACATGCGAAAGCCAGGAAAACTGCCCCCTGCCTGCTGATGCCTCTTGGAGAGAGAAATCTTTGCATCCAATCAATACTTTACCCACTACTGAGATCTCCAGCAAGAAGATATTATCATTTTTGTTCATTAGGACCTAAACTTTAACCTCACATCATAAAGATTCAACAAGTTTGCATAAAACAGCCATACCCTCACTAATCTAGTCAAGGTAAGATTAGACAGTCTTTTTAATACAGGTCTGACAAAATCTACTGCAGCCAGAGCACTCTGTGACAATGGACAATAACTCCTACAGATGCTACAACTGCTTCTCTCCCTTCCACCAAACCCTCAATTTTGTTTGGTCTCCATCTGTCATCGCAGTTAATTCCATCCCCCTGCACACACACAAGGCAGCGTCACTGTTTGATCAGCTCTCACCCCATACTGAAGTGTAGGATTTAGGATGCTGAAGTGCAGCAGTGTCTTTTGTGGGCCAAATAAGAAGTGATGCCTGTACTTACCTTATGAAGTTCTAAAATTTTACTGAGGAACAGAACGAGATTCCATAACTAAACACGTTACAAAGTGCTGTCACAGTGGGAAAGAGATCAGCGTTACATAAGCAACCTCTATTTCTTGACCTGGCTGAACAACCTCAACATATATTGATTTTTCCCATTTTAATGGCTTATTATAGTATATGCCTTAGTTTTTTTAAAAGCAATTAGACACTAATTGAAGCCACTGCCCTTTCTAAAGACTTCACTGAATTACAGCCCTATACCTCACACTGGGTTTGTTTTTCTATTGCTGAAGCTTGGGCTGCTTTTCTTTTTTTAAATTATTCTGAAGTATTTGAGTCAAAATTTACAAACAACACAAATCAACTCTCTGTTTACACCAGCAGCAGTTAGAACAGAACTTTTTAAGAGCACACTCTCAGAGGATGCAGTATCCAGACCACATTTTAACTGCCAAGGATACTCCTTACATTATAAAGCTACAGCTACAAACCCCTTCTGCATGAAAAGCTAGAAGAAGGAAAAAACTATAAACCAAACGAACCAAGCACAGTGTACACAGAACCTCCTCAGAAAGCAAGATTTCTGAGCTGGTACAGTCAGAAAAATATTTTGCTGCAATATTCTAATAAGACACTTTATTCCTGAAAAGCTCAGTCCCAAATCACTTGCCACTGAGAACACTTTTACAATTGCCCAGGTCAGTGTCGTTCCTCAGGCTTCTCCAGCTGCTCGATGTGAGGCCGAAACTTTCAGGATGTTTTTCCTCTTTCAGCATCCCTGAACTGACCCTTGGAGTTAATGGCAAGAAAGTATCTGAGTACACAGAAATTCAAGTTTTCTGGATACAGGGAAACAGAAGCCTTGAAGTTGAATATGGGTATCACAGCTATTGTGAGAGTTTGGGTCTTCTGGAACTGCAAACATTAAAGCAGCAGCTTAACTGTCATTATTTCAGAATTCATTTTTTTATTCCTACATGAAGTACTGGCATGGGGAGTTACATTGCTGTACCCAGCAAAAAAATTCATGTCATAAACTCTCACTCACTCCTTCCCATTTCTTTATTCTACTTATCAGGACTAAAAAGATCCAAAGAAGCCACAGGAGCAAAGGCAGAATAACCTCTGAAGCCAGGCAAGCCCTTAGATATTCAATAAAAATATAAAAATCTAAATCTGAATGAGCTACCCTAATTTAAACACCTTAAGCAACTACGTGCACATATGCAGTTAATATTTTATTTTAAAAAAAAGCTACTATATTACCAAGATTGCAAAAGTGAAAACATGTTGCAAGTACTTTAAGTCAAACTGTATCTGTTTGTTGTCAGCTTATATAATCACTTCCTATCCCAAATATCTAGGGTTCCTAAATTCACTCATATAAAAATAACACAAAAATCTCCAAGTGCAGGAAGACCTCTGGAGTAGCTTTCTGTTCTAACCGTGACTTCCATGAACTTTATTCTGCTTACTCATACTGAACACACACAAGAAATGCAAAGGAATACCCAGAACTAAACTCATAGCTGAATTGGGTTTTTTTAACCTTTGTACCAATTTGGCGGAAGGGGAGGGGTGGAAAAAGCTCCCAAATCTCTCTCTAGTTATCATC
The DNA here is from genome assembly GCA_035041135.1 of Platyrinchus mystaceus. Lineage (NCBI taxonomy): Eukaryota > Metazoa > Chordata > Aves > Passeriformes > Tyrannidae > Platyrinchus > Platyrinchus mystaceus. The sequence continues at coordinate 20,691,187 of JAWWLV010000024.1, forward strand.
TGAAATGACCTCAAATTTCTTTCTCCTAAGAGTAAGTTGAAAAATATCTGGTCACGTAAGATAGCAAGAGAGAAAAACATTCAAGAGCTTCTTGCATAAAACTGCAAACCCTTCAAAAACTTTATCAGAACTTTTCTCACCTATTGTTTGATATAACCAAGCAAAGCCTCAGCAGGCCATGCAGCTGGGGCTGTGTGATGAATTAAAGCCATGCCATTCCTGTGTACTTCCCATGAACCCCAAAAAACATATCTGCAACTGGGAAACAGCTTTTCCAGCAGTAATTCTTACTCACTGAACTGGCATGCACCAACTTTATTTATAGACTGCAGAACAAAGCCAAGCAACAGTAGTCTGTCATGCAACTCCTGCAATGGCAGCTCAGCCAACCCTCTGCCTGCCCTCCCCACACCTGTGCAGGCAGGAAAAGCACACACTGACAAAAAGCAACTCCGACCAGTCAAATACTTGTGGCTTTCTACTGCAAGATCCATTGGTTCTTTCCTTCTCAAATGGAAGATGCCTGCCTGGACTGGAAACAATATTAAAGACTGCTAAAATACTAGTATTTTAAAGCAGTAACAGCCTCTCTCATTGACAGCTTTCAAAGGAGAAGTTTTATTCCTCTATCAGGTACCAACACTGAAACACGAAGTCAGTAAGAAAATAAAAAGAAAATCCAGTTTTCTTAATTAGTTTGCACAGCATGACAAGAACATGGCTGCTCCCAAAAAGCAGTTAGAATGCTGTTCCAAATAAATCTTATTCATTGGAGTCAACTTTGTCAGTAATTAATTCACTCTGAGAGTACAACAGTTATTCTCTACCACCGCTATGGAAATAGAGTGTGTTAAAAACTGTTCCATTTAAGCAGAAATGTGAAACTGGAGACATTCCCACCTATGCTCCTTACAGATCCCACACCACTGAGCATGAGAAGCAGGAGTGCTAAGAAAGTAGCCAGACAAAAAACAAAGGACTGGTACAATGTCAGTCACCCGTGCTTTCAGAGATGTGGAGTTTCACTCAACTATACAGTACAAAATACTGTTGGTGCAGCCCACGTGCTGCCTTATTTGTCCAATACTCATTTCAAAGGGGAAAAAAGAGGCCCTGCAATCCAAACACCTTCACTCCATAGGTGTTATTTTTAGGTAGAATTCAGGACAGAAGTATACTTCCAGTCTGGAAAGTGTATCATTGAAACTAGACCCCAAAAGGGTCTATTTTCAATGGGGGTCTAGAAAAGGACCCAAACGAGTAGAATCACAACTGTCCAGATTTCCCCCCACCCACGGAGAACATTTTGGCCAGGCAGAGCTCTGCTGAATCCCTACTTTCAACTCTTCTTTCTAGACAGCCACAATTTGCATCACTCGCAGGTCTTTACAAACTGGGCATGTCTGGCCTCATAAACACACATCCAGTCCATGGCAGGAATGTCTGGAACAAAGGGATGCCTTTCCCCAGGTGCTCTGTCAAATTACACACATGTTATTTTAAAGCAGTTAATAGACACTGAAATCGTAAGGCTGACTAGCAGCATCTTCACTTACCTAAAAGAGCAGCAAAAATAGGAAAGCGATTTGGATTCAGGTCCAGTTGCTTGGCAACTTCATGCATTAGGTATTGGCTTGTTGTGAGGCTTTTCCCATTCCGGCTCAGTTTTAGGGCATGGGCACTGAAATAGTAAGGGATGTTGCACAATGCATAATCGGAGTCATATGCAACCAAACCATGGAAACCTTTTTCTCTGCAGAAAGCAATTACTTCTTGATGATGATCCTCAATGCTCTGTGCAACCTATAGTGGAAGACAGAGCAATTAGCTCCAGTGTAAATGGCAGCACTGATTTATCACAACTATTACGATATAGTGGGTCTTTCTGAAACTATACATGAGCATTTAAGACACTCGAGGTATATTTGAAGTAATTAAACCAATCCAGTGACGCAGCACACATGGACAGGACACAGGGAGTGCTTGGAAGCCCAGCACACACTCCTGGAAGCCCCCACACTGCAGTGGATTCTGTACTGCTGAACTCATCTGAAGGAACTGTTCATGACAGAAACACTCAAACTCTAAAGGTATTACTGTACCACTGTCCCATTCATGGGGAAAGCCTTGAGGCTGTGGGTACTCCAGCAGCTCAGCACACCAAGGTGCCTCCAAGGATCAAGCAAACCCATGATCCCTTTTAAAGCTTTTTGGCCCTCTTTTAAAAGAGCCAAACACAACCCCGGATGAACAGAGGTAACTTTCTCGACCTTTCAAATGCCCACCCTGCTGTGTTAAGCCTAAGTTTTTTCCTCTTTCCACTTTCAGCCTATCCCTTCATACACAGCTGTGTCTGATGGTGCAAACTGCTTTGAGTTTATAGCCCAAACTTCACCTCTCCATTCCTGTTGCCTAGCAAAGCACATATTTTAGGCTATGGCAATCAGATGACTCGAACAGACACATTGTGTGCAGGGAGACATGGGCCAATTCCTAATGATGGAAATATAAAAGCAACCCTTTCTTATCAAGAAGCTTATATTGAAACCAAAACCCCTATGAGGACAGGTCAGTCTGTGCCGTGCTGCACCACTACAACTCCAGTGTGCACACACACAACTCCAGCCAGCTGAGGGCTTTGGATCCCTAATGCTTCCACCATCTGCACACATAACACACACTCAGTGATTTGGAAACCCCCTTGCAAGCTGGGTGTTGGTATAACCTCCCCTCACACTGAGTATTCCATTTGAACAACACTGTAAATAGCAAGCTATCCCAAAATAGACCAGTACAAAACTATTAGCCTCAGTCTCCACAGCACGCATGAATAACTACAGCCTTAGTGCCAGCCAGGCCATTTATATCCTCTGCAGAACAGGAGAGAGGGTCCCAAACTCCACAGCCCTTTAGCCGTCCACAGCAAGTTTACAGAGACCCTTACTTTTCTGCTCATGCCTTGCACTTGAACCTGATGCTGAATTGTGGTATTTCAGGGAGGTATGTCAAATTTTGCTTCTCTCATGTACCTTCATGAGATGTTCCCTTCCAAGCTAAATCCTGAGCAGCAGAACAGCCAGCGTCTCGCCTGTGATATTCCTGATCAAACACCATCTCACTAAGCTCTCCCTCCTCTAATCCTACACCTTGTAGTCTTCAGAAAATGTTACTTCTTCAGAAGCTTCCTCAATGGAGTGTTTTTGAAATTTACTTTGTTCATGAGAAAAACACAGGTATTTATTTTCTAACAATGATGCTGTCCCCAGCACAAGGCGTGGGAGAAACCATAAACATCTCTGGAAGAATTTAAAGACATCAGCTTTACGCAGTTCCTAACTAAAGGAGGGCAACTTAGGCTTCACCCCACTTGCAAGCCCCAGCCTTCACAGGTTTTAAATTAGAAAAATCCCTCCGATGTTCTTTTAACTAAGGGTAGATAGATTTCAATTTTATTAATATATCTAAACCCAACCTCTCTGCATGCACAAGCACCCACGAACTATAAAAAACCAAGTGAGAACTCCTTCTGCAGCACTGGGTGTGACAAAGGTGCAGATAACACAAGAGGAAGCTCGGTGTGCCTGCTCTCATCTCCTCTGAGCTACTTCCTCTACCTCCACAGCTCCAGGTTCTTCCCTGTTTCACTGAACTGGAAGCTGCTGGTGTTCAGGGAATACCAGAATCCATGTTCAAATAACTGAAACAGCACAGGGAAAGGAGCTGTATTTACCAAAGTACAGTTAACCCACAATGTAAAACTCTACCAAGATAAGAGTCAGAAGTATCTCATGGCTCTCAGAAACACAGACATACTCAGGCACTGTGCAGGGTTCAAAACCAACCCAGGAAGGGGGGACATGGGGGAAATCACAGCCAGGAGTTTGGAATCATTTTCAAGTCTAAATCTTGTGTAAACATTAACAGTGCTGGCTCAGGAGAGAATCCTGCCTGAGTAAACGGGCACAAGCACCTTTAGGTACTGAGAACAAAAGTCTCCCCAAAGCATTAATGTTAAGGTCTCCACTGCATAAATATTTAAATTTTAGCAAACCTACTTGACATAAAAGTTTTCTTGTAAGAATTATTCCCCCCAAACTGAAAAATACCAGGTCACGACGAAGCTAAGAACCCGCAGGATATTTGTTATAACCTGGAGGAACCTGTTATTTTTACATCCTGCTGAAACCATCTGTGAGTGATTTATAATTGCTCTGGATGGGAGACATTACTCTTTTTCTCCCCTCTAATTACCAAAATAGATTAAATTCACAGCCAGTTCCCAGCTTCACACAGAAACCTTCTACTCAAGACTCAAATGCTTCCTAAAAATATGAAAATCAGTTTCATATTTAAAATCAATCAGTATTCTCAAGCCCAACTTCTCAAAACAAAGCAAGAAAACACTGCAATTTAACAACTGTCTTATGCAGATGCAAATTTTAAAAATCACCCATACATGCAAATAAAAAAATCACACCTTCAAGATGCATTGCTCTTTGCCCATCAGGAGGGCTATGTCAAAGTGAGAGCAAGAATAAAACTGGAGGAAGGTTTAGAGAAAGAAAGATATACGTAATAAAGCAGATTTAGAAAGATAATAAATCATGTCAGAGAAGTAGAAAAGCAGAGAAGGAACACGATTTAAGCTCAGCAGTATCTTTGATGTGTATTATGCATGTGACCACTATAACCATGCAATATCCTTCCTAACCTGAAAATGAATTCATTAAAACCAGATTTATCCACAGAGTTTCTCAACAACTGAAAAAATGAGGCATCAAACGGGAATTGCTGATAGCCTTCCCATCCCCAGGACAGCTCAGCAGTGGGGAGAACCAGCACAGTTTGGACATGCATGGTGGTGGCTCAGGGGTGTGAACAGCAACAAACTCTTACCCCTCACCCCCAGTATCTGGTAATGAGCTGCCAACTCCCAGGGCTAACCTGACACAAATACCCACCCCACAAACCTTTCCCATCAAAACTTGGAGGATGTTGTATTTATGGGGATATGGGGAGTTTGGAGTATTTTTCTAATGACAGAAGAGGGACTCGGTATGCTGTGTACTCCTATGGCTGCTTCCAGAGATTAGGAATAAGGCCTGTTACCAAGAAATCATAAAGGAGCTAATGCTGCAGCTAAGCTTGAAAGTAAACAAAGTGTTACAGGTGACACCACTGTCAAGTGTGGCAGTTGGGTTTGGATGTAAGATAGATGAGCCAGGTCTGAGACAGAAAGTGTTTAACAAACTAACCGCCAGTTCAACATGCTACAAAACAAGTACAAACACCCCATTCCCACTGATATCAAACCAGCTGCCTTCCTGTCAGGTACTATGCATTTCAGTATAGCATTAAACAAAGTCTCCACTTTAATACATTAAAAGAAAACAACATCCTTATTTTACCCCATTCATTGCTTTTACTAATGATCTCTAAGTCTCAATAACAAATGAAGTAAGATTTATAACGCATCCACAAACAGATCAAGGTAAAGACCTTCACCGCATGGAGCCTAAAACTTTTTGCTTGAAGAACAAAAGTATTTCTTAGCCACAAAAAAATCCCAAAAAGTTCAAATCAGAAGACGTTTCTGCTATCGTGCAAATTCCTACCATCCAAAAGACCGTAACACAATTCTGCTTCTAGGCTGGCCAGGAAAACACACGACTGCAGCAGACACAGCCATAACCTCCTCACTTTAACCAAGGCCAAGGCCAAGCCCAAGGCATCCCGCTTGGCAGAGCTCGACGGGCCCTGCAAGAACGAGCTTTGCCTCCGCTTCCAGTTCGTTCCACACGCGCGGTGGCCCTGGCCCGGTGACCCAATCCCGGCAACAGGGTGGGACTTCCACTGCTGAACACCCGCTGCCAGTCCGGGGTGGCTGCACTCCAGCTCCGAGTTCCTCCACGGATGGGCCTGGCCCAGCGAGCAGGGAACTACGAGGGAGCAACAGCAGCTCCCGCCCCGTTGGCAGAACTAGGAGAAACTTCACCCAAAGTCACCTCTGGGGTGAGCTCCTCGGAGAGAGGCATCTGTACCCCAGGGCTGCAGCCCGGCCAGAGTGTTTCTAATCCGGCAAAAGGCCAAATAACATTAAGCTGCTGCTAGTGATCAAGCGTGCAACTCCGAAGGTTACATAATATTTTTCTACACACAAAGTAATTTAGGATAATAAAGCCTACAAGTATGTGCTTCCCTCCCACTGCTCTTCCCTCCCCAGCGGGAAGGCGAGCAGGCAACTCCTAAAACTGCAGCTTCATCCCCGGGCTTGTTTTTCCAGCGTCTTGTGTTTCAATATACACAATCGCTGGGCTGAACCGAAATCATCGTAAATCAGGAATGCCGTGCAGAGAGATGCAACGTGGTCATATCCTGCAACCTTTGAAATCGTGGCCTTCCAGTGCAAGATGGCCATGGAGTCCAGATCCGGCACGAAGGGCTGGTTTTGGGGCCGGGAAACTGGGGCTGCCTCTTGAAATAAGAAGTTTAAACGAAGGACTGTCAGCTCGCCGCTGCTGATTGCACTAACTGGAAGTGTTGCTGTTATGGATTGAGGTGAGAGTTATTCTACGCCTGATTTGAAACGCTTGTTGATACTGGGAAAACACTGAGCAAAACACAAAAACCTCCATAAAGCCGAAACTGCACCTCTGTGCTTTTCGCAGCGAGCCGTTTCCCCTCCAGCCCAAGTTTCAACACCTCGCCTTAGCCGGGAACTTGTTGCAGATCCACCCTGCGCGAGAACTAAACTGATTAATTATTTTTCCCCCCACTCTCAATAATTAACTACAGGGATGCTTTTCGCCCACCCGCTCTCCCCTGCGGTACCACAGCCCACAAGGCAAGAAGGGACATTTTGCGTCAAGGGAGCGAAAGAACATGGAGGCAGAAGCCGCCCTGCTGTCGGGCCGGGCCGGGCCATGGGCGCTGCCGCTCGCCCCGCCAAGGCCTCCCGGCCTCCGGCCTCGGCGAGCAGCGCCCTGGAAATCAGCCGAAATCCCCTGGTGATTGAGGCCGCCGAAAGTTGTGCCGCCCCCGCGGGTCCGGGCGACATTTTGAGGCGCTGAGGGGAGCGGCGGACGGTGCCCCCCCTCCCCCGCGGGCAGCCCCCGCTGCCATCTTGGAGCGGCCGAGGGGGAGCGGCGGGGAGGGGGTGCCGGGACCCCCGGGCTCCTCCTCACCTTGATGTGGAAGCGGATGAGGGCCAGGCGGATGCAGTGCGCCATGCAGACGGGCGGCAGGAACCAGACCTTGGGCGGCGGGGTGCCCTTGTTCTGGACGTGGCTGACGATCTGCTGCGCCGTCTGGCGCTCGTTGCCCTGGCGCTTCACCCACTCGTGCAGCCGGGCCTTCTCCAGGGCGCCGTTGAAGAAGACGAAGAGCTCGATGTTCCCGTTGAAGCAGGCCTTGGCTAGGGCCGCCAGGTAGCCCAGCATGTGGTTCCACTGCCCACCGCTCACCCAGTCCGTGTAGAAGCCTCCGTAGAGCCGGTGCAGGCAGTTGTCGGCGTCGATGAGGAGGCGCAGCGGAGTCTGGGGGGGCCGCTGGCGGCCCCCACCCACGAGGCTGCCCCGCGCCAGCTTCTGCAGCTCGACGGGCACCACGGCGCTGGGGCAGTGCTTCTCGATGTAGTCCTGGAATCCCTGCACTCCCATGGTGAGGACCGGGCGGCGGCGGCAGGCAGGCGAGCGGGGGCCCGGCGGTGGCGGCGGCGGCGGCAGCGGGGTCTGGGCTCGGGCCGGGCGGCGCGGCGGCGGCGGGCGGGCGGTGGGAGCGGTGGAGCCGGGTGGGAGCGCTGGCTGCCGTCGGTGGCCGATCAGGGGGGAGTTGTATGGATTAGTGGGGGGCTCATGGCTGCCGCGGCCGCCATGTGCTGCGCTCACAGAGCCATGGCTCGGGGATCCGGGCGGCTGCGGCTCCGACTGCCGGGGGGCGGGGGAGCGGCCGGGCGCGCAGGAAGCCAACCCGCCGCTGCCGCCGCCTGCGGCAGCGAGAGCGGAACGGGCGGGACTTGGCGGCCGCGCCGCTGCCACTCACACACCGCGCGGGGCCGCGGCGGGGGGAAGCGGAGCGGCCTCAGCACCGCCGCCTGTGCCCGGTGCCCGCAGCCCCTCACGGTCCCCCTGCCCTGCCCTGCGGCTCCTGCCCGGCCCGGCCCGCCCGCCGCGGCCGTTGCATAACCCGGGCATGCGCGGGAGCGCGGCGGAAGCGAGTGGCGGGGAAGGGGAGGGGGCCGGGGGCGGGAGCGGCGGCGGGAGCCGGGGCAGCGCCGGCGGGGACCCCGCGGTGCCGCCGGGCCTTCCCGGGTAGCGGCGGCCCCTCAGCCCCGCGGCGGGCCTGGCCCGCGGAAGCGGCGCCCCGGGCACCTGTTGCTCGGAGATCCCCGGTCGTGAAGGGGCGGCCGAAGCGCCCCCGCGTTGGGTCTGCCCGGCCTGGGCACAGCGCCTTCCCCTGCGCACAGACCCGGCAGTGACCGGTAAATGTGCCGGCCTGGCCCGGCCTCACCCGCAGAGCGTTCGCTGCTGCTGGGAAAGCTTCCAGATCGTAGAATATCCTGAGCTGGAAGGGACCCACAGGGATCATCTAGTCCAACCCCTGGCTCTGCCATGGACACCCCAGCAGTCCCACCCTGTACGAATGCTCCCAGAGCTCCGGCAGCCTTGGGGCTGTGCCGACTGCCCTGGGGAGCCTGTTCAGCGCCCAACCACCCTCTGGGGGAAGAACCTTTACCTGATAACCAGCCTAAACCTGCCCTGACACAGCTCCAGCCATTCCCTGGGTCCTGTCCCTGCTCACGCAGAGCAGAGATCGGAGCTGCCCCTCCACTGCCCTTTGTGAGGAAACTGCAGACCCCAATGAGGTCTGACCTGTCTCCTCCAGACTGAACAGACCAAGTGCCCTCAGCTGCTCCTCCTGTGGCCCCTCTAGACCCTTCACCATCTTTGTTGCCCTCCTTTAGACGCTCTCTAATAGCTTTAGATCCTTCTTGGTTTTTTGGCACCTAAAACTGCATGCAAGACTCGAGGTGGGGCCACACCAGTGCAGAGTAGAGAGGGGCAATCACCTCCCTGAATGATTTTGTTGGCCTTTCCACCTTGGACAGGTTTAAAGTGACTGCTTGCACTGCTGCCACGACTGGTAAATGAGCATAAGTATCAATTGTTGGGGAAGGAACCCATAAATGAGCATAAATATTGATTATTGGGCAAGAAACCTAGTCTTTGCTGCACAAAATGAGGCAGTGAGGAGTTATCTGTCTTCAGTTTTACCAGATGAAATTATTTTTTAAAAGACTAAGATGAGGACTGTCCCCAAGCATCAGAAGTTGCCTGCAAGTTTGTCACTGTGGTAATATCAGAACGCCTGAGCAGTTCTGTGCTGTGCAGATGTTGGGAAACTACAGAAAATGTCAAACTGCTGATGCTGTATGTTCACATTAATATTTTATTAATCAGGAAAAAGAGTATTGTTAATGAGGTTTCAGTCAGGCTGGATTGGCACCCACAGTAAATATTCCCAGCAGGGAATAGCTGTTGCAGCAGGAGTGGGCTGGCTCACTCACAGGCGCCAGGGATGTGCATCCGAGGCCAACTGGTGCAGCATCAGGATGGTGGAATAAAGAATACTGAAAAAGCTGTGGAAGTAATCATGAGAAGTGCACATTTCTTCTTAAAAATCTGTTTTTGCGGTAATCTGAGAGCGTGGCTTCCTATGTAAATAGTCTGATCTCTTTCTAAACTACCGTTCCCTTCGAACTCTTAGATCCTCCTATCAGAATAGGTGTGTTTTGATAACATCAAAATAATAAAACACTGTAGAGCACTTTGAAGGACACACCAAACATGATAGTAGGTCAGCACTGCTAATAGAAGAAAAGTGAACCAAGAAGAAAAAAACTTTAGAAATCCAAATATCCCCAAAATCTGGTCAAAACAGCAAGTATTGCCATACATTAGGTGCCTAAAAAGCAGGTGATCTGACAGGCCTACACATATTCAATGCTCTAACAGTGCAAAGTTTGATCACAAACAGGCCATTCCCTAAGTTGTAAGTGAGCAGTAGGTGAGTCAAGAAGAATTCTTAATAATAGTCTCACACGATCTTTAGGCTCAGTAGTCTTAGGAATGGCACATCATCTATAAATAAAAGATGATAAATTTACTTGTGGGTTTTTTTTTTTGTTTTGTTGTTTAAGAAGGAAACTATCCCAGAACATGTGCCACCAGGAGCCTGGCTGTTACCATCCTGACTCTTCCCATGGAGTCAGGGAGGCTCAGTGGAACTGCCCAGCCACAAACATGACCCTCCCTCCCCAGAGAAAAGAGAAAGGAAAAGCACAAGGGCAAACAAGGTGCTTCCAGAAGTTATTTGACACAAACTGAAACTTTGGCCAGACAATGACAATGGAAAAGAAGTAAAATTTATGGAAAACAAAATTCCTCTAGGAAGCAGGTAGACTACACTAGACTTAGAGAGCAATTAATCAAAGGCACAAGGCTAACAAGGTGTTTTTTCATCAACCGGCAGCAGAAAGCCTGCAGGAATCATTAATCTTCTCCCTCAGCACTGAGACACAACACATTTCACTGTTCCCAGATGTTGGTTGTGTAAGGGAAGGGTTAATAGCGATTCGTATTAAAGTCAGTGACTCATTATCCAGCCTGAACAGAAGAGAATTAGGAGTGGCTCCCAAGAAGGAAGGAACTGAACAGTCATTAGGAAGAACTAAGGAATAACCGTGTCAGGGCAAGAGCAGAGTTGATCGTAATCAGTTGGTTCCTCTGTTAATGAAAGTCGATCCCTCCTCTCCTGTCAGGGAGTTGGAGAGAGCCAGAAGGTTCCCCCCGAGCCTCCTTTTGTCCAGACTGAGTCCCCCCAGCTCCCTCAGCCAGTCCTGGTGCTCCAGACTCTTCCCCAACTCCACTGCCCTTCTCTGGACCCAGTCTAGCAGTTCGCTGAGGTTTTGTTGTTTCATTCTCTTGTACCAGCTGGCCTAAGAGACCTTTAGTGTCTGGTGAGAGTCAAGAGTCAATCCCACTCCTTCTTTGCCCCTCTAAGCCAGGGCTGCTGTTCTGGCACCTGGGAACTCTGCTCTCCCTGCCCTTGCAGGCAAGTGTGTGCCCAGTGGTGACCAGACAGGAAACAGGCTTTTTTCTTTTTTTTTTTTTTTCCCCCTTCCTACTGGCATTTGCTTTTTTATTTTCCTCACCAAAATGTAGATTTATCCAGAGCATGTTCTTCCTCATTATGTTTTTCACTCTTACTCAGCAGCCATTTTGGGGGGAGCTGTTTGATTTCATCCATCCGCCTTTGCTGTCAAGACAAATTGCTGTTGATTCCTGATTAATTCTTCAGAGATTTTCTCACATTTCTGGCCCTTGGTTAATTACAGTGAGGTATTTAAGAACTGTTACTCTTTCCCAAAATTGCTAAATCCTCCTGAGTTGTCACATATTCCATTTGTTTTCTGTACGCTTCCCTTAAAGGAGGTTGATCCAAATGGCCAGCATGGCAGCAGGAGCCCAGCAAAGGCACCAGTGCTGGAACGAAGACTCTTTTTTCAGTGTCTTCATATTATTTGGGACTTTCTTTTGGCATCTTAATTTGGCTGTGAGCATCTTGTAATACTTTCTTCTGTTATGGCTCATAGCCTGGTTTTGGTGTGTTGCCCATTATCCCACAGGCAGTTGTCTGTGTGTTGTTAACAATTACCTGTGTGGAACACTAGTGATCAACTCCCCTAGAGCACCTGTTCTGAGCTGTGGCTGTGACAAACCCCACGGCACATTTTTGAGTATCTGGTCTCTTATTCCTCCTGAGACAATACGTATTTTATGTGCTTGAAAAAGCTGATTGTATTGGAATGAACTGGGCAGCAATGCACATTTCTTATATGGAATGGGGAATGTAGAGAGAGGGAGAGAAGATGGAACACCGCAGGAGCAGGATCATTAGGAGCTGCATTATCTTCCTGGGTCGGTTTTACAGGACTGCTTGTTGGCAAACATCACTGAGTTGCACTTCTATTTCCTTGGGCCAGTTGACTTGTTAATATCATAGAATCATAGAATCACTACAGTTGGAAAAGACCTTCAAGATCACCAAGTCCAAACTTCAGCCAAATCCCACCAAGGCCACTAAATCACACACCAAGTGTCACATCTGCATTGTTTTTCTTAAAACGCTTCCAGGGATGGTGACTCCACCACTTCCCTGGAGAGCCTGTTCCAATGCTTAACTACTTTTTTGGTGATGAAATTTTTCCTCACATCCAACTTAGAGCATCCTTGGCACAACTTGAGGCCGTTTCCCCTTGACCTATTGCATGTTACCTGGAAGAAGAGCCCAATACCCACCTCCTTTCAGATAGTTTGTAGAGAGCACTAAGAGCCTCCTTTTCCTCCTCTTCTCCCCTTTGAGTCTATTTTTTTTCCTCTTCCCCTCTTTTCTGAAGGCATCTGCTGCTTTCCAAGTAATTTCTTTAGGCCACTCAAATCATAGTAAAACATGCCAGGCCAACAGTGACATCTTTTGTAGACAGGACGTATGTGAAAGCACGTCGCTTACTACGTGAACAGCAGAGGAAAAGAACTTCTCTGATAGCCTGCTGTGGTGCCCATGTGGAGATGAGTGGGCTACTATTGGACTACCAATCCAAAGAAAAGATGATTAAGGAGATGTCACACCTCAGCAGAGCCACTGCTACTCCTTAACTTGAAAGTTTTGATCATCCATAGAGGCCAAGCCATCAGGAGTTCAGCCTTGGGCAAATGTGGGGTAAATGACTGTGTTGCTCCAGCACATTTTTAGGGCAAGAAAAAGACTGGGAGCGAGTCCTCGGAGTGCCTGGGAAAAGCAGGCAGGCGGAGGAGGGGGCTGAAAGAATTCCTCCTTTCAGAGAACAAGCAGTGCTTTCACAGCGGTGGATGCTCAGCCATGGCACACACCACACACATTACATCAGAGCCACTCGCTGCCTTTGATTAGCTGTAAGAAACAAAAGCGTGAAAATTTTCAGTTCTAAACTTGAATTTTCAAGAGAAAAAGCATAAATAATAAGGGCATTATGAAGCAGGCAACGGGAGCTGGTGGGGAGCAGTAGCACTGGTTCTTCGAAAACCTGGAACAGTAGCGTGCTGTTCCTGTGGAGGGATGAATAGTTGTGTGAGACATACAAAAAGCCAGTATTTAAAGTACATTCTACAGTGCTTTTTTGCAGGAGCATCAGTAGTATTACAAATAGATACTAATAGAATACTACAGCTAGTTACTATAACAGAGATACTAATAGAATACTACTGCTAGATACTATAACAGATAAGATGCATTTGCAAGTGGTGTCATGAGAGCACATCTGAGCTAAAATATATAAACTGTGGCCATTTCAGAAGAGCAGCTATTTACACTTCCAACACTTGAAAAACATGTCATTTTTGTTGGCATTTATGCAATTAACACAAGCATCTCAGGCATGGAAGTGACAGATTTAGCTACCTAAATGTGCAGTAGGGATGCCAGGTTTGGGAACACCATGCAAGCCAGACCTTCACTATCAGTCTGCTACAGCAACTGAATTCTTCCTCTTGCCCAAACACACTCCAGTCTGGTCTGCCAGCACATCACCCAGAGATGTGGATCGCTCAGTTATTTGTCCTATCATGAACTGCCCTGTTTCATCCTTATGGCTCTTGCTGCATAGTCTGAAATCCAAGTAAAAAAAAAATAAATGCATTTGAATTGCAAAGTATAAAGTTGTGGGGCTGTGCCTGCTTGAATCAGCACACAGGTTAAAATGAGGTCCACAAAATCCAGACTTCTTGAAGCAGTGGGCTGGACACAAGGGATACTTCGTGCCTTTCCTGTTACATGGTGGCTCTCCATGTCCATCCCATGGGCATGGCTGCCACTCTTGGGACAGGGTGCTCCTTGAGCTGGTGCAGTTAGAGGAGAGGAGAAGCAGACAATCCTCTTGTTGTCCAGAACTGGCCCACGAGCCACCAATTAAACTGCTCAGAACGACAGCATTCTGTTCAAAGGGCTGCTAATTGTATTTTAATGATGATTTAAATGCTGATGATGATCATTTCAGAGACATCTAGATCACTAATTACTCATAGTCTATGTTGAGCTTTAAGCAGGCACAGGCAAAGCACTGTAGAAATGTGAAGTAATGTTATTAATGTTCTCAAAGGCCTTCACTGCCCTCCCACGTGTCAAAAGCATCATCTCCTATTCCTGGACCCAAACCCTGACCTGGCTGATCACATCTGGGATCCAGCTGTCCAGCTGCAGCAGAGGCTCTTGCAGCATTCTGGAAATAAGGAAAGAGGAGCAGCAATTCCAAATTACTTATGGTCATTAACCAAAATTCTACCAATATTAATACAAATTAACTAAACACCACCACTTCAGAACATTTTACCTTTGAGGTAAAGTACTGGCTTGATCAAACTGTGCTCCCAAACACAGCATGCTCAGGAAGTTTGAATAAACTTGCCAGAAATGCAGGTCCTGCTGTGTGCCCTGCACAGGAAGGACATGGAGCTGTTGGAGCCAGTCTGGAGGAGGCCACCAAGATGATGAGAGGGATGGAGCAGCTCTGCTATGAGGAAAGGCTGAGAGAATTGGGATTGTTCAGCCTGCAGAACAGAAAGCTTCAGGGTGACCTAACTGTGGCCTTCCAGTACCTGAAGGGAGCCAACAAGAAAGATGGAGAGAGACTGTTTATAAGGGCCTGGGGTGACAGAACAAGGGGGAGTGGCTTCACACTGACAGAGAGCAGGTTTAGGTTAGATATTAGGAAGAAATTCTCCCCGGTGAGGGTGGGGAGGCCCTGGCACAGGTTGCCCAGAGAAGCTGTGGCTGCCCCATCCCTGCAAGCATCCAAGGCCAGGTTGGGCAGGGCTTGGAGCAACCTGAGCTAGTGGAAGGTGCCCCTGCCCATGGTAGGGGGATGGTACTAGCTGATTTTTAAGGTCCCTTCCAAACCAATCTATTCTGGGATTCTATGGTTCTTCCCTCACTGGTGTAGTAGGAGTGGTGGGAACTCAGTTGGCCTGTGGAGTTCACAGAGCCAGAGCTGTGCTTGTGCCCTGGGTCCCAGGGAGCTCAGTTTCAAGGCTGGCAAGTCAGTACCTGCCATAAGCATGAAATTCCTTCCCAAATGTTTACTTGTATTCTGTACAAGATGCTCATAGTGTGTTGAGGAATCCATTCTCCAGAAAAAATATTTAGAGTGCAAGTCACAGTTTCCCCCTTCAGAAATTCAGCCAAAACACACCGAATCTGCTATCCACTGACAACATAGTGCTGGTCAAGATGTTTATACATAAAACACACTGTCAGTGAGAGTAAAGCACATATCTTGCCTGTGTAATTGATATCTAGAAATGGAAAAGCTGGCTGAGCCCTGTTCTAAAATATGTGCTTTTACAAGAATGTAGGTTACCTGTAGTACACTGGATTTTACATGCCAAATCTAAGCAATCTGAATTTTGAAGAGACTTTTATTGATGCAGGAAAAAAAGGGAGGCTTGTTTTCTCATTGAAAAATAAAATGCATGTAAATAAATACTAACGCTGATTTATTTTTTTTGGTGAAGATTTACGTGCGAGTAATCTCTTTACAGTCCTAGAGTGTATTAGGCTTCACTAATCTACCCTCAGTTTGATGTGAGGTCACTGGCCTTGGGTGAGAGTGAGGAGATCAGTCTGCTCTGTGACCAGAGAGATGGGGAAGAGAGTGAGATCCTCTCCATACACCTCCCACCTTCCATTGCCTTGGATCCTGTCACTGGTCCCCACAGAGAAGAGATCAGTGTCTGCCCCTCCTCCTCCCCTCCTCATGAGGGAATGGCCTGAAGTTGTTGTGTCAGGGCAGGGTCAGGTTGGATTTCAGGAAAAGGTTCTTCCCCCAGAGGGTGGTTGGGTACTGAACAGGCTCCCCAGGGCAGTGGGCACAGCCCCAAGGCTGCCAGAGCTCCAGGAGGGTTTGGACAACGCTCTGAGGGACAGGGTGGGATTGATGGGATGTGTGTGCAGGGTCAGGGGTTGGACTGGATGATCCTTGGGGGTTCCTTCCAAACCAGCATGTTCTGTGATTCTGTGATTTGTTTGTGCTGCTCAGGTGCCTGGTACAGAACAATGAGATTTGCACATGGGAAGAGTTTTGCATCCAATTTTTTTGCAGCCATCTAACCTGGGAGTTTTGCTTTCTACATAAACGCTCTGTCCTGCTTGCCTGGGTAATGCCTCAAGCATGGGTTTTGTGTGCCTCTCCTTTTTCTGAAGGCTGTGCCAGCCATGGCATCTTTGGAAATGAAAGTCCTGAAAAATTCTTGCACTTTGTTACCAAGTGCTGTTTTTTTTCCTTTTACGACACTGATGGTATTTGAAACCGAGTAGATCCGAGGGCAGATAATTCTGCCCTTTTCTGTTTCAGCGAACGCCTGCCTCGGCTGCCAGCGTGCTCCTACAAACCTCCCAGCCTGCACGGAGCAGTAGAGCTGAACTCATGCCAGGAGAGTGCTTGTGTCCTAAGAGGTAACGTTTAAACTTGTGTATTCCCAGGTTTTGTAATTACAGGTTATTCATTTGGTTTTCATTCTTTCAGCAGGGTCTGAGATGTTGGTGTCCTATGTTTTCTGCCTGATCTACACAGATTACTTCCTCATCTTCATTTATTCTTTTAAAGATATATCACTTGAACTTCACCCTGTGACTTTCTTGCCTGACATCAATCAGGAAAATATTCAAAAATTAAAGAATTAAGTATTTTTCCATAATGGTAACTCTTTTGCAAGAGATGAAAAGATTTAAAACCCTGCAAGCTTGTCACTCAATGACAGAAACTCTGACTTATAAAAGTTGTACACACATACAGCCTGGCCTGTGTTCAATGTCTTGACTGCCATGAAACTAGAAAACTGGAAACATTAATTAACATAAAAAATTTATAGTCTAGCTCTGAAAAAAAAAAAGAAGGTAAATACTACACAGCTCTCATTTATGACAGCATTCTTATTTTCCAGAAAACATCAAGTTAATTCTCCATATACTCTCAGTGTAGCCAGTAACTGTTGTTCTCCCCCCACATAATACTGCACAGGAGAGTGTCTCTTTAAATTCATTTATAAAATAATTCAGGACTGTGGGTGTCTTTGATCTGTTCCTCTCTGCTACAGTACAGAAGAGAAGAACATGTCGCTTAGCAACCCTGCTTAGCCAGCACGGGGGGAGACGGGAGGGATGGATGGTCCAGAGCCACAAAAGGGGAGGATTAAGCCCCGTCAGGAAACTAAACTTTGGACAAAACTGAAGCAAGTGAATAAACAAACATTTGCAGAATTGGGTAATCTCACTTTTTTCTTTTTTTTTTTTTTATACCCCACTTCTGGTCTATTAATAGCAATCTTCCTCCCAAATGAGAAAATCCAACACGGGATGGACAACGCAGGCTTCAACAGCTTCAGGCTGGGTTTCAGCTGGAGGGAACCTGAAGTTTAATTTTAAACCAGTTCAACAGATTTTAAATAGAATTAGTGTTGTCAAGACTAATCATAATTAATTTCATACTGCAGTTTTCCTCTTAACACTTCAAATAATTTCTGTGCGAGTCTCACCCTGTTGCTGGGCAGTCCAAGTGTCCCTAGCCTGGCTTATCCAGGGTCACTTACTTGGTCATAAATAAACCCCAGGTTCTCTGAGCAGTTACCAGGCTGTGATTTGCTGGTAACTAGGTAACATCTTAGTGGCTGAAAAAAAAAATACCCATTAGGAAAGTAACTTTGCACTGAAGGTGAGCCCTCAGCCAACCTCTGCCCTTCCTCAGCTGCAGGACAGCGACGTCCTGCAGAGCTGTGACAGGAAGGGGCACCAGCTCAAACCCTCCTCCTCTTGCCCTTGCTGACCAGTGCCTGCCTAGAGCAGCCCTGATTTATTTTTTTTCTCAAACATCAAACTCCAGAGCTCTGCATGGCTCAGTTATGGAAGAGAAAATGGTGCAAATGTGTCAGAGGAAGAATGGCAGAACTAGACCATTTCAACATCTCACACAGATGAAAAATAGCTCAGAATTAAATACAGGTAAATTGTTACACCTGGTCTTCTATCATAAAGATTGTTTAAAGTCTTAATTTTCATGCCACTATCATGTTCTATTCACCTATAATTTATTACTGAACAGTTAAGCCCTAATGGTTCACATCTCTCCCAGAACCCAGTGCAGGCAATCCTGTACTCAGGCTCTAGTAAAACTGCAGATTGTTAGACTGAGTGCCTACCTCCATCCACAGGCTGGAAGCTTGTCTAAACTGGCATCTGCTGCATATTCCAACAATTACAAACATACCTGAAACCAGACATTGTTTGACTCTGGAGTAACCTTGTTTTCATCTAGTAAGGCAAGTGGCAAGTGCTAGCATGGAGCTCACTCTTAGAATAGTCTACTGAAGAACTTAGAGCATAAGTGACAAGATCATTTTTAATCACCCATATGTAGCAAAGATCTGTAGGGTAGAACCCAGTCTTCAATGAGAATTTTACTCGTTACTGCAGGAGAGCCTGGATTTTACCCAGGATCTCTGAGTGTGCTTTTTGTACTGGCAAATGCTCATGTAATGTGATTCTTTGGAGAAATTTATTTGAAGAGAAATGTGTAAGGCACTTGGCATTAAGTGGTCTAAGTTTGTTAACGTAGAGTATGGAGAATGAAGCCCAAATTAGAAGTAAATAACACTAACTAACTGTGAGCATTTCTATAAAAATTGCTTTAGGGTGAAGCTTGTATTTTTGTAACACATGTTTTCTCTACACTTTCACTTTAATGATCCAAACAAATTTAGAAGCTTTATTTGAAATGTCACAAACTGAAACAAACCCCATTGACTTGACTTTGTCTTTTTTCTCAGTTACACCAGGGTCAACAATTCTTTACTGTAACTCAATACTGAAAAAGTATTTTTGCTGACTGCCCAAATCGAGGGGGAGGAGGAGTCCAGCAACAGTAGAACTCTTTTACTTGTGCTTGTGTTTACAGTACCAGTTCATACACTTGGTGGGTTTTATTTTTAGGAAACAGAAATACATAATACCCGTAAGGCCAAGATGATCTTTGTTGGAGGTTCTTATTACAAACATTTTATGTGATTCCTCCAACAGATACAGAACATCTCTAGCTTCTTGAGCAGACTTCATCAGGCTGATATTCTTGAGGAACATGTTTTGGACTACACTGACTTAAAAACCTGCACAATTAACATAGCTTTCTGGTTATGGCATCCAGGTTCCCAGATCAGGATGATACTTGAAAAAAGCATGCAGATAAGGCATCATTTGCCCAAACATGTCATCAGAAACTGACTTCCTGAAGGTATGTCTCAGGCTGGAGAATGCAAACACAAATGTGTGATATTTTTCCATTTCAGAACAATCATCATAATATCCCTATGATGCAGATTACCTTCATGACTTCTTAATCCCAGTACTGAGAGAGGGAGAGTAATCTGAATTCCCAGAAGCACCATGTTGGAGAACTCTCCATTTAGTTCAGCAATTCTGGAGAATTTATTGGCCCAGCTAACAGTATTGGAGAAAAGAAGACTATTTCTGGTGTGGTACCACGATGCAACAGGTCCTGTTCTCAGGGAAGAATCTCTAATCTGAAATGTATCAGACCAATTCTTTCTCTTGTAATATCCTAAAGGAAAGTAGAATTATTCAGCTTTTTGTCGCAATATATAGAAAAGTGTGAAGTCAAAAATAAGTCTAAGCTTCTCCTCGGTGGTGGGACAATGGCTCTCTCTTTAAACTAAAAGCACACTGGACCCAGTGCTGTCTGCAAAAAAGGGGGACATCACAGAAATTTTTTTTTGGTGTTTGTTTCCTCAGGAATCAGTAATTACCACAAGGAAAATTGCAGAGATGTGGGACATCTTTACTGATTGCAGTACCACCACCACACTGCTGACTGCCAGGCAGCTGGCATATAAATGGACTGAAAAATCCACTGAAATGCTCTGATGTTGTATAGATGCAGAGTTTGAAAGGATTATGAGTGTTTGTTTTTTAAAGGAAATTAATAAAAGACATTTATAAGGCTATGGAAAATACTGGTGGTATAAAAGAAGGAGAGGAAATTCTCATTTTTTTTCTCACTGTGTAAGGAACACGGGCAATCACAGAGGGAGATAAAGTGTACAAAAAACCCCAAACAAGCCCAAAGAAACCATTCCCTGTTGGATTTCACCTCAGGTGAGTGGGGATCGTGGCCCAGCCTGCCCAAATCAGTCCTGCTCGCTCTTGTCTCTCATCAGAGGCACCACAAGTAGCACCCACATGGTGCTGCAGCACTGAAAATTTGTGACTGGAAGCAAATGGTTTGGCAGGAGAGAAAAAAATAGGTGCAGAGAGCTCCCTGTCCTCAGAAAGCCTGCTGAACCAAGCCTTTTTCCTTGGAAGAAGTCATATTTACATGGCAAATTTAAATGTAACAGTGACAGCGGCAGAATATTTCCGAGAAAGCCCCTTATTAATATTTTGGCAGCATGAGATTGTTTTTTTCCGAATTGCACATGTTGCTCCATCTGCCACAAAGCCATTGGTTCCAACAGCCTGGCCTTCCCCGTTAAAGGGGCATCACGACACATCATGTTTGTGGTTGGGCTGTGAGGAGAGGAAAGTGATAGGAGTGTGGATCACACTGCAGTGGTGTGCCCTGTTGGCAAGGAGTTTGCTGTGAGAAAACAAGCCAGCTGAGGAGGTGTTTCCTTCCTGTTTACTAGTGTGTGAACTATTAATTTAGTGTTTGATACCTTAACTGGTGACCTGTTCTTAAAGGGTTTGAGCAGAGGGTAGGGGGCTACATAGCTTGCAATAGCAGCAAGGGCAAAACACTGTTTAAATTTAGTAGGATTCTGTAAATAGACTTTTAAGAATCACATTAAACAAGAAATGGTCCTGTTTGTGAACACCCAGTCCATCATTTTGGAGTATACAAAAGGTCTTTCATAGTTAAAAAAAAAATTGAACATTTTTGTCTTTTGTTCTTCACTGACATCACACCAACTTTTCACCATTCACAGGAACAGGAGGGAGAGTCCTCCACACCAGGACAGCCAGGGCACACCAGTCACCCACATCCCATCCCTGCTTCAGCTCAGGGCCCTATCTCCTGAACCTCAGGTCACCTTCCAGCCACGGTGGTACTGGCTTACCCAGGACATTTTTGGAGTTTAACATCATAACAAGTGTGTCTCTGCAAAACACTTTTAGAAAAACATCACATTTCCACGAAGATACCTTACTGATTTCCTTTTTTAAAATCTGAGTTATAACAAGGGTAAGAGGAATGTGATTCCTTAAACCCAAAGGAGACATGCAATGGAAGAAAGAAATCTTAATTCTAAAATGACTGTTTCAGTGATGACTTGTAATCTGTGCAGTTTTATCTACTTGATAATACCCCGCTTAGTGTTAGATCTAAAAAAAGAATGAAATGAGAAAATCATTCCTTTGATATGCATTAAGTTATTCAGTTAGTAAATTAGTGAATCTTATCCTGAGTGTTATTAGCTATTAGCATGTTACACTTCTTGATGTTGCTCATGAAGAATGCATATGAAAATGAGGAAAAAAAATTCCCTTTTGAAGTTCCTGCCACTTGAGTTGTTGACATTTCTTTAATTGGTGAATGTCCTCTTGAATGCAGTATTCCCACTGTCTGGTTTTATGAGAGATTCTTCATTTTCAATTTGTTCTCCCATTGATTAGACTTTTTTTTGAATGGGTAGCTCTCAAGATAATTAGCCTTTCAAGGGAACCATGTTCTCCTAAATAGTTATTAATGAGTGTCTCCCTCACTCAGTACACTTAGGCCTTTTTCATTAGGAGAATTTCCAGCTTACATGTGGGCTGGTCAAGCCAGGCCTGGTACCACCAAAGACAGCAGGAATCACTGCAGATTTCAGGAAGAATGAGATCAGACCCTGGGAGCGAAGAGAGATCTTTTGCATTCACTTTGTCTTTGGCAGATGTCTGTTTTCCAGGAGTATTTACAAACAGTTCTTCAGGATCCAGGGTAGATTGAGGAGGGAAATGTGTAAAAGAAAACAAGGCGATTCCATGTGAACTAGGATTCCATCTTCAAAGGATCCCATCAGCTGCTGCAGCTGGGTTAAAGAGCCTCAATTAGACTGCCTGGTTCCCAGTGCTGGAAATGTACAGCTCCCTTTTCTTTTAAGTCAATGTACGTTACACGAACATAAACCCATTAAAATCAACAATCATTCTGTATCTGAAGTTACTTTCTCAAGCATCTCAAGTATCTGAAGTTACTTCCCCACTAAAGATCCAAGGATCTTCAGTCAGAATATGCTTTAGTTTAGGAATTGTTGCCAGTGTTACCCTCGCAGTTAAGAGCACATTGAATAATAAAATACTCCAACATGTCACGCACAGCTACAGTGGCCTGATCCCATTCTGACTCCTGCTTGGCTCCCCTAAGCCAGTTCTTGTCCCTTCCCTTCCTCTCAACCTTAAACTCTGCCCTGAGCATTGCCAGGTATCCTCCTGCTGGAATGCAGTCTTGCTTTTGTATGTCACACTCTGTCCTTTCTGCTTTCTCTTTCAAAGCAGACTGAAACATCATCCTCATCCTTTCTCTGCCTCCCCATAGCTCTCCTGCTGTCTTTCCCTGCTACATCCACACTTGGCCGTTAAGGAATCTCTACCACAAATATGGATTTTCCTGCCATTCCTGGACAGAGTTCTCTACTATCCAAACAAGAACCTCACGGCATTTCTCCATGGAGGTGTTCAAGGTCAGTGTCTTAAACCAGGAGGGTGTAGAGTCTTTCAAGCTCATGCCATCAGTTTATTTCTCACTTTCTATGCACAGTATGATCACTGTTTTTTTTCATTCCCATCTGCTGTCTCAACTTCAGCAGAGGTCACACTATGGGTCAGCCTGGACTGACTGGATTTAAATTTGTCACTTATTTCTCCATGACAGAAATGGCATGTTTCAGATATGTCCTTTTCTGTCCTAACTGAGAACTAAAGCTTTGAACCAGGCTCTGATGATCTTATGGCTCACATCCATAACATTCCTGCTTTCTGGGCTCGACCAATGCCATTAGGATGATAAAGTCAAATAATTTTACTTAGTTTATGGCTTTTATCTTTAGTAGTCTCTTCCACCTCCTTTTGTTTCCTGTTTTTCTGTCATCTCAGATAAGTTACTGCTCTTTGCTTTCCCAGTGCCCTCCTTGACCCACCTGCCCTACCCATCTCTTTCGCTAGGAAATTGCTTGTCCCTCCCATGGGCAATAATTCCAAAATTTCCTCTGTAGCCAAGAAGTCATTTCGCCCAGAAAGCTATCTCCTAAATCTCCTGAAGATGCTGTGAGTGTATCCTTGTTTTCCTGTCCCGTGCACAGATACGGTGTTACCGTGAGCACGACCAACGGATGCTCTTTTCATCCACATTTATGCACAGCCAATTTCAGTGGGTTTTATTCTGTACTTCAGCTTTCTACAAGCTACAGAAAATAATAGTTGGCTATTTTGTCTCTGCTTGGACTGATTCTGCAATCCCTGAAGACCAACATCTTCCTTGCAATAGACACTGGGCATTTTTTCAGAAGAAATAGCTCAACAACTTCAGTATATAAAAAAAAAAAAGGTCAGAAACATCAACATCACCTTTCAGGTAGAAAATCAATCTGAAAATAATGAAATTGAAAAAAAATAATTTCAAGTAAAGCCCAAGGTGATCCAACACAGGTTGTAAAAGTCAGAATAAATGGCCAACCAAACAACCACTGCAGAGTTGTAACTTAAAGAGAAGCCTGACTTTGGGGAAGAGCAGTGTTTATAGAGAGGCTAATTTAATTTTATTGAATACTATTAAAATACCTATTAAAAGTTACAAGTTGTAGTCCAAAATTCTGCAGTGCAGCTCAGAGGAGAGCTAGCATGGGCTATGAACTAGCCTGACATGGTGATCTATTTTTGATATCATATAAAATAAGCTATTTCAAGAGCCCATTTTCAGGCAAGCTGCCTGGGTGGAGCCCTGCCCTCACTTCAATCAACAGTTTTGCTGGTGACACTGGTGAAATGATGTTTTCCTCTTGTTTTAGCCTGTGCAAGATTAAATATTGGGCCAGGAAACCTGTATCAGTTCTATTGCATGCAATACCAGTGATTTTAAACACAACATTTGCTTAGGAGGATTACTAAATGGAATTTGAAAAGTGATTTATTAGCAGAAATTTTTTTTTTGGTTTATTCACCCAGATTTGCTAATTGTGCCATGTTACTTTGTATGGTATCTGCCTCTGCTGTACCAGGAAAAAATATGCACTTAAGCCTTCAGGCATGAGAGGTGAGTCGTTTCCATTCCCCATCCCACTGGAAAATCAACAAAAGCAAGCCTTCAGTAGTATGAATTCCATTATGGCCCAGCTTAGCAAGCACCTAAATCCTGCAAGTGCTATGATAATTTATCTTTGAACTTGTTAGTAGCACAGCATAATTAACAAGTCAGCTGTAGGAACACACCGTCGCTCTGTATTTACACGGCATTACAGAGATTATACCTGCTCTCTAGAATAAGAGTACATGATGTACCTCATTTTGTGCCATTTCACACCAGTGGAGCAGAGCACAGCGTGGTGGAGTTGAACAAATATTTCATTCTGCTGTAGGTGGCCAGGTGTGGATCTGCACAGAGCGCTGCTATTCAAACCTGCACCGCGGTTTCGGGCTGCTCGGGGTGGCAACCTGGCTTCTGGAGCTCAAGTGATTTATATTTTGGAATGCTGCCTTTTCAGTGATGTCAGTGAACTTGAATATGCAGATTTAAAAACAGGCAGGCTAGCGTTTGGGTTTTTTTGGTATACCAACCTTCCTTTCTCATGTATAGTATTGTAGGTTTCTATAGTAATTACAGGAAATGCATGGCAAGAATCTATCTTCTTACAAAGACTTAATTTTTTAGATTTGTTTTATGCCAACACATCCCCATTGCTGTGCCCTAAAACCCCATTGGTATCACCATACCAAATGTGAAGTCACATCACGTGGGCACTTGGAAAAACTTACCAGCAAATGATGAAAAGTGCAACGAAATTTGCTGTGCCTCTGAGTTGGTCACATTTTATGTGATTCAGTGTAAACTAACTAAAAGATTCTATTATGTTTGAGATCTATATCTAGCAGGAAGGGGATACTGTACACATCACTTGGTGTAGGAATTGCTGTGCCACTGCTCCAAAGCAGGGCATCAGCCTTTAAACTCACACATTGCACTATTGCCTGCTCTGAGGAGCATGCACAGGCCTTCCTAGAGTGTGGATATTCCTAGAGCAGCAGCCATTTACACAGGCCTTCCTAGAGTGTGGATATTCCTAGAGCAGCAGCCATTTACACAGGCCTTCCTAGAGCATGGACACACCACCACACTGCTCAAGTAACTCAATAGAAACATGGATTTATTTGCTGTTGCCTGAGAGTAAAATTTCACTTCAGCATACAAGAAAGCCATCTAAGAGCTCCCTGTTCTGCTCCAGTTGGAAGAAAAAGAAGGGAGCTTTTCTAAGTGTAAATTATTGTTGTTCAGCTTCATAATAATTTTCTTGTCTTGAGGGACTTGATTTATGAGTACAGTGTTAAGAACTGGCTCTGAAAGGCCAGCAGTGTGACATGACAGGGCACGAGCTGTGCTGTATTCATTTTCAGTTACTGTGTTGGCATCGTACAACTACATCACCAGAATGAGATGCAAATTAACACGATATAATTATCTCATTTGAATGTCTCACAGCAATTTTACTCTGTGCTACAGCCAGTGCTCTCATAGCTTGTCTGGGTTCCGTGGATGCTGGGAATGCAGCTGTGACTCCTGCTGGAGCTCCTGTGGCTGGGCTGGATCCAGCATCCAGGCTGGGGAACAAGCCTCAAATTGCTTGTTTGAAAGTTGGGTTCAGGGAACTTTGATGCTTAACATCAACAACTCATTTCTCGCACAAATGATGTTATCCGAGGAGTTGTTTGTGAATGCTGAGAGTTAAAATTTCAGTTGGGCTCAGATGGTGCTGGTTAAGGAAGTGAACATGGTGCACTGACAGGTTTAAAAATCATTTCAGAAGAAGTTAGAGAGCAAAATAAAACTTCCTTTTGCAAAATTCGTATTTTAAAAAATGTTAGTTGGGTTCTAACTGACAGCCCGCAGTATTTGTATGTGGATTTCTTTTCTTTTTTTTTCTTTTTTTTTACTGTTTTTCAAGGTTTTCCTGTTTTCATAGTGGAGAGCAAGAGGCAATGGAAGAGATGTCTATCCGTGCCCCAGTTATGGTCACAAACATCATCATCCATGAATTTTGTGACTTTTTCATTTCCATTTTCCTACAACCAAGACAGAGTTCTGAGCTGCAGCAGCCATTTGCAGTAGCTGAAATACCAGCAGAGCATTTCCCTTGCACACCACCCAGAGGCAAGGCCTCTATTTTACAAATTACTTCAAAGCAAACATTTCAGGCCAACTGTGAGACTTGGGTTTGAAATTCAAACTCTGGAGAATGACTGCACGTGGTGTCAGAGTCACTCCAATGCTTTTCTTTGTAAGAGAGCACATGGTAACAACCCCAGAACCTGCTGAACAGTGCAATCAATCTTTTAAACTTTTAACTTAAAAGACAGTCTTTTACAGTCTGAGAAGGGCAGTTTCCTCCATCTAAAAAAATGGAGAAATGAGAGCTTTGCACTGACTCCAGCACAGTCCAGGTCGGACTCTTCAGCTTGGGTTTTGATACAGTCTTGTTTTTCATTCAAGTCTAACAATAACCAGGAGAATCCTGCCAATATTTCTGGAAATTAGGTAATTTTTAAATGGTGAAATTGTGCATCATTTCAGTCATAATTTGGAACCCAACCACTTTATCTGCCATTGAAAGCCTCATCTCTCACAGGGGATGTTTTATGAGACAGAATTTGTAATGACGGGATGAGACAAAAGCTCTGGTGAGGAGCAGACTTGAGTTGTGAAGTAGTAAAAAATAGTGTTCTTTGTAGGGTTGGAAAAGCTGATCTTCTAGTTAGAATGGAAATTTACAGAAGCATGTGAACTGCAGGCATCTCCGTGAGTGTGTGTCCCCAAGTCTTAAATAACATTCAGTGAAATGTGATTTCTACATGATTTTTTTGTGTTCAGAAGCAGGATTGTTCTCAGGGAGAATACTCAAAACCAGCTCTTTTGATGTTTTGTTCGCAGAAACAGACACATGATGCAAGTTCATATATACAGGGAATGGAACCGGGACAAATGTTTGAAGACTTCTCCCGACAAATTGCTCACAAGTGATTTACGGCAAGAGTTACTTGCAGAGTGATTACAACACATGTGTCTGGAAAAGAAATGTTAAAAGGAAATCAATCTGCTTGTGGACAAATAATGAAAAGAAGGAAAGGAAAAATTCCTCTAACAAATATGAAACTGCAAATTATTCACTCAGCTCAGTTGGCAACAACCAATTCTTGTGGTAGTAGGAGCTTGTAGAGTAGGAGGTAACTGTGTGAAGAATGATTGATTTGATATCTTTTATTGCAATTCTGGAAGGGGTTCAACATCTAATTTCAAAGCCATTTTCCTCCTTTTACCCTGTAAAGAAAACAAAATGATAGTTGATGTCTGTGAGCTGTTTTGGGCAGATAGGATCTATTTTGTGTCCTCTGGACACTGACAACGGCTGGCTCGTAAGAAAGAGCAGTTATTTATTAGAAAAGATCTCTCTTGCCAGAAAAAAAACAACCCAAAACCTGCCCAAGGAAGGATATTGCCATTGTAATCCTTTTTTCATCTTCCCAGAAAAGACACATGGGTCTGAACTTGGTGCATCTTTGGGTTGTGGAGCCTTGTGTGAGCTGCATCTCCACCACCCCATCGTTCAGTCCACAGTAATAAAACAATCACTGATTTCCTTCCCTCTTGGAAGAATACAAAGCATATTTTGGACATCTCTCACCTCAGACCACCTTTTGTCTCTCCTTCCCCACTCCTGGGATGTAGGCAGCCGCCCTGTGAGAGGCTCTGGCGTGCTGCAGTGGGATGCCAGCAGTGTTGTCTTCTGCTCAAGACAGAGAGCGACTGTAGCATGCTCTGTTTATGCCTGTGGAGTGGTGGATGTGAGTTCAGCATTCAGATCTCCTTAACTGCTTACACATGTATTCTTGATTCAATATGCAATTCCTAGTTTAATTCCTGAGCAGGCACCTGCTGTCTTTCCAAGGCATAGCAGATGCGAGGGAGTCCACTTCATCCCTACTTCTTTACTTCACAGAAACCTTAAAATGCTAAAGCCATAAATAGGCATTACAGCACAATCTTTGGGTGAATGATCTCCAACATTACTGCAGATCTTAGTCATAGTGAAAGCTTTTACATACTACTTTGAGCTAATGGCAGAATAGTTTTCATTTAAAGCTGTGATGTGTTCCTTCCCACAAATGCTAATTGCCATAATTCTATTGTAAGTTCTGGGCTTAGTTCTGGGCTGAGCTGAGTTAGCTCCTTATAACTTAACACTAATCATTTACCAGAGATTAATTTCTGAGGTTTTGGAGAGAAAGTTACTGGGACTGATAAACTTCCATGTCCACCAAAGGCAACAATAGAAACGAGGTGTATTTCTGCAAGAATGTTCTAGGCAACCTCTTCAAAAACAGAAGGATGTGCTGCAGAAGGTGATGTTCAGGAGCCATTTCACCAGCCCATAAGGATGGGGTGAGGGTATCTGCATCCATCTGAGCTGTGCCCAAACCACCTTGAGTTTCTGTCCCTTATACCTTTCCTCCCATGCTGCAAATCCACATTAGATTCAAGACTGCTTGAAATGTCTGTGGATGGCAATGCCAGTCCACAGCTGGTGAATGTCCTGCTCACCATTGGGTGCTTTACAGAATCACAGGATATGCCGACTTGGAAGGAACCCACATGGATCATTGAGTCCAACCCTCAGCCCTGCACAGGCCCATCCCCAGGAGTCACACCTTGTGCCCCAGAGAGTCATCCAAACCCTCCTGGAGCTCTGGCAGCCTTGGGGCTGTGCCCACTGCCCTGGGGAGCCTGTTCAGTGCCAACC
>JAWWLV010000024.1:20739857-20755949 GCA_035041135.1 Platyrinchus mystaceus
TAGCCCAGCTTGCTCCAAGCCCCGTCCAACCTGGCCTTGGACACTTCCAGGGATGGGGCAGCCACAGCTTCTCTGGGATGCAGAGCCCCAGCCCAGAGGGAGCACAGCTGTCCATGCACAGGGGCTCAGCCTGGCAGGAGCCACCTCATCCTTCCACACACTTGGAGCTGCCCCAGTTCTTCCTTCAGCTCTTAAAAGTCCAAATTTTCCTAAGCACATCCCAGACGTCCCTTCTTGGCAGGGGGCTGTGGGTTGTGCTCGCAGAGCAGACACTCTGACAGAAAACAGCAGCCTGAGAGCAGAGAAATGAGTTCAGGAAACTTCAGCCTGGTTCCTAAACTCCCATTAATGGTTCTAGAACAGTGCCCAGGCTGTAAAGAGTGACATCACTGTTCCAGCAGCTCCCTGTGTACCAGGCACACCACCAACCACACCCCAGATCTGGGTAAAGCCATGTGCCTCTGCACCCAGCCTCACCTGCCTCTGGAATAACACGTTACAGAGTGATTGAGAATCCATTGAGTGGATCAGGATTTGATGGCACACAGTCTAAAATCTCACCTTGCTCCAAACCCAGTCGGTGTTGGCACTGGGGCTGTGCTCAGTGTGTCCAAGCCCGAGTGTTCTATCCCCAAAATACTGCATCCAGGGGACACTGAGTACTTGTTCTGCATTGTAGGAGAGGATCTGGGAAGGATCTGACAGATCAGCCTCATCATTGGTTTGGATTCCTTTGGCAGAGCAGAGGTTGTTATCCACACTTGGCCAGTCTTGGGGAAGCCTCGGTTTTCCAGTCATTCAAGCCCCAAAGCTGGGCTGTCAGGGGTTTGTGAGCCCCCAAAGCCTGGCTATTGGAGGCTTCAGGAGCCCCCACATCCATCATTTTGTCTCAGCTAAGAGCCAGGAAAGCGTCCTGTCTCAGGCAGTTACAACTGAGCCTATACAGCAGGATCACTATGTCTTTACCAGCCATTACTAATGCCCTCTTCCTCTGGCTCCAGTAGAAGCTGGAGGGATTGATGATAATCCAAATTGGTTTTTCTGGAGGACTAATAGATCACAGAAAATCCTGAAGCTGAGGCCTGACCCTGAGGACACCCCCAAGGACAGTTTGGAGGTACAAAGATGCCCCAGAACAACCACCCAGAAAATCTTTATTGACAATTATCCCAAGAGTTCAGTTCCTTTCCATCTACATCTAGGGGATGAAAGAACTTGGAAGAACCACCTCTAGGAGTCAGTCTCCAATTTAGCTCTAAGCCTTGTAACCATGCTGCCAGTTTGCTGCAGGGGGTGGGACTAGATGACCTTTGAAAGGTCCACTCCAACCCAATCCATTCTATGATTCTACTATTCCTTGATTACAATGAGCTGTTAATTTTTTTCCCTTCAGCATTTGTTTTATATTCCAATTTCAGAATAACCAACCAACGCCGAGGGTCCCATTCCATGCCCATGGGCATGCTCGTTGCCAAAACAAATGCACCGGAATTCGTAGCACCCAGCACCCAAACTGCAACATTTTGGGTCTTTTTGAAGAGTTTCATCTCTTCATGAGGTGGCACAGGCAGGTGTGGACCCCAACAAGCATGTCCAGCCTCTGGGGAGAGAATTTTGATGGGAGCAGGGACCAAGCATCGCATTTCAGAGCACGGTTAGAGCTCAGCTCTTCACACTCCTCCTTTTCACTCCTCAGTGCTGTGTTAAACCTTGCCATGGCCACATTCGACTGCTCAGGCTTCTGATCATGGCCAGCAGAAAATACTCCTGATTAAACTCAAGCATGGCACCAGGCTGAGAGGAGAATATTCATTACAGCACTGCAAGGAGGAGAGGAACTGGGGACAGAAGGGAGTGGGGAAAAGCCGCAAAGCTCAGCTCTTCCTCTGCAGACAATCCTCAAAGCCGAAAATGGTTTGGGTCAGAAGGGACCTTTAAGCTTATCTTGTTCCCACCCTGCCATGGGGCAGGGTCACCTTCCACTTCCCAGGTTGCTCCAAGCCCCATCCAACCTGGCCTTGGACACTTGCAGGGCTGGGGCAGCCACAGCTCCTCTGGGCAACCTGTGCCAGGGCCTCCCACCCTCACAGGGAAGGATTTCTTCCTCATAACCAATCTAAATCTTTCCTCTTTTAGTTTAAAAATGTTCCCCTTCACAGAATCATAGGATGAATTAGAGGATCCCATTCAGTGGTTCATCCCAGAGGGGCTCAGGGACCCTTGGCAGCTCCAAACCCTTGAGGAGCCATGGGTACCCCCCAAGACAGAGCAGATCTTCACAGGAGAGGCTATCCAAAACCAGGTGGGCTGGGTAGACGTGGGGAGCAGCCACCAGCCAGGGCTGGCCCCAGCTTCCATTCCTGAGCTTTAATCCTGCTACTAATCCTTATATTTAACCTGAATATTAACAGAATATTTATAAAATGCTTATCTGGAGTCAGAGGCGCCTTGGCTCCCTGCAGCTGTGGAGGAGCCTGAGGATCTGCAGGAGCAGCAAAGAGGGTTGGAACAACTGATGAAGGAGGCCCACCTAGACCTCAGGAGATCCTGCAGGGAATTTTCCTGGAGAAAATCATCTTTTGAACTTGGGAATAAAAATCTCAGGTGAGGGCACAGTGCTTTGTTTCTATGATCACTGGAAGAGTGGCTCATCCCTGGTGAAGTGACAACCCTGTCCCCATACCCAGCATGTTGGATGTGGGACCGGCTGGCAAGGAGGTGTGTAAGAGGAAAACAGCCAAAAACCCAAAAAGAAAGGTACAGTACTTGGCTCGACTGCCCTTCGAGCAGAGAAGCCCAAGGCCTGCAACAATTTAGCCTTTACCACTTACACAGTCCCTGCTCCTGTGCAGGTGATCTATCCCATTTCCTCAGACAAGGATAGGGCAAGGAGGCACCCCAGAGAAGCAAAAACTTCACGTAAATATGTATATTTTGGCCCTGGGGCTTCAAAACTCTGAATTAACCAAGCGTTTGAGTGATCCTGGAACTTCACCAACACATGTACCTCCACCTGCACTCTCCTCCCTCCCACTGGCGGGCAGAAGGGGCTGAGGTGGAAAGGAAATAGGGAACAACGGCATCAAAATAAGATTTATTACTTAGAACTGAGATTAGGAAGAGACAGACATGGCAGATAACACCGAAACAGAACACCAGGCTCCAGCTGCGAGGAAGGGGGGTACCGAGGGGCTGATGGGCAGGTGGAAGTTCCAATGGCTCTGGGATCAAAACCAAGAGTGAGAGGGTGAGAACAGTCTGGGCTGGGGCTGCAGGGGCAGCAAGGGAGGCCTGCGGGTGCATAGAGTTTGGGGCCCAGATGTAACTGCAGGAGCAGCACTTTCCCACTCCTTAGGACAGTGCTAACCCAGCTTTCTTAAAAAGAGGTGAGTAGTCCTTTGATAAATGATCACCTGTGAGATTATTGCTTCAAACTACTCTGTCCATCCCCTCGACCCAGAAGTCAGTGAAACCCACCACCAGTGAACCCAGAGAAAGAAACCCCCACTGCATCGGTTTAGCTCATTGAAGGCACTTTAGAATCTTAAAAATGGCTCCAATTACCCCCTGGTCTGTGGAAGGATTTTAGTCTTACATTTAAAATCAGCAGTGACTCCAAACTGTATTTAAGTCTGGCAAGAAAAAGTGGCCGGTCTGTGAGAAGAAAGAAAGAGGTAAAAAGGGAAGTGACGAGCATAGACTGACTCTCCAGTGCAGGATCCGGAGGTTTTTTACTTGACTTAAGTAGATTTAAAATAGAGTCTCATCTTTACAAAAGAATGGTGAGACATTTAAATGGAACTGGAACTTGTCTTCCTTGTATGCGTGCCTGGCTTATTGCTTGGAAAATTGCTTAAATGACAATTAATTGTGTGAAACAAAAAGCATTTGAAGGAGTGCCTCCTCCTCTTCCTCCTCCTCCCTCTTCTCCATCTGCTGCTCATGGAAACCTGGCTCACAACAGAAGGGAACAATTTGGAACAAAATCCTTTTCCCCCAAAATAATTCTCCTTTATTATTTTTTTCTTTTTTTTTGCATAACATTTTTGTATTTCCAACTATAAATAAAAAAATGATTAGAAAGAAGTTACAAAATTGCGTTGAATGGACCAGAACAGCACAGAATTCCTCACACATGATAAATCACTTCCCATCTTCCTCTTCCTCCTCCTTAGCCGCGGCGGGGCCTCGCGCTTGGCACTGTAGCTGCGGGGGCCACGTGTCAGTCGCCGATGGTCTCATTTTCAGAATCTAAAAGAAAAAAATCCATATATGGATTTCACATCTAAGAAAACCCAAACCAAACCCAAAAAAGGGCCATGTGAGCTCACGGGCCCCACGTGTGTGGAGGTGCCACTGCCAGAGCGCGCTCCAGGTACCATAAGGAAACAGAGACCAAGATCTGTCACACTGAGAGCTCAGATGTGTCAACACATTTATTTTGGTGGCAGAACCTCAACACCTTGCAGGGTCCCTCAGACCAGAGCTCTGATTCCTGTTGGAATCAGGAAAAAAAAAGTTAAGTATCTCCAGGTAACCAGGAAAAAACGTATGGCAGCAGTGGGTCAGCCACAACACCCTGAGCAGAGCCAGGCTCCCAGGAGGTGGAGATGGGAAAAGCCAGCAGAGATGCCCAGCACTGGGCTCAGTTTGTGAGACCCTGTCGCTGAGGGAGGAGGGGAGAGGGATGTGATGCTGTGTGGAGGTGCCAAAGGGATGGTAGGATTGCCAGGGTACATCATGGCACCAGCTCCCCACACCTGCAGATTTGGCTCCCTTGTCCAATGGAAACGGAGCCAAGCCTTGGACCACAGGTCATAGAATGGCTTGGGTTGGAAGAGACCTCCTTCCACCTGGGCTGCAGGGATGCCATGCCCCACCCAGGCAGGGATGGGATCCATCAGCCTTCCACAGGAGACAGACCACAGGGCAAGATGGTGGGACAGACATGGAAGGGCACAGCAATGCCAAGGGCTTGCAAGGACCAGGATAAAAGGCAGTGAGGGCGCCGAGGGCACAGCACGTGGCTGAAGCAGCAGCAGCACGAGGTGCCACCCCACCCTGTAGCACATGCCCACCACCACGCACTGGCTGTGCTGGAGACACACTCCCAGGGACATGCAGCCAGCCCCTTGCTCCACAGACACACATGCACACAGTGGGATCACAGCCACGGATGGGCCTGGCGGAGCAGACGGCTTTGGGATGCCCTCAGAACACATGCAGGGGGTCCTTGGAGCAGCAGGGAAGGCAGGGAATGGGGGGGACAGCACATGGTGCAGATACCATCTGGGTCTGGCACAGGTCCTGCCAAGTCTCTGGGTTTGGGCTCTGCTTTTGTTAAACGCAGCCCCAACTTTCCTGTATTCTCTGCTCTGCCTGTTCATTGGAAGAATGGCTTTTAAGGGAAGGAAAATCATGTCTTGATTGTAATTCCTCCCTGAGCTTCTGACAAACGGCTCTGAGGATCCACCTGGATCCATCCCAACACCTGCTCACTACGGATAACCAGCATTTGGCAGGGAGTTTCATCCAGGAAAACAGGATAAAATGAACTATTCTCCAGGTAACCAGGAAAAAAGGTATGGCAGCAGTGGGCCAGTCACAACACCCTGAGCAGAGCCAGCTTCCCAGTCACCTGGCTCTTCAAACAAACCCTCACAGGTGCTCAGCACACAGACAAACTCCTCACTTTTTACTCCAGAGTCAAGTCTGAGCTTTCACAGGCTGAGGAGGCAACAGCGCTGGAGAGGTCAGGGAATGTGATTATACCCAATGTTTGCTCGGTGGTGGGAAAAAGGCAGTGATGGCACATCCTGTAGCTGCTGCCTAATGGTGACCAAGACCCTAGATGCAGTCTGTCCAGTCTGATAAACAAACCCTGAGTGCTGAGGAAGTTTTTACCCTACTTGCAAAGTAATTGAAAAAAAAACAACAGAAGAGTAAATACTTTTTGGGGCCATTTTATGCCAGATCTGAAAGACCCCTATTAGACAGTGATTGGCAGCTGGTTATTTCTTCTTAAATCTAACTTTTTACAAGGTGTCAAGAGTCCTGAATACCCCACAAAAACTGCAACAGGCACAAAGAAGACCCCAGAAAAGTGGCTGGAGAGGCTCTCACCATGCTCACCCTGTCACTTGAAGCTCCTCGAGAGCCACACTGCCACAGCTAGCACTCAGTGGCACCTCAAAAATGAAAGACAAAGTGTGGGGATCTGCTCTTTTCTGAGGGGAAAAAATAATTCCAACTTTTCCCTCTGCCTCACAGCTACAACAACATGCCCAATATTCACTGTGCATCCATCCTGTTGCACTACATCCAAAGAAATTCATCCAAGCGCCCCTTACTCAACCAGACTTGGAAAAACCAAGAGCTTGTCACCAGAATTTCACAGTTGTAACAGATTCTTTATCGAATAGTAGGTTGTTGTGTATGAACAGCCCCTCCACAGTGACCAAGTGAGCCCTAAAGCTTTCCGAGGCTTTGCATGTCAGACTGAAGGCTCGAACCACGCAGCCCCTAAACTCTTCATGAGAAACTTATTTCAAGGGAGATGCTCTATAATCAAATATAGAACCAATAGTATGCAGCACCAGCCTTGTCAGCACACCACAATTATCCCTGGGAAGGGAGTAGAGAGCACCACATCACTCACAACAGCAGCCACCTCCTGCTCCAAGCCTGACTTCCAAATCAATCAGGTGTAAGTGATCTCTGTGCTGACACAGTCAACGTCAGCACTGTAGCACATCCAAACCCCTCTGAGCAACAAATTCCTTCATAAAGCAGAATTTGTAACCTGCCAGCTCCTAAAATCCATCTCATTATGCTGCCCTTCTGGAGCTTGGCTGCATTAATAAAAGCAGCAGCACGGTCAGGGCTGGAGCCTCCCTGTCCTGCTGCCTCTGCAGGGGCGGCTCCACAGCCAGACTGCCCCCACCAAAAGGCACCAACCGCACGTGTGAGTCACCACACAACTCCCATCTGATCAACAGCTCGTTTCTGGGTACACAGACACGAAAATGATTGTCAGGGGTAAAATAATAACAGGGATCAGCACATCAGACAACTCCACTGAAGCTCAGTCTTCAAAAGCGCCGACCAGGACAGCCTGACCCCATGGATCACTGAGATGGACTCAATCCATAATAAATAACTGCAGCCAGAAATAACACGAGATTATGGTTTTGCTGTTTTATAAATTCAATCCCATATCAGACACTCATCTATCCATGACGACAGTGTGTGAGTTCCCTGCCCATACGCCCTGCAGAGGCTGTGCCCACACTTCCCCACAGGCATCACCAGAAATCAGGGGCAGAGGAGGGCACACGAGGAATGGGAGGAGGCAAGGAAACCTTACTGGGACACTACACGCAGTCAGGAACTATTTCATGAGTGACTTCTGTCTCTGATCCAACACCTTCAACAGCATCCATGGAAAACTTGGGGGGAACTCGCTGGCAGCAAGGCAGAAAACAAGGAAGGTTTTTGCATTAATAACCAATATCTGATGAGTAACATCAATCTCACCCAAAAAGCCTTGAACTCTTTGCTTCATTGTGGGGGTGGGGATGACAGGTAAAGCAATGCTGAGGTCACATAACTTCAGAAGGGAGACTTCTGATTACAACCCTCCAAAGCCAACTTCCAAGGAATGTGTGAGGACAGATGTTTTTCCTCCCCAAACATGTGCAAACTGAACAAATCCAACATGGACCTACAAAGTGTCCACAGGGCTTGTCTGGAAATATTCTGAATGTTCCCAGACCTGACATTAATGCACTGGGATCACAAAAAGTGCTTGAAGACATACCATTGGCAAAGCCAAGTTAAACTAATGATTCAAAGTATTAGTGATTTCCTTCCACAAATACCAAACAGCAAAACCTGCCACTGGATGAAGAAGGTCATTTCAGGAATTACTGCCCCTGAGCACCAAGCCCCTGTTCCCCAACACGAGTATCTCTGTCTGAGCACAGCAATGGCCACGTCTCACCTTCGTCTTGCCTTTGATCTCAGCCAATGTCAAGTGTTTCAGAGAAAAGTAAAGAAGTTATACAGCAGAGAGCAAGAACGGAGCACTTTGGAGACAGGTGTGAAGTGATGGTTAAGTAATCACAGAGTCACAGAATGGTTTGGGTTGGAAGGGACCTTAAAGACCATCTCGTTTCAATCCCCCGCCATAGGCAGGGACACCTTCCACTAGCCCAGGTTGCTCCAAACCCCATCCAACCTGGCCTTGGACACTTCCAGGGATGGGGCAGCCACAGCTTCTCTGGGCAACATTTCCTCTTTAAAGCAGCTTTTTAAAGAATTTTTTTTTTCTTTTCTAATGGAATTTAAAAAATATTTCATCTTTAAATTTGTGAAATGGAGACCAGAGTTAAATACACGAACAAACTGCGAGGGCCAATGTTACATCATTCTTTTGGGTGAAATCTGTGCCAGGGAGGTTGAATCTGGATTTGCAAAGGAGCCTTAAAGCACTCCTGTGTTTCTCCCTGCTATCTCCAGCACCCAGCTTTGCATCCCTGTGGCAGATGAGCAGCTCCTTCTCAGGACACCCAGTCCTACTCCAAGCAAGCCAGGGATGGGGTGGGAAAGCAGAACGTGATTATGCATTGAGATACTCCATCATGACACGAGGCAACCAGAAAGCCAAATGAATGGCACACAGGCAAACTTGAACTACTTTTCCAACTTCCCAAATTGTGAAAACTTTGAAACTTTCCCAACAAAGTTTCAAAAACTTTCCTCCTCTGCTAGATGCGTGACTTGGGGAGGTTAAAACATTCCTTCGAGATTTGTATTAAGTTTCTGTTAACTGAAAGATTGAAAACTGGGGGATCTGTGAGCTCCCTCATAAAACTTGGTATTTAAAGCATCTGTGCTGACTTTCCATGTGTCAGCACAGGGCTGGGAATGTTGGTGATGGTACAGCTACAGGATATGGCAGCAGGTCAGGAACTAGGGAGGCAAGGAATTCTACCAGCGGGTTTGACCTGTTTGCTGCCCATCAAAGCAACGTTCAGAGTCAGGAATAAAATGAGTTCAGTTCTGGGATCTGCAGGGGATCTTTTTGGGTACAGACCCCTCTGTGCAGCACAGATCCCTCAGGTTCCTCTAGCTCCTTGGCTCACCTTTTGCTCAAGGAGTTGCCTCATTTATTTAATCTCATGTCATTTGTTTAATTGCTGCTGAGGGCCAAAGCACCCCATGACACAATCGTCACAACTGAGGGCAAAAAAACCCCACAGCTTGAAGTGACAGCCAGAAGAGCTGCAGCCAAGAGGGCCCTCAGGAAATTAAACACCACGAGTACCACAATGCCAGCATCACCTTCTGAGTGCTGGATAAAGGTGCAAGAGGCAGGTGCTCCCCCCTGGGGATCTGGAAGCTGCATCCCTGCCCTGCTGCCCTGGCCACCCCTCAGGAGCACAGCGCATGCAACGCAGCCACAGCAGGGACAGGCACCAGCACAGAGCCCCCAACATACAGAGCACACACAGCAAAGCCACATGGGGTGGGTGCAAGAGAGACAGGAGTGTCACCTGCATGCCCTTCCCTCATTTCTCCTTCAGCCAAACCCAATGATGGTGACTGCCAAGAGGGCGCTGGCAACGGAGCTGAGCTTCCTCACACTTAAACCACACCAGGATCCTTTAGAGGGGCTTCCCGAGTGCTTTGCAGCACAGGGGAGACACAGTTCATGGGCTTCTTTTCCATCTACCAAACTCAGCACCCTCACGTGCACCACCAGCAGCGCTGAGGGCACCATCTGCTCACAGGAACTCAGCCTGCTCTGCTCTGCAGCAGCCCCAACACCAGGAACACCTCCACAGGCAGGGACTCGGGGCACTGTGCCCTGCGAGGTGGCACCATGCACCTCCCAGGTCACTGCTTCCTTCCTACAGCTGCTGGAGGCGTTGGCTATGGGGAGAACCCAAGAACCGGTGGAGGCACCACATCTGCTCCTGCTACACAACCGAGGGACAAGAACGAGTCTGGAAAACAAACGCAGAGTTACCCAGAACAGCTGGGAATTGACACAGTTCTACAGTTTAGAAAAACACTGGGTTTTTAAGACCATTTTCAAGCACAAAATGTTTATTTTTCTTTTTGATCTATACAATTTCTTGGGGCTTTTAGTGCCACTGACTTTGTCAGTATACAAGGGATGGACTATACAGGCAATAGCGACATAATCTGTAGGATTCAGTGCGAGCCGAAGGGAACCTGGTGTGAGAACATATTTTCCATGTTTGCTCATGAAGCATACATACATGAATCTAAAAAACCCAAACAAATTAAAGATACGTGGTACAGAGAACAGAAATCTCTTACTACAGTAAGTATTTTGCCCAGGCAGAAGACTCTGCATAATTGTCTATAAAATTCAATTCTAACTGAATTGATGGAATAATATATTCAAAGGGTACAAACAAAATAATTTAGACAGGTATATAATAATGCTTGAAGTACAATAGAACTATACAATTCACAGCTTGGCAGCACAGGACATCTCTGCCCTTCAGCAGATGGTATAAAACGTCATCGTGGGGAAGCGGCGGCGCCTTTGGGTGCGGCCACTGCTCCGGGTCCTGTGCCTGTAACGCTCCCGCAGCGCTTTCGGAGGGAAGGAGACTTACCATCGGCAAACCAGGTCTAGTGGTTACCTTGTGCCTTTAGACTGAGGTGCAGGTGGAGACTCTATGCACAGTAAAACGGGCAAAAAGCAACTTTCAAACAGGAGAGAGGTGTCCGTGCCACCTGGAGCGCAAACTTTGGTAAAAATAAAAAAATAAATAAATAATTAAAAAAAAAAAATCCATACAAAAGGCGGTGAGACTCCAAACCTGAAGTGTCAGATATGAGAAAGAACAGCTTCACATTTTTGTTCTGTTTCAGCACGAACGCTGTCAGTGGCCAGACACCACCCTGAGCCTTGGTGGCCGAACCAGAGCCAGAGCACGTGAGAGTGCTGTACTTTACACGGGTCTTACAGTCCCCTGGAGATATGTTCTCCTACGATCAAGAGTTCCATTAGTTTTCTTCACTTATGGAACATGCATGAACTTGTAATTTAACTGAATTATAAAAGCCCAGATAGGGAAAGGAAATTAAATCCAATGTGCCGCTGATCCAGAGGAAAACAGTGTTTTTGCTGCCTGTTACTTCAGTAAGCCACCATTTACAACGACTTTACCACAGGCTGGGGAGGAGAACGGATTGCACTGCCTGAAGCTATTCCCTGTCCTTGTATGCACTTTCCTTGGATCACTCTGTAAATACTCCTACATTACAATGTGCACTTCACTACTCCTTGTACAAACACAAACAGTTTTATGATCAGTGTGTCAAATAAACGTGTCAAACAAACCTCACCTCACGATTCTTTTTTTTTTTTTTTTTAAAGCTTCAGAAATGAAAATTCAACCCGTGGATAAAAATGAAAGCATTTACAGCAAAATGAAGCTGATGAGGAATGTCAACTGTAAACCTGCAATATCTTTGCAAATAAAAAGAACTTCAACTGGCAAGCAGTAAATAAAATACACCTTTCAAATAATTGTACATCTCTTTCCAGCTGGGACTGGAAAGCTGAGATTCAAGGCACTGAACTCCTGCAGGGTTAGTACAATTTGCTAGTTATCAATTCAAGTACATCAACGTTAAGGATTGCAAGTGTGAAACAGAACACAAGGAATAAAGTGTCTTCAGCAATGGAACAGAAGCAGATATTGCCATAAGGACAAACGACCTGTTGTGACGCCGCCTCACAGTGACTGCTGATGCGGTGTATGGCTGTGCACTCGCGGGCCCCGCCCCGTCCCACACGGATCATCTACAGTGCAAACACTCCACGTGACAGCATCAAAATCACCAGGACCCATGGCGGGATCACCCGTGGCGAGGTCACCCGCTAACAGGGTTACCCGTGACAGGGTCCCCATGGCGGGGTTACCCGTGGCAGGGTCACCCATGTCAAAGTGACCCACGATAGGGTCCCCACGGCCAGGTCACCAATTGCAGGTTACCTGAGGCAGGGTCCCCACGGCCAGGTCACCCCTGGCAGGGTCCCCCTGGCAGGGTGCCCAGGGCCAGGCCCCCCTTAGGTCATGCGCAGGCGCGGGCCGGGCGCGCGGGCGGGCGGGCGCTGCAGCGGCACCGGGTACATCCGCAGGCAGCTCCTGCTGAGGGGCGAGAACCGCACGATGCCGGGACCCCCGACCAGCCTGGGCTGTGCCACCGGCCCCGGCCACGGCACCCCGTACACGGGGCTGGGGAAAACTCCTCCGTACTGACAGAGAGGCATCACATACGGTGTCACCCCTGGCACAGGCACTGGCAGGGACGGTGGAGCTCCAGGAGCTAATCCTGTGGGCATGGGGCAAGCCACCGGAACAGGGCACTTGCTCCCCAGTCCTGTCCTTACCGAATTTACCTACAAAAAGAGAAATACAAGAAGCGTCGCTACAGAGCTCCTCTTCCCCCCTGCCACGGGCAGTGACACCGAGCCCAGACACGCGTGCCCATGGTGGCACTGCTCCCCCACGGCATGGCAGGGGCTGCCAGCTGGGGGCACAGGCACAAGGTTGTCACAGTGTCCTCGGGCCTTTATTTTGGGTTTGTTCCTTTTTTTCCTTTTATATTTTTGATGGGTAATTGGGTTGGGTTTGTTTTGTTTTCTGTTTTGTTTTGTTGGGTTTTTTTCTCTTTTTAAAGACATAAAATTTGGAAATTAATAGGAAAGAATTGATATGGGGCAGAGGGGAAAGTTATCTGCTTATAACCTTGCTCTTCAAGAAGGCAGGAAGCATCTCTAAACAAGTGAGAATGAACACCATAAAAAGTCACAAACAACCTTGCGTGTCCAAAGGAACTCAAGTATCTTTTATCTCATGCATAAAAGTATATGAACTGCACTAAGTGCAGAATTCACCCAAATCTCACACTCTTACATGAGATAAGCCTCAGAAGAGTCTTTCTCACACCTCAGAAGAGGCTTAAAAATTCTAGCCCATATTTCTGTACAAAATTGTTTCATCTGGCCCCAGAGAACTGAGGAAAGGAAGGAGACCTGCCAGGGTGGCAAAACCAGCGAGGGCACAGCGGGGCTGCTCTGCCTCAGGCGCTGCCACAACCAATTCCAGCCGGTTTTCTGGAATTCTATTAACACCCATTTCAATTATTCAGCTTTTGCATGAAAGGGGTGGAGAAGAAACTCTCCTCCCTCAACATGGCAGAGCTTTCCGGATGACACACTCCATCCTGCACAATACCATAGGAACTGTCCTTATCCCAAACATTCACATTTCATTATGTTTTTAATGTGACAGAATTTACAACTCCCTGTGGGGTTCCCAGCATGCCAGCACCTATTTGTGGCACAGGAAAAAAGGGTGTTATTTAATTCTGGGAATCTCCCACCAATGTGATATTCTACATTCAATTGATAAAATTGGTATGAAGGTGAAATTTCAACAGAAAAAATGAATATATGTATAAGGCTGCATGGAACACTTACTCCATGCTTCTGATTTTAATTTCTCTTCTCAATTAACAATAAAAATAGCAATGTCCCCCTAGGATTTCCTGCTTTGGGGCACTAACCTCTGCTCCAAAGGCAATTTTAGAAAAATACAGAAGTAGTTGATACCCTTTTCTTCATTTCCCTGCCTCCCATTCTCATCTGAAACCTGAATCTGATGGTTGAACGGAAAGAGATGCCTCAGTATAATGAATTTAATGTCACTAATGTGTAAAACCCCACCAAAATTAACAACAGACACCAAAGAACAAGAGACAGAGGAACCAGGGACAGACTTTTAAGACCAGCAGACCTCTTTAAGCTGTTATTAAACCCTTGGTTTAACATCCTCAAAATCATGGTTTCCACCAAGCTGAACACTCGTGAGTGATGTACCTAACCAAAATACAGTATTTTGGACAACATTCTCAGGCACGTGGTGGGATTGTTGGGGAGTGTCCTGTCCTGGGCCAGGAGTTGGACTTGATGATCTTTGAGGGTCCCTTCCAACTCAGGACATTCTATAGTTCCATGACAGCATTTCTTACACTAGCAACAGATGATTTATTCATTGAAAATGTGAGGTGACATTTGCAGTGGCCCTATTTAAAAATTAACTTGAAAAAGCTCATTTTCAGCTCTTTTAAAGTACTGAGAAATCTGACTCAACCCAGTTCATGCTCCTGAACTTTCCCTTTCTCAGCTCAATTCCTCAGCAAAGCAGCAGCTGGATTTAAGGCTGTGTATGTGCTGCTGGGAACAAAACTGTGTCATACTGCAAACCACCATTAGACATATTCACTAAACTTGACGATGTCGTGACAAATCGTATTAATGGCTTAAGTTTTCTTCCTCTACCTTCATCCCATG
The DNA here is from genome assembly GCA_035041135.1 of Platyrinchus mystaceus. Taxonomy (NCBI): domain Eukaryota; kingdom Metazoa; phylum Chordata; class Aves; order Passeriformes; family Tyrannidae; genus Platyrinchus; species Platyrinchus mystaceus. The sequence goes on from JAWWLV010000024.1 coordinate 20,754,265, forward strand.
CTTCAAGGGAGCTAAACACATACTTTAAGAGGCACAACACCTGGCTCTTGTGTCTTCCCCTGGGTAGGAGTCTCTTGGTCATGGCCTCTATTTAACCATCACTTTTTAACCAGCTCTGATGACTCAACACTGACTGAGGCCCACACAGCCCATCGAGCCCTGCATGGAGATGCTGACTGAAACTTCAAAATCTCAACATGTGCCAGAAGAGTCCTCAAAGCAGCACAAGGAGCTGTGGATTTCCCGTCTCCAGGAAAGCCAGGAGACTACAAGTCCCTTTGCTCATACAGTTTGAGGAGAAAAAGCTGGACATTCAGATGGTGATGAATGAGGTGTGTTCATCACCTACACAGGGTCAGATCTCAGCTGTGAACAGGACTAAGCATTTCAAGTCAGCCAGGCTGGTGTTTAACAAGGTGCATCGAGGGAAGGCCCTGGGATTCATGACCAGTGCCCTGTCAGTGGTCAGGGTGGTCACCTGAGCACCAGCCCGACAGCTGCCAGAGGTGGAGAGACCCCAGGGCAGCTGTGAGCCTGTGGGTTCTCCCATCTCTCATGAGCTGGCCAGTTCTGGGCTGAAAGGACATGCCTGGTATCCCTGGCTCCCTGCTGGCCCAAGGCACCTCTCCTCTTGGCCGCTACCTTGTCAGTTCTGCAAGTTTGCTTGGTGGAGTCACTGCCCCTGAAAGGATTTAACAGATGTGTGGATGTGGCACTTGGAACATGGGTTAGTGGTGGCCTTGGCAGTGCTGGGGGAATGCTCAGACTCAGTGGTCTCAGAGGGCTTTTCCAGCCTCAATGACTCTGTGGTTCTGTGACAGGTGCCGGTTCTGGCACAGGCTGTTTATTCTACAGTGTGCACCAGTTCCACCCACTATATCCCAGGGAGCCAAGGCCTCACCTTCCAGTATGGCTGCTGGGCTTTGGCATTCTCCCCACAGCTTGAAGCCATGGCTGTGAATGGTTTCTGAAGTTATCTTGGCAATTGAAAACAAGCAGTACAATATCAGAGCACAGCATCCAGCTCATGCAACCCATGTTGAGAGACCACTGACACACAAAGACCCTTGGAGCTGTACCCACAGTCAGACAGGACACCTCTTTGGGGGTTATTTAGAATGAAACAACCCTCCTGCAGGAGTGGAAAGCAGAATTGGTCTTCTCCCTTTCTGATTCAACTTTAGACTCTATAACACCAGCAATGAGGAATGACACAGATTCCATGGCTTAGCCAACCACGGATGGCACGACTTCATTTTTCATGTTATAATATTCATGTCCTCCTGTTTGTTCTGCTGCCCGTCAAGGCCTAGCAGAGTCAGCTGCCCTGGCCTTAAGGAGGCTGATAAGGCAAACAGTCCCAAAACTAACGAATTTAACAACTGCATCGCAAAATTTACATCTGTCATCACCATGTAAAAAGTCTGTCTGCCAGAGATACTTAATAGGGATTTTTCTAGTTTCTTTTTTTTTTTTTTGAGGGAAGACTGGGTTGATGTCCTTTAATGATAGAATCAATCCATTAATGGTTTGGGTTGGAAGGGACCTTACAGCTCATCTCATTCCAGACCTCCTGCCATGGGCAGGGACACCTTCCACTAGCCCAGCTTGCTCCAAGCTCCATCCAACCTGGCCTTGGACACTCCCAGGGATGGGGCAGCCACAGCTTCTCTGGGCAACCTGTG
>JAWWLV010000024.1:20756049-20825338 GCA_035041135.1 Platyrinchus mystaceus
CTCCCTGGAGCCTTCTCTTCTCCAGGTGAACCCCCCCAGCTCTCCCAGCCTGGCTCCAGAGCAGAGGGGCTCCAGCCTTGGGAGCATCTCCATGGCCTCCTCTGGACTTGCTCCCCATCCTTCTTGTGTTGAGGCCCCCAGCCCTGCATACAGCTCTAGGGGGATCTCAGGGGGGCAGAGTACCCTGTATGACACGGGTAGGAAGGGAAGTTCCTCCCCTGCTCTCCCTCTCTACATCTCCTTTAACCTCCTCTGTAGAACCAATAAACTTACTGAACCAACAACTAACAGGGGCACCTTTTCCCACTTCCCTCTCCCCTCTGCTCAGGCCACCTCTCCACCTGCCCTTCCCCAGCTCTCCCTGCACTAGCAAACCTCTGCCCTGTACACTTCCCTGCAGGTACCAGCCACCTCTCCCTCCTGCTTCCCAACTCCTGCCTTCACCTGCCAGTCCTCCTTTTGCAGCTGTTTATTCCCCTTCCACCAGACAATCACACAGACTCGCTTAGAAAACAAGAATAATACACACACAGAGGAGAACATGCAGGAAAACACTGGTAAAAATGTAACAAACCCTACAGGACAACGACTCAAGTAGTTAAAAAACCCCAAATCTGTTCTTTGGACTTGTTTTAGTTCTCTACCTTGTTCCTGTGCTTTACCAGGCAAGCTCCAAAGTGCCACCTCAGTGATACTCATAGCTCCTGTACTGTCCAATACACATCCAAGAGTTGGGTATGACTTACCAACAGCATAAAAACTTCTGGGTTTATATTGGAACAGAGGAAATCAGGTAATTCTGCTGTGAAAGCTGACTGCAACTATCACAACCCACCTAAAAAGCAGGATTGAGAAGATTTTTCTTTTACTGGCTACCCCATTGGTATTAGCATTTTACTTCTGTATGGACCAGCTACCACTGAAACAAAACTGAGTGGCAGGGCAGGGTCACAGCTGGCAGCCAACATGAGCAGGCAAGGATGCCAATCCACCTCTTTTATCACTTTTGCCAGTTTGCTGAAAACCTGAAGTTATTAGGTGTTGCTGAATATTTGTGTTTATGCTTTTCCAAGTTCCTGGAAAGTCATTCTGACGTTCAGACCAAGCTTCAAACACAGATTCACTTTTTACTATTCTTCCAGCCCAAGACAGACGGAGGACACAGTAAAGGTGGCACTAAGTCCTCCTGCTTGGTTTTGGCATCCATGCCCACCTCCAGCTCCCTGGCAGTCAGCCCATGGAGCCCAGAGTTAGGGAATGCCAGCAGATGTGCAGATGTGACCGACGGTGTCCAAGCCCCCAGCACACGTCACCCACTAACACAGCCCTGTGTGTTCACAGAAACAGCCTCACCATGCACTGGGAACATGTTTACACCTTTTTTTTTGGCGGTAATATTTTTGCCTTTTAAAACCCATGGAGCTCCAGAACAGCATGGAGAATAGAAAACATTTTTGGCAAGCCCTTCGTTCCCAGGTATCTTCAAATAGTGCCTGTAAGTACCCAATATTCAGTATACTTCCACAGAAGGCACCTCACATTCCTAAGCATATTCTTTGACCAATGCCAACCAGAATTACCTGTAAAAAAGGATTATTTCATCATACCTTCACACAGATGACAAAGACAGAAATCACCATTATCAGGCAGTTTCACTTCAGTTCTTTCTAACATCTATTACAGTTCAAACTACTGCTCATGAGAATCTACCTGCATTTCCATGCTTCCTTAAAACATTTGAGAAGGAACATTTCAGTGCTCCTGTGACACAACTGGATGTCTGAAGTTTCCTTCACCCCCGCAAACTTCTAACCAGGATGTGCAGCCAAACTTCCACAGAAACAAAGCAGAATATAAAGTTTTGCTTTGCATCCCAATTATTTCATTGCTTTCTACACTTCTGATGACAAAAAATAAAACCACTCACTCTTATTAAACATACCATCAGTTTCTCTTCTGAGCCTTAAAGAGTAGATTTCACTTTGTTAAAAAATCATATAAAATACTGCATTCACAGCAAACAATTTGCTGCTCATGGTAGAAGCATATCAAGTAAATTGGAGATAATTCAGGAAAGAGAGTTCCAGGGGGAAAGAGAAGACTTGAAGTCAGTCACACAACTGCCCTGCATATTAATGACAGTGGGTGGACAGTAAAAGAAAATAAAAAAATTGAAAAATACGTTTTTCTATTTAAATGTATAGTTAATATTTTATGTATATGATTTTTTTTTGCATCATGGGACAACTCACTTCACTCCTACCCTTTTTGAAAACTCTTCAAGGAGGCATCTCTCTGTCCAATAACCCCCAGAGATAGTGGAGAAGCAGAGGTACAAATACTGCTGCCCTCCAGCCCCTCAGTTCTGACCATCACAAGGGACCAGCAACAGCTTTTCCCAAAACCAATCCCCCACATGAGGAGCAAGACAACCTGCCCTAACAGCTTCCTGCTATTTATTCCAGTTGAAAAAAACCACAAAAGGCATAAGAATCCCCTTGTTTCCTATTTATCCAGCCTTTATTTCCAACACAAAACCTTATTATAACCTTCTCTGATGGGCTGGAAATCTGTGTAGTGCTCCTTATTCTTCTGTTGCAAAGGCATTTTTGATCAAAAGAGGCGACAAAAGACGGTGTTACGAGAAGGACTGAAGAAGTACAGCCTGAGCTTTGCTTTCTTCCTCTTGGAAAGCTATTTTTTTCCATCCTTTATATTATTCCCCAAGTCCTTTTTGTCCTTCCAGTGGACACAGCTGTGATTCAGCACAGGTGTAACATCTCCTCATGGGGCTCATCCCTCCAACCACTGACACACAGGTCACTTGTCTGGTTGTCTCACACTATTCCGTTCCTCTTGGCCATTTCAATCCAAACACCACACAGGCCTCTCCTCCCTCAACTTCAATTTCCCCTTTAGGTTGGAATTGAAAGGGTACAAATAGCAGAACAGTGCCCAATTCCCAAACCAACCCTTGTCAAAGTCCTTTATATCATCCTACTGCCCTGTTTTCTGTCACCCACAGCATTCTGTGCCATCTTCATGGCCAAAACACCCAACAAAACCCACACCAGGAATGTATGCCATCTGCCCTTGCATCTCTGCTGCAGCTACCATGGTCCTTACGAGGACTTCATGCCCCAAACCAGTCCAGGTCTCACCCACACCAGGGCTCCAACTGATGCCACTCCTCCAAGCAACAAGGAATGATGTGAAATGAAGAGCAGGGAAACCCAACCTCTCTGTGCTCTTGGCAAATCACCTCCAAAAGACTTCAGTCAGCCCTGTTGATTCCTTGGAACAACTGCTGTGGTTGAAAAAGACATAAACCCTCTAAGATCAGGGTCCTGAGACCTGCTCTTACAGTGACACTCTGCCTTCCCCACAGGTTTTGAGACAGAGATACCAAGACTGCAGGAAGTAAAAGTAACTCTAAATTGACATTAGCAGATGATTTAAATAGGAAAAATAACACTCACTTTTCCACAGTTACAAGGGGGCAAAACACCCACATTGAATACTTCAAACTTCTGCAGGAGTCTCAGGGGAAAGACACCAAAACACCACAAAAAGCACATCAAAAGAAGGTAAGAAGTGACTTCACAGAGCAAAATCTGTGCCCTCACCATCACTCTCTATAAATCTTCAAATACGTGTCACTCTGGAGCTGATTAAACCATTACTATGTAGAAGGATTATTTACTTTTTGCCCACTTTGGCAACTAAGAATTGAAATTAAAATTGCTTAATAAATTTGCACAAACGCTTCTCCCTGTGCAGTCAGTGACCCAACCGACTCAGGAACCTGCAGGTCTCAAAGCACAGACACTGGAGCAGTTCCTCCTTGGCACATCTCACCTCACCAACAACTAAAGAGCTACTAGTGCTACACAGTTGGTTCTTTTTCCTTCTACATGCCAAAAAAGGCAATGGTTTGCTATTCAGATCTAGTTCTCTTGCTTTCAAGGGATTACAAAGCAGCTCCTCACTGTTATTTTCCTCTACTTTTTTCATTTTTCAAAAAAAATGAAGCCAGCAAAAATTATTAGTCAAACAATCTCCAGTTGTGAGGAGAAGGAAGAGATCTGGAAACCCAGGCCAGGGTGAGACAGAATGGTAAACTGGGGTTCTAGATATGCACTTATTCCCTTTTTTGCCTCCCTCTGTATCACCCCTCAGCCATGAAAACCAGCACTGAACACACACACATTGCAATGGCTTTGTCCTGCTACTGAAAATACAAGGGGAGGAACAGGGGCCTATTTGCTGTAGGACACTTCCACAGCACTTCTGAGGATGGTATTGTCAAGATGCCCAGTCCAACAAGCAAGAGTCAGCACACACGTCCAGCTGTCCCCTCTCTCAGCCCAGTACTCACTCCAATTCCACTCAAACAACGGCTCACAACCCCCAAGCCACCAGCCACTGTTCTGTTCAAGGAAGGTTAATATCAAACATCAAAAAGAAGAAAACTTTGGTAAGTTGAAACCGAAGTTGAGCAACAAGTGGTAATGACATGAATATTGCTGTGTATCGCTGTTAATAAGCAGTTTGGAATTTAAATATATATATATATATATATATATATATACGTATATATTGCAGCCCATATATCCCTTAAGATTATTCCAAAAGACGATTTTTAAAAAAAAAAAAAAAAATCAGTTTAGTACAGAATGAAAAGAGCTGGACATTTATAGGAAGCATCTATCTGGAGTAATTTTAGTCTATGTCCTCCTCCATATCTGAGTTCTGCAAAGGCTGTCAGACACATAGCAAAAGGTATGTCCTTCAAGGAGGGCCACTTACTCCACATGTCTCATTCTGCGTTTGCATGGGGTTAGCCTTTGGCTCCATGTCTTGCCTTTTTTGGTTCTGCTTCAGTTGGTTTAAAGAAGGTTTTGTCTGTGCAGCTCCAACAGTTTTGCTCGTCCACTGGTCCACCAGCTTGTGCAGGTCATCTGTGAACGTCCCTTTCTTGTTGTTACTGTTGTTGGCCTGAACCTGCAGCGTCGACTGCGGGAGGGGCTCAGGACACGTCACCAGGCTGTTGGTCGAGGATCCTGGAAAATCACAGAGAGAATTGACAATGATGTCTCTGTCTCAGCTCTGCAGCTCAAACACCTTCTCATCTACTGCCACTCCAATGGTGGCTTTTCAGACTTTTAACCCTCCCCCTCCTGGCTATAGAACTCCTTTGCTTAAAGAAATGGTCCAAGTCCAATGAGTTTGTATTTTCTATCACATCATGTTACCTTGGCCACTAACTTCTCTCTGGGGAAATTAAGGACGGGGAGAGAAGTCAGGAATGCAGCCCAGTAACGCTGTCATCCTGAGGCAGACAACACCTCACCAGAGACTACCCTGAGAAAGTGGGAGGTGGGATGTATTGCTAAAACTGCAAGCATTCCTAAAATTGATTTACCATTTATTTTGCTCTCATAAGTTTACTGTCCTCCTGGAAAAACGTAACTGTGGCAGAGGTTACAGACAGGACTGGCTCCTGCGCTTCAAAGGCTCGGGGAACCCACCATCTCTCTCGATGGCATCAGGACCATTTATTTGGCCACTTGTGTATTTTTTGGGGAAAAAAAAACCATCAGGACCATGAATGTATAGGAGACAAAGAGAGAGGACAGAGTGGGGGGGTGAATTTTTGAAACAAAGACAAGGAACTTTTGGTATACATAAAAGCAGTCCGGAAGAATATTGACAGAGGTTTAATTTTATATGTTCACTAGAAAAGAAAATTTTCTGTGCTTTTTCTGTGTCGGTAACTACAAGTCTGACACATCAAGCTCATCAGGGAACTGCAACTGAAGGAGCCTGAATCTGACCTAAGTAGGAAATGGAAAGTAACTTTTCAGCTAAGGTATTTGAGATAGCTAAAGATTGGAAATAAAGACCATCTCTCCAAGCAAAAAGTTCATAGAACTGTAGTAAAATTATTACATAAGCAAACATGAACATTTAGTCTTCTTTTCTCTGTTAATCAGTTACCAGCCAATGAAACCGAGTCCACTAATTAGTCCTACGATTATATAAAATACGTTAATAACCTTTAAATGATCATGCATTCAACCTGCAACATCACTTCTAAGTGAATACTGCTCAATCCCTTTTCCTTTACTTGGGGGAAAGTGAGAAAAATAAGGCTTTTGAGAGGAAAGCTCTGCAATTGGTGTTTAATAATTCATGCAGCTCAAGGGGGCCAGGATGGTTTAAAGCTATCAATTCCTCCAGCAGAGAACTGCAGTCATATAAAGGTGTGTATTTCAGAGACAAACACTGAACCCAGTTTCCTGGCCGCATGCGTGCACGTCTCACACACAGAACACCACAACTCTCTTGCAGCATGCGAGGTTCCCGAGACATCACAGCACATGCATTAGTCTCAAAGTACCACAATTTATATATCTCATATAGGTGCATCAGCTCTAGTTATTAAACAACTAGCTTTTAGTAAAAAATAATAATAATAAATAAATAAAAAAAAGCAAAGAACATCCCATGCCATGAAGGAAATACTGAGAAACAAAAATGGGATAGTTACTACTACTGTGATCTTTGCCTAGACATAGTCGTTTCAAGGTGGACCCTACAAGGTAAAACAATACAAGACACACAGAATTAGGTAAGACTAAACACAACGAATCGGACGGACAAGCTTCTGTACTTTTAAGCAATCAAAAAGTAGTTATTATGCAAGAAAGGACAGACAAAGTCAGCAGTTCAGGTGAGTAAAGGAAGCCTAAATAACTGGACAGCTCAAACCTTTCTTAATGTGCAGCCATTCAGAAGCTTTGGAAAGTACCACAGCATGCCAAAAGCAAGGGCTCATGACTTAAAGATGCATTTGTTTGGGTTTTGGTTGGGGTTTTTTTGTGTTCTGTTTGTTTGGTTGGTTTTTTTTCTTTTCATTTTTTTTTTCTCAAATTGCCTTGGCTTCCTAATAGGAGGTTTCGATTCATTAGCTATTAATGCAGGAAATGATGTCAATTCAGTTTGTGATTGGAGGCCAAAAATGCTTTCAGGAACAAGTCAAGCTAGTCTGGCTGCAAAGACAAACCATAAAACAACCCTAAAACTCGTGTTTTACAAGTCCAAAAAGATACATTGTTCTGCAGGTCTGAGGCCAATTGTTTCCAAATATTTTATTTGGTAGGATTTGTGTCTAAATGTGAGATTCTGAACTTCAATTGAACGGAACTGTGAATGAGTTTCCCTTGTGCCTTGTCCAAGTGCAGAAAAATAATCCAGCAGAGTAGCTGAGTTTTAATTCATCTTAACTACGTGGTTTTTTTTTCATTATTATCTCGTTCCATCCTTCATCATGATTTTACATGGTCTGTTGACAGATAGCAGAGTGCCAAAGTGTGCCGAGACCCCGACTCGACTGTCAGATCTTGCCAGACATCAGCACCATTGCTATTTGGGTGCCAAATTTCCTGAAAGGTATTTTGGACTTGGTAAGAGAAATACTGTTATGGTATGGGAGGAGATGAGTGTCTGACATGGGCTATGGCGAGTTTGTTGGGAAGAAGCACTTGAAAACATGAGCAAAATCAGAGTGGGGCAAAAAGGTAAGGTAGAGGATGGATGTGCTTTTTCTCTAGAGTAAACAGTGGAGGTATTTGATGTTACAGTGCCAGAAATGAAGCTTTAAACTCAGAAATTGCAGGTCCAGGCTGACACAGGCCCTGAATGAGTCTTCAGAGGAGAAAGAAGAGATGTCAGTCAGAGACTGAGGAAGAGAAAGCAAAGAAACGAGGGAGGAAGTAAGGGAGAAGAGATGTTTGTGCTTGGACATGGGTGGCATGAGGAGGAACAGAGATTGCTTTGAAAGAATTTCTTATTAATTCATATAGTTCATATAGGTTTCTATCCTGGGGAAATCAGAAGGACAAGACTACAGCAATGCAAGCATGACCAAGTTTAGTTCTCATCTCAAAGCCCAGGTAACAAACACAGTCACATTCACAACTCAACCATCTGTGTTGTGCTCTTAAATCTTTTCCCCTCTTTTCCCTCAGATATACCTTACCTTGCCTATCCCAAAGTTAGCTACCAACTCCCATTATGGAAAGCACTCCCATGATGGAACTGGCCGTGGCAGCAATCCTAGGAGGCTATTTCCTGCAGCAAAGGCACTACTTACACAATATGAATGCAAATGGAAAGCAACTGCCTGCGAGAAATAAAAGCAGGCAGCTGACTGCAGTACGTGCTCAAATTCATGTAAAAACGTTTTAATCACCAGCCCCTCCACTTCCTGCACACCCAGGCACAGGTTTCCCTGCACCTCAGGTGCCAAATCTGCCCCAGGGCCCCCAGGCATGTGGGGAAGTGACGGAGAGCAGTGACACTCGACAGACTCACAAAACAGCGTGGGGCTTGGGAGATGGGAAACCTTCCCTAAGTAGTGACACTGCCTGAAGCAGAGACTGACAGTTATCAGCTACAGCAGGTTTTAAATTCAAACTCAATCAAAAATTCACTTTGTAGACCTAATTCAGCAGATTAATTTTATTACTGCTAAAATCAAGGGGTTTAAGGACTGTGAAGTTAAGGAGATGAATCATAATTAAGACTTAATGTAAGACTGTGAAAGTTCAGCAGAGTGTTTACCTCCAGTTCCAGATTCTTATCTGAGGAATTAAATAGATATTATATCATACAGGACAGAAAAAATCCACTGTCCCATATTTGCACTCTAACAGCTGCCAAAAAGCTGGAAAGCTACCAAAAAATGGAAATGGCAATAAACTGCTAGGCCATTTCCATAATTGCATATGCACATACAATATATGAATTGCTACAGACCTGACAAAAACTGCTTTACACAAGATTCCAAGCCTAAGCCAAATGGAGCTTTGAAAATTCCTCTCACAATCAGCAGAAACTCTTCCCTAGGACACTCTTGCAATTTAACCCAGGAAAGGAACTCAGGCTAAAATCATTGTTGGAGCCCATAAAAAATATTTTATTTCATGAAACGTCTGAAGGAGAAATCAATATTTGACATGGGGAACAGACCAAAAGGTCCTGGAGAACACTGTGAAACTGTTCAAGTTTGATGGATCTTGTAACCAGAGCAAGACAGTTGTGATACTGCCTTTAATGCATCTGAACATTTATTTTTCAAGTTGTTGCTGACTTTTCTGCTAATGCAGCAAGACTCCTGCTGGCATATCTCACCTCCCCAAGGGCCTGTTTTTCCTTATTCAAACATAAAGATTCAGAGCATTTCTGAAAATCCAGCACAATCTTTCCCAACAAAAAATTCCCAGGGAAACCTCGATTTGTGAATAGGCCCAGGACTGCCCGGACATGCCCCCAGGCTGCTGGCACTAGACAGCCACATCTCAGCCCTGCACCCCCAGCACGTGCTCTCCCTGCTCAAGCACCCAGATCATGGAACCCTACCTAGAATGGGTTGGGTTGGAAGGGACCTTAAAGATCATCCCATTCCAGACTTCATGCCACGGGCAGGGACACCTTCCACTAGCTCAGGTTGCTCCAAGGCCTGTCCAACCTGGCCTCGGACACTTCCAGGGACAGGGCATGGATTAGGGCATTAGTGCCCGATCCAAATGCTTGGCTTTGCCTGCCTGCTGGGTCAACTGACGTCCCTTCCAGAGAAACATGAGCCAGCTGGCATTCCCATCATTATCATCTTCAAATAATAGAATCAAAGGATGGTTTGGGTTGGAAGGGACCTTGAAAGGTCCATCTCATTTCAACCCTGACATGGGCAGAGACACCTTCCACTAGGCCAGGCTGCTGCAAGCCCCTTCCAACCTGGCCTTCCTCAAGGACTAATCTTCCTGAGGGCCCTGGTCATGGCTGCTCTGGATACCAGCTCAACAGAACCACCATCTGTATGTCCTTCCAGCCCCATCCCCATCCCTGCACACACACATCACCAGCCTGCTGGGTTCACTGGGAAAACAGCTGGAATAACCTCCTGCCCCACCAGAACCTGCCCATAGCTCAGCCCTGGGGACCTGTCTGGCACCCTGAGTGAGAGGAGCACTGGAAACCACAGGCTGTGCTCTCAGGATTTGAATCTGCTCAGTGGTGACTCTGGATTGATGTGTCAGTGTTAGATGCCTGAAACGTGGTCCATCTCCTGGTGTGACTCAGGAATAGGGAAGTGCAAACCTCCTCCCGAGCACGACGCCCAGAAGAACCCGAGCGAGCAGATGGGCTGAGAACAGAAAGCAATTAGTCATGCTGAGTTATTTAAGCCTCAGGAAACTTCACCATTTGAAAGATTTACATATTCCCTTGGTTTCATTCACAATATCCATGCACCCAAACATTTTTAATACACTAGTTTTTAATTGCCATCTCCCGGTCTTTTTGGATCCTACTGAATAGTAATTCTGTGGAAGGTTCATGAAACGACTTCTGGCAATTACATGTGCAGAGGAAGAAATTACTGTGGCTGTTGTAACACCAAATGGGGACATTCAAGAGTTGAGAATTCCCCTCAGGTTCTCAGAAAAAATCCCGGAATGCAGAATTATCTCACGACTTCACGAGTTGTTAAAAACTTACATGATAATGAATTCAGTAAACGTCAGTTTTTAAGAACCTGAGTGCTTGGGCTTTCAGGGAGCTCAAACAAAAAAAAAAATCAAGATTATTTTTTAGAATACTGTTTACTTGTAAAATTAGGAGGAGTGTATTTGAGTGGTCTTGTGGCTTTGATCTGAACCACTTGGAGAGTGATGAGCGATGCAGAACTCCAATATTACTGCAAACCCACTGTTATTTAATCAAACACTTCCTCAAAAACGTTATCAGCCTTTTTAAGGTTATATGTAAGTGGCCTATAGTACCTGTTCAGCACAACATATCTTTATTGTACAAGCAAAATCCGTTTGCCTAAAAAGCAGCATATACAATTGGGTAAAAAAGTCTTAATTTTTTAATTAAATGGCTTGATAGCATTTGGTGGAATTGCCAATTACTTTAGAAGTCAGATGAATAGGGTACAAATAGAAGGTGCACAGTTATTTGAGACAGAACTCCTGGATCCTAACAATCCATTTCCAAGTATCATCTAAAAATCTGATATTGCTTTTTTACTTATTTATGCTTTGATGAACTGCTAATTGACTTCATCTCTGAGGTCACATAAGGTCATAAGAAAATAAACTGAGTCAAGTGCTTCAGCCAGATCAGCTTACACAAAAACGTGATGGGACTCTCCCTTGGAGTAACCAGATCTTCCTGCTGCTATGAGTACGTCAAAAGTTGCTCACTTAAAGTAATTAAAGTGACATGGGGAAAAGCCCACCTAGGACACAGATTTGGAAAGAACTAGCTGGAGCACTGTTGTCTCAGCATTTCCACATGCAAATAGCGGGGGAAAAAAATTAAAGAAAATAGAGTGGATATAAACAGTACTGTATATTGTGTTAATACAGCCCTTGTATGGAAGTTATACCCTCCAGTGACCTTCTAGAACTGTATCAGCTTGCTACATGCATGTCTTCAGAGTCCAAACATGTGTGAAAGAGACCATTCGTCTACAGAAGGATGGATTTCGTTTTGTTGTCGCTGGAACCGGGACAGCAGACATGTATATTTGCCACATTGCAAATAAAATTACTTCAACAGAAATCACATAAAGTACAAAAGCTTTGGTAAGTCCAGGGTAAAATTTACCATCAGGCTATATATAATAAATGATGAGATCTTCCACACATGCTTTTGGTGCCCAGGCACGAGCCAAAAGCAGTGCAAAAAAAGCTTTCATATGAAAAATTAATATAAATAAGGTGTGTTCATGATGATTACTTAAAAGAAAAGAGAAAAAGAAAGAAAAGATGTTTCAGAAAAAGGGGCATCCTGCCAAACATATTAGAGATATAAACCATGGAATTGGAAAAAGGGGGTAAAAAAAAGATGGACTGTGATAAAATACAAAAGAACAAATACAAACAGATGGACAAAGACACAGGTCCACTGAGGAATCTGGTACGAGGTTTGCTACTAGATTTATAGGTCACTCTCTCAGACGTTTGGTGGAAAACCGTCCAGCCTGCAAATGAATATAAAGGGAAGAAAACAAAGACACTTATAAAGTACAAGTAGCTGTGATCAGATGTCCTAAACCATCAGTCAAATCAGCTTTGTTAGTTAAACCTCCACATCTCCCCCTTAACTTTGCCAAAGAGGAGCAAGTTCACTGACCATACACAAAGGATGCAATAACAGCAGAAGAGGACAGATAGATATTTTGTAGATTAGTTTGGCAGGATGTGCAATGAGAGGAAGGTATTTTAATCATCATTAGAACTTCCCATATGCATGGCAACAAGATCAGTCAAAGCCTACGACGGGGGCAATACACCGAGGTCTCAGAGGTGGGGGCTGGGGAGCACAGCCAATCTACAGTCCTGCAGCTGGGACTCCAAAATCATGCACAAAGTGAACCCCTTAGAGAAAGGAAACATAATTTGGTCCCCTGGGTTTGGTTTTCTTTTAATTTTGTTTTTATTTTCCCTTGCACCCAAGACAGTTTAGTAGTTTATAATGAGGAACTTGGGGTCTACCAGAATCAAGGGGCTAAAAAAAAAGAACCAAAGGAAACAGTCTCCTATCCTTCTGTATCTTTTTTGTTTTCCTTTCGTTTTTTTCTCAGGAATCTGTAAGGCAGACTCCAGAGAAGGTGTCAGTATAAAGCCACTGAAAGGTATTTTCTTCCTAAAAATTAAGACTGTCTTGGGCACGCCTTCTTGAGTGTTGGTAACACTCGGAAAAATACTTTAATTTTGCTCTTCTGACAATACTGCAACGATCTTTTTAAAGACAAACTAGTAATTTGGATTCTCAAAGGTTCATGTTCCTCTATCACTCCTAAAAAGTTCAAGCCTAAGGGAAGGGAACTAATTTTAGCATGTGCTGGAAGAGACACGAAACAGCCGGCAAGAAAAATCACCTTGGCCAGAGCTTGCGTTGGCGTCGGCTCCGTCGGGGCCCAGGCCGGAGCAGATGTCAGAGGACAGAGAGGCTTTGACAGAGCAGGGCTGCTGGGTCTGCACAGCCTTCCCGAAGGTGGGGGGTGTGGGGGAGGTCACCGCGGCTGCTTCGGGGGAGCCCGGCTGGGATTTACTTGTTTCTTTGTGGGGTGAGTCTTTAGAGTCTGAAAGATTACCTGAAAGAGCAAACAAACAGAACATATGCAACAGGAAACTCTGGGAAGCCTCCGGATGAAAACCCCTGCCTAAAAATAATCTGTAGCTTGGCACCAAGAGGAGCAGCAGTTCACCATCCTGGTGCACTGTATGCAGCACAGGCTTTGGGGACAGCCTGCACCAGAAAACACATCCTATCGCTGATCCCACTTCTCCAAGGAGATCATGGAGCAGGCTGGATTTTTACAGTTTCTCTTCTGTGTTTTCAGGAGCCTCCCAGGGAGCACAGCTGGAATCAAGTGAGAGCTGCTGGGGTGCTAAGGAGGAGGATCAGAGCATGGAACGATGCAGTGGGACACAGAGGTTTGCTTTGGTGTTGCTCTCCGACACCAACGGTTAAATTAAGCAAATGGAGAGGAATAAAAAGTTGCTGCAGATGTGGAATTTTTTATTTATAGCTCTCTGAGTACAACTGTCATTGCCATTGTTAGATGTTTCTGCTGATAAACCCATGTAACACATGATTACAAAGTATTTTGGTGTATTCTGGTGTTTTTCTATGTTTTATATATTATATATTCTCTCTATATATTTTAAATGTTTTATATATTTATATATTCTATATTTTACCCAAAGTATCTATGTGCAGATTCATATCTATATATAAATACCTGCATCTATACATCTATATAATTTCATACGTATCTATAAATAAATATCTGTATCTATGCATCTATCTACATATTTATAGATAAATGCATATCTATAGATATCTAGATAATGACTGTATGTACACTTCTGTATCTATGCTTCTGTCTACACAGATATCTTGGGTAAAGGCACTTTAGACCCAAAATACCCTTGTAATTGTTGTTACATGGATTTATCAGCAAAAGTATCTAACAGTGGACATTACAATAACATCAGTAATGTTATTAGAAATTGCCTGTCCTTGATCCATGAGAAAGGATTGAGGAAGGCCAAAAAAATGAGGAATCTACACAGTCCAGGGTGAGAAGACTCAGACAGGAACACAGATTCTCAAAGGTGATGGGAACTTTAGACAGTGTCTCAAAACCTGCAAAATAGCATGAAAGGAATGAATGAAGGAGCGTGTGCATCAGTGACTTGATTGAGCAGATTTCTGGGCTCCAACTGAAGGTGATAAGGATTAAAAAAAAAAAGAGAATTGGGACATTTAATGTCGAAATAAGTTTAAATTCTTTGGACTAGGGTAGCACACGGATATAAGCCAAGATCCATGAGTGGAGAGAGATGTAGTTTTTTTGGATAGAGAGAGGGAAAACAGCTAGAGACAACCCAAGAACCAACTTGAAAACGAATGGCCCAAGGATAGAATTGCCATTCTGAGTATGTCATCACAGGGGAAGGAAGTGAAACCCATGGACATCAGGCAAACTGCAGCTCAAGGGGTAGAAAGCACTGACCACTGCTTCAGTCCCTGTGGGAAAGAACACTCAGACTCAAGATGGGCCACAGAACTTACGCCCCTGAATATTGCTTTTCCCATCTCAGTTGAAATCCTTACCTAAAAGCAAAAACCTCTTAAACACTCTGTCTATTGCATCTGATTGATGCAATGAAATTCAAAGGGGACCTTCAGTGACACTGAAAACAAAAGCCACCAGGTTTGAAACATGAGGTGGATACTGGAAATGCTCTGCTCCCCTAAATAACAGTGTGAACTAAGCTGATGAAAAATTATTCATACTTTAGTCTACATTTCACTGAAGAAATAGGTACTGGGGTATATTGACATTTCCCAGCTTTATACTTTATACTTTTCCAAGAGATAACAACTCAAGACTGTACTACTCTGTCAAAAATCTCACACTACTTCAGATGGTCAAAACCTCATGGTTTTATAACTGCATTTACCTCCCATCCTTTGGGGAGCAAATGAAATCCCATCTTTTTTATATGGCATCTAGGAAGAAAAATAAACAAGAAAAAGATACAGCACCTAAGAAGTGAATACAAACATCAATAAATAGCATTTGGACAAAGGAAGAGATGCAACCAGGCTGTTTTCCAAATTGAAGTGGAATATTGTTCCTCTGCCAAGTGCTGTAACTAATTCAGAGCAGGCAGGGATGGCTCAGCACTGGGAGCTGGGATAAACCTGTCCAAACCCAACAAGAATTCCATCCTTCCCTGCAGTCCCGGCCATCACACAGCAGAGTCACAACTGACACAAGCAACAGGCATAGGGAAGCATCCCAGTACACCTACTTGTGCTTGATGTTCCACTCCTGAGCTGCTGGACCAGAGGGTTTAAGAGTTTTCCAGCTTTCAATTTGTTTTTGCTGGTTCTTCGGCGCCGGCCGCTCGGCGGGGCAGAGTGAAGGAAGCCCAGGTTGGGAGGAAGGGGTTTCCCCAGCCGAATATACAGTGCCTCTATCTCATTCTTCTGCTGGGTCTGGAGTTCAGCAATTTCTTTCATATGCCTACAAAAAAATGAAGAACTCTGCAAGCAATGTATTTGACAAAGCACCACGTGTTGACAGTGTAATTAACTGTAAAAGATGAAACAAAACAGTCCTTGGTTATAAGACAATCAACTGCAAGTATGTGAAGTTGTAACTGTCCACCTGTGATGACTCCCCATCCCTGGAAGTGTCCAAGGCCAGGTTGGATAGGGCTTGGAGCAACCTGGCTAGTGGAAGGTCTCCCTGCCCATGGCAGGGGAATGAAACAAGATGAGTTTTAAGGTCCCTTCCAATCCAAACCATTCCATGATTCCATGACTGACATCTCAAATATTCATTTAGAAGACCAAATCCTAGACAACTAAAAAGACTTTCAATATCCTCAGCCAAACCAACTGATTTTGATGTGAGATCTGGCTGGAATTATAAACAGCTCCAGAATTTCTCTGTTCAAACAGTGACTTCAAAAAAGTGAGCTCTCAAGGCAAGTACACCAGTGTGAAGAGTTCAAGATGAAGAAAATCACAAGTGTTTCCCATTAAAATGGCACTAGCACATGAATCACTATCTTATTTATAGTGCAGATTTCATGATGCCATAATGTCAGTTTAAAGATTTGGTATAACTGTAGCTCTGTTATAAAAAGATGCATCGTCCGTATTCAGCAAAACCATTATACCCTAAGATAAAAATTAATATTTTGGTTAAGCTACCATATAATGCTGGGAAAGGAAGAAAATGTTCAAATTTAAAGCAGTCAGCTCTCCAGGCTGGCAGCATGACAGCCTCCCTGTTGGAAGGAGCAGAAGCAGAAAGGGTCAGGGGTTTAAAAAAGCTATTCAGTTATTATTGAGCTATTATTGAATTATTGACTTATTACTGAAGGCCAGGTTGGATGGGGCTTGGAGCAACCTGGTCTAGTGGAAGGTGTTCTTCCCCATGGCAGGGTTGGAACAAGATGATCTTTAAGGTCTTTTCCAACCCAAGCCATTCTGTGATTCTGTGATTCTATGAATTATTCTTCTATACAGAACTGGCAAATAAGGTGATGCACAGAAGGACACACTGTGACATTTGGGGGAAGGTCTCAGTGATGCCTAATTTCACACAGTCACAGGATACGCTGAGTTGGAAGGGACCCACAAGGATCACTGAGTCCAACCCTTAGCCCTGCGCAGGATTGACCCCAAGAGTCACACCCTGTGCCCCAGAGGATCATCCAAACCCTCCTGGAGCTCTGGCAGCCTTGGGGCTGTGCCCACTGCCCTGGGGAGCCTGTTCAGTACCCAATCACCCTCCGGGGAGAGAACCTTTTTCTGTATCTAATCTAAGCCTCCTCTGAGACAACTCCCCCCCAGAATCAGTTTACTATTACAGCTCTGCTCATCCTAAGCTGAGCTGCTGCCAAGCTGTGGTAACACAAGCTTCCCTCGCATTTATTGTGACCCAACATACTTTTCTCTCAGGTTCTGCAATTCTTTCTTCATATCAGCATCTTCAAACTCTGAGTCATTGTCACTGCTCATGTAGGACGACTGTGAGTGGAAGGACGTTATGTTGATGGTGGGAATCTTCGCTCCTTGTCCATTGGGTGACTCCAGGCCCGGGGAGCCGCCTCTGCCAGACCTCTGCAGGAAAGCAGCAGCTTTTTTGATCAAGTCCGTGGCTGCACTGCTGCTGGGGGGGGAGAGCTGGGCAGCAGCAGTGGGTTGCCGAGGGAAGGGCTCGTCTGCGGAGTCGCTGGAAGCCTGGTCGCAGAGCACGTCGACGGACGAGGCCGTCTGCACCCGCCGCACGGCTGCCTTCATGTCCGGGCTGGAGGGCAGCTCGTCCAGGTACACGTCCGGGGGCGCCGAGAACCTCAGGCAGTGCGGGGACGCCAAAGTCAACTCATCCTGCGTGCTGACAACTGAGAACCTGCCAATGGTTTTGGCTGGGGTGCCGCTCTCCTGAGCCTCAGCCTGTTTGCCATAGGAACCAGAGTCTAGGGAGCCATCCCTGTGAAGGTTATTCATCACCCCATCTGCTGTCGATCGCCGCAGTACACTCTCCATGTGCACAGGCAAAGCCATCCTCTCTGCCTCCTCGCTCCTCTGGGAAGCTTCCAGCTGGGGAGTTATGCTTGATGATGTAGGTGCAACCTGCAGGAAATAAGAGAGATTAATTTTGAAAGTAACTGTAACAATCAAGCACAATCAAAACTGCTCCTAGATCTGGTTACCTGAAGGAGACCTTCTGCTGGAGCAGCAGGAGCTGAAGTGATGGTTGCAGCTGGACCTGTTTTGAAGATGAAAAAGAATAATTCATGTCTCAAATGTTTTAATATAATAAAAGCCAATGTTTTTATTGTGATAAACTGAAATGTAGCACTGAAGAATAATTTACATACCCAATCTTTGTAATACAGGATCTATAATGCAGGAGGCAAGAGCAATGGCAATATAAAATATCTGCAGGTAGGCAGACCTATTGATTAGGGGAATTCAGATAACAATAGAAGTGTGGAATTTCACTGGTCAGTTGAAAATTTTTAAGGAGAAAACCAGAAGGATGAAACCTGCATGGTACATTGGGCCTGACTCCTACAGTGTTCTTGGTGTCTCAGAGACTACACAATGACCATGGACAGGCCAATGTCTCACACCTTCCCTGTGACATCCACACCTCAAACCTGAAACGAAGTTACATGCACACTGCTGAAAGTGGAAATTATAAGCCCAAAAGGTGGTCACCTGGACAACAATCACACCAGAAGCACAATATTAGTGGCAGGACTAATCAGTCAGTATTTCACACCCTGGACACTGGTTTCAAAGTCAGACCAATGCACACAAGCTTTTGAGAATGCTGCATTTGTATGGCACACAATGCACAGAGCGAGGGCATGGCCAAATCTGTCACTTCAGAGCTCTGAAATGGTGACATACATCAATGCTGGGTGGTTTCTAAGATACCACTGATTTTACTACACAACACTTGCAAACTCTCTTCTTTGCCTGTAGAGAGACAAGTGGATGGCAGCTACCCAAAAGCCTCTCACAGTGCCCTAAAAGCAGGGGAAAATCAACATCCACCAGGACCAGAACAGCCTAGTTTGTCACACAGAACTGGCAGCCAGATCTGCCACGATCTCAAAAAACATGTATTATCAGCCCTCCCCAACATCAACCATGACAGCAGGAGCAGTGTGGCATTCCTCAGCCTGTAAAACTTCCCATGAGTTTCAACAAAGCTAAATGGAGGCGAATTAGTTGGTAAACCCAGGCAAATAAATAGGTGAATGGAGGTAAATAAACAGGTAGACAGGTAAACAAATACCCAGCTTCTTTCTGTGGCTCCTACTATGATGTTGTAGGAAGTGCCATTGTAGCTACAAGCACCTAAGGAGAAGCGATCCATGGGACTCCCTTGAGAACCCCCCATAATAAACATAATGAACTCCCACTGAATTCAGTTGTTTAAAATCTGCTGTTCCCATACAATATTCTTTCCAGAATTGGTACCTCCCTTTCTTACAAGTTACCATGACTCGAGAATGAAATGTTTTAAACAGTGACAATATCTGCAGTGCCACCTTTATTACAGTTTCCCTAAGACTGCAGGGGTGCAGGGAGATAAACTCTCATTCTGTTTTGTTCTGGAATCTCTGATGGGGAGGATCTGACTCCTGTTAAACTTCACCCCTGAGGTCGGTGTGAGGGCAGGGACACAAGCCTCATGTGAAGCCAGCAGTGGCTCAGAGGGCAGAACCTGAGAGCACACACTCCCCCAGAGGGGCGACCCTCAATCAGGGCTATTTTTGTCAAATGGATTTTATGAAAGCCAGGAATTCCAAGGGACTCTTTAAGAGCACTGAAAATTGACCTTTGGTAATGCAGCCTTCCATGGGAATACCCCACACCTACACCAGAGACAGGAATTGCACTGATGGGTTAAAAGAAATCTGCCCGAGAAGGAGTTTTTAGGAAGGTGGACAGAAATGAGATGTTTTATATGTGTTATATCAAAACCAGGATCCTAAACAGCAGTGCTGGGCAGTGCTCTGGAGTCAGGAAAAGGTGAGCAGGGAGGGGACCTGGAGCAGGGACTGTGCACAGGCAGAGCTGCCTAGGTGAAGGAGCATTACCTGTTCCGTTTGCTGACCCACCTCTTGCTTCCGAGGGATGTGCACCGATGCTGGTGACCTCTGACTGGTCAAACTTCCAGTAAAAGGGAAAAAGAAACACAATTTCAGTCTCACTCACGAAGCAGGGTGGCACTGTGTTCTCCTTCCCTCACTCCCCCTCGCTGCCCCTGCACTATTGGGGAATATTAAACTATTTCACAGTGCCTGTGGAGGTGGCCATCGAGCTTTGCCTCCAACTCCTCCATTTTTTTCCTCCCTTGGAAGAAATAAAGCAGTGGTAGTGTCACAGTGGGAACTGCAGCCCAAGCTACTAAACCCCAGTATATTATACATATACATGCTTGAGGTTTTGTTCTGGTTTGATTTTCCAGCCAGACTGCACATTCTCATCTGTATGTCTGTCATCAGAAATTCTATGTCTCTTTCCTTATTGGCACTGATTTTAATAGGACAAATTCCAATTACTGGAGAGACATAACACCTTGCACGGAGAGAGAATTTTATCTGCTGCAGAAAGTCATTTATCACTAGAAAACAACACACTCTGAACAGTCACTCGAGTGCAGCCACTTTCCTGCACCATACAGTGTCTCCATCCAGAACAGCCTCAGCCTTGCTAGTGGGGATGGAGTTATCTCCAGAAATGCTACTTTTAAAATAAGATAGAGAATCCCTGAATGGTTTGGGTTGGAAGAGACCTTAAAGGTCACCTCGTTCCATCCCCCTGCCATGGGCAGGGACACCTTCCACTAGCCCAGCTTGCTCCAAGCCCCATCCAACCTGGTCTTGGACACTTGCAGGGATAGGGCAGCCACAGCTTCTCTGGGCAACCTGTGCCAGGGCCTGGAATAGACACTGATCTTCTAGCACAAAGTTCTGCAAATCTGCTGATTTAATAAACTGGAGATTTTATCTGAAAGAACATGACATGGGGGCTCAATCGAGACACTGAGTACCCACTACCCCACACCACCTGCTCCTGCCTGCCTTAGAGTCTTCCAGGGCAGTTTTGCTCTGACAAGCTTAGGAGAAGACAGAAGAAACCATTACAGGACACCTATGGAGTGACTGCCTTTGGCTGCAGCATGTGGACAAGGCAAAGGCTCCTGAAGTGTTTGCTTTATCCAGACTGACTTGGAAGGCAGGAATCGTAACCACTGCCATTAATTTATATTTTTTAAAATTCCTATTAAAGCACAATTATCTTCATCAGAACTAGAGGGACTACATCACTTGTGTTTTGCATTCTTAAACTACAAAGAAATGAACGCATTTCTGCCTGCTTTGGACACAGGACACAAGAGGAGATGAATTAAGGTATTATACCACTTTTAAATCCAAAGGAAAAGTCTGGCTTTCTGTAAAATTAGTTGGGATGCATCCAAAAGGAAAAATTTAAGAGAGCTTTCACACTGGAAAGCCAATCAACAAGCAAGGGCAACATACTCTGGAGCAGTCATGAAAATGTTTAGGGAAGCAAGAGATGTACACACATCCTACTGCAGGCACGTGGGTGCTGAGCTCTGCCCCAGTGCTGGCCCTACAGGCTGGGTTTGGGGGCACAAAGGGCAGACCCGCTGTGGGACTGACCGGTGGTGGGCAGGGCAAGAGCTCTGACGGCACAAGGGGCACCGGTGGCTTGGCAGCAGCTTTCACCTCCTGGCCGGTGTCTGGGACATTATAGCCTGGTTCTCTCCCATCCAACGCCAACGCAGGAGCTTGCTCTTCGGGAAAAGGTGGCAAGGTAAATTCACTGTCACCCTGTTCGGGTGGCACAGAGGTGTCCGGCGTCCCAGCCGATGCAGAGGAAGTCGGAACATATTCCTGGTACAGCAAATTGCGCAGCTTCTCATCAAGGCTTTTAATCGTGTTGTCCACGAAGTCCACCCTAGGAGGTCCCTCCCCATCGGACTCGGCGGTGCCAGGGGGGTTCTGCTGCTGCAGGAGCCCGACCCCCGTGCCGGGGCCGGACACGGGCTGTGCCGGTGGCACCACGGCCAGCGGCTGGGCCGTGGCCAGCGGCGCCTGCGTGGGGCTCTGCAGTTGGGACCCCGCCAGCCCCAGCCCGTCGGGGGCAGCAGGGAAGGGCTGGCTGGCAAAGGTGAGCGGTCCCGTGCTGGGCTGGCCTCCCTCCGGCAGCGGCGGTACCTGTGCCACCGGCTGCCGCTCCAGGACCACGGTGTCCAGGAGCACCGGGAGCGGGCCGGGAGCCGCGGGCATGGCCTTGTGCGGCCCCACGCTGCAGCAGGCGATCTCCACGTCGGGCACACACGTGGCCTCATCCACTGGCGGCTGCAGGTGCGAGGCCACGGGGGTGGCGTCGGGGGGCTCCTCCAGCCCCCCCGGCTGAGGGGGCACCGCTGCCAGGGCCAGGGGGTACTCCAGCTGGGCCCCGCCGGCCGCCGCCTGCTCCGGCACGTTCGGGGCAGATCCCAGCGGTGGTGGGGCTGGGAGCTCTGCCTGGCTCGGGACGCTGGTGGAAGCTGCTGCAGCAGGAGCTGGTGCCAAGGATGGAGCAGCTCTGAGGGGGCTGTCACAGACCCCCCTGGGCAGGGAGAGCTGCTGGCCAGCCCCGACCCCGGGCATATCCGTCACCGCAGAGCTCACGGGCTGCTCATCCTGCTCCGGGTCTAGAGAGAACATAAACAAAAGGTGAACATTTTAAGGAAAGAAAATCACAGCCACACCCCCCAGCCAGCTGCAGGGACAACCCCGTAGAGCTTCCCACCAGAAAATAGCTGTTATGCACATCAAATTAAAATTTGCAGATTATGCAAAAAATACTGAAAAGGCACTGCAGCAACCAGGACTTCATCTACCTAATAGCATAAGGCAGACCTAAAATACCTACACTTTTCTGACGCTCAAATAAAGATTCCTGGTTTGGTTCAATACCAGGATCACTCTGTAAACGCACAACTTAAAATTCATAATTTTCTTCCTCCAACTAAATGAAGTGAAACCATCACAGTTAAGTCAGGTGAGGAGAGAAGAGACACAACACAGCAGCTCTAGAGCAGACATTTCTATGAAGTTTGGACATACCTGGCCCTTCTGCCTGCTGGGCGCTGGGAGGTACTGGAGGAGAAAACTCGGGGGCATCCGTAGTTGGATTTTCCACCACAGGACATATAATAAACCACCTTTTTCCAGTATGCAAAACTAGGGATTAAAAAAAAATAACAAGTAAACACAAGGGTTTCCACTGTCTCCAGATCATGTCCAAACCTTAATTTCCACGTTCAGAAAGAAAATCAGAACTTCAACAGTATCAGCCAGGAGTAGACCAATGGCTTTGAATTTGATCCTCATCCCTTCTGCAAGGCAGAGAGTGGTGCCTCCCAATTCTGCCAAATATTTTAAGCTATTTGAAAATTTATTTTCAGGCATTCATGCTTTTAAATGGGTGATAGTTATGTACATGAATGTTTCATTAGTGGAACAGTGGATAGTTTTCTCACAGTGGCAAATTTGTTAATTTTGTCAAGTTTATCCAGCTGAATTTTTCCACATTGAAAGTTTTGTAGCTAATATTTCCTTCTACATCTTCTCTCAAAGCCTGTCATATCTTATATGTAAATGGCAAGCCTTCAGCAGAGAATCACCCACAGAATATGCTGAGTTGGAATGGACCCATCAAGATCAGAGTCCAACTCTTGGCCCTGCAGAGTACACCCCAACAATCCCACCGTGTGCCTGAAAGCATTGTCCAAATGGTTCTTGAACTCAGGCAGGATTGATACCCACATCCCTTTCATTTATCCCACCACCATGCACTTACAGAGAGAATCAAGGGCCAATTCCCTCCCCATCCCATTTGTCTGTACAACCCCTAAGACACTGCTGTGTTTAGAGGCCAAGATACTCCTGGAATGCCAACATAATTTCCCCCTGGAATACCAGAGCAGCTGGAAACTGAGGGGTTAGACACTTCAATTAAATTACCGATGCAAATGTAATCTTTTAGCTTCCTCTTGTAAATATATTTATTGTTGTGCTCAGAGGATGCTTCCCTGCACCTTCTTGACTTTTCCACCAAGCTTGTGCCATTCAGGACTTCCCTAAACATCCCCAAATGTTCCATCCCTCCCAGTTAGCCCTGCGATATTCCAGTTTGCTAACAGGAGGGATCACTACTACACCCGTATTTCGAGATATATTCCAATCACCAGTGGTTGCAAACCTCTGCATGAACTCTTCACTGCCTCAAAGTTTCAGATTAGGTTGTATTCATAGAATCACAGAATGGTTTGGTTTGGAAGGGACCTTAAAGGCCACCTAGTTCCAACCCCCTACCATGGGCAGGGATTAAAAATTCAAAGGCACACTTACCATTTTGTTGATACACAGGTGTCTTCACTTGAGACTGACGCTTCTCCTGTTAAAGAAACAACAGAAAAATGAGCTGTATCAGTGCAAGAGGAGCATCATCCCAAGGAGCACTCATATTGTAAGGCTTAATAAAGTAAAAGCATTATTTTTCTAGCTAAGAAACTTCTTTCTTTTTTTGAACACAGGATGCAAAACTAATTTACAGTATCTGGCTGTAAAGAGAAATGAATCAAACTAAAAAACTTTATTTAGCATTTCTTACCTCACTCATTTCCAGCCTATCAGCATCTTGTTGGGGACTCGTTCCCTGGTCAGAACTTCGCTCTCCTTCTGTATCCTCACTGAGCATATCTTCTGCTTTATCAATGATATCTTTCATTTGCTCAATAAAAGTCTCTTTTTCACTCTGCAAGATGAACTCATTCTCTACCTAGAGGGCCACATCAAAATAAAGAGGAAAACAGTATTTTTTTGATTAATGCCTCATTCCACAGCTGCCAGACAGCTTGGGCAACAAGCACGTGAGAAGGAGCTGCCTTAAGCAACCAGGTGCACTGAGAGCCCGTGGGGAGCCACATCTCACCATGTAAGTAGCGATTTCCTCTGGGGCATCACCATCCAAATCAAACTTGAATGTCACCATTTTGTGGTTGTGGGTTTCAAGCTGGCACTCCACCATCTTATCCCCCGTGTTACACACCTGCATGCAGAGATTAACAACCCTTATTCCTGGCAAAGCCAAAGGAATCCCAAAGTTACCCTCCAGCAGGTTGTACTTGCATTTAATATGGTCAGCTTGGGTCTGTTGGACTTCTCCTGGCGTGAACGAGCGCGCGTAGACTTCTTATGCTTCTTCGAAGACTTTCCTTCTTGCTTTCCACTTCCTATTGCTCCTTCAAAGCTGTCACTCATCTCTTTACCCGAAGCAACATCTGGACTCATGTAGCTTTGTAAGGGAGAGGAAGAACAACCCCAAAATAAAGCCAGAGTCACAGACAATGGAGTCACACATAGGTGAGCTACACAACAGAAGTGGCAAAAAAAGGGACACATTTGCACTTTTTTTGGCCAAACTGAGTCAACTGGAAGATGCTCAGTGTGTGAAGGGCACTACTTCTCATCAGACACGTTCTCTGGCTAACACACCAATTAAGAAATGATCTATTACTGTTTCTGACAATGCCACAGGGAAAATCCCATCACTCTGAATATGTGCCCACATCACCTTATGCCTTCACTTTGGGGATCCTGACAGTCCCTCTCTGAACTGCACCAGTTCCTACTTTTTCAAGGTGCAGTTTTTCTCAGCTCCTGCCTGACTGCACTCCCAGCAGAGGGGCAAACAGGGCCAGCTTAGGTTTGCTGGAGAGAGAGGAAAGAATGAGGTCAGTACAGCATCCCATAACAGACTGCCTTTCCTCTCTCTGCAGCTCTCAAGGATCAGAAAGGTTTTGTGCCCCAATATCCCAGGTGACCACCTAGCAACAGTATAATATTTTTAGAAGCCAAGCCAGTAGCTGCTACAACATTACTGTAACATGGTCTACAGAAAACACGCAATGACTGCAGGAAATTGTCTGAGGTTCATAAAAAACAAGTGAGGAAGGAAAGCTGTGAGGCCATCTGGCCCATTTATTACCCCAAGGGCTGATCAGCTCTGGCTAAACCAGTCCTCACAGAGGTGTGTGTAAACTGATCTTATAAAGCTCCTGTGAGATTCCATAGCTCTCCTGGACAATTTATTCCTGTGTTCATTTAGCCAGACACAGGCAGAAAAGGATTGAAGTCTAACCTGTGGATCTACCCCCTTTCTTAAACTCAAGGCTTTTCCTTCTCATTCTGCACTAGCTGCACAGAACAGCTTATTTCTCCTCCCTTTGCAGCCACCTTGTCTGTGTAACTCCTGTGTTGGGAAAGTGAACACAGTTAGTGCATAGGATATACTCCAGATCACATCTCTGGACCAATTCCCAGCCATGTGATGCACATGCCATTACCCTCCACTCTACAGAAGCACAACCCAGCTCCAAGCTGTCTTTTTTTCACATGGGAGAGTGAGCCCTCCCTCTGTGAGTGTGCTGGTGCTGTGTTCAACAGCCACCTTTAAACACAGCTCTGCAACAGGCGAGTTAGGACTCAAAAAGTGACTGAAAATTTGGTGTGCCTTCCTACAAAAGGCACTCATTTTATTCTATCATATCTAACTTACTTATAACCACAACAAATCTACAGTCACAGAAAATTAGATCTTCCTTTCCATTATTTAACAGCAGCAAATTCTCGGGAAAAAAAGTTCAACTTTACAGTTGTGGGGTTGCATTGACTTGTATCAGGTGAACTTTTGTGGTGGGGTAGAATAAGAACAGTCAGAAAGGGGTGTCTTTAATGTTCATACACTGAACTCATTTTGTCTATTCAGGAAAATAGAAAAGGGTCATGAAAATCCTAATCCCAAGGCTTTGCAATCAATAAGGACAGAGTTGGTGCTGGCTCCTGCAGTGGGCAAGGCATCCAACTCAACACACAACTCCCACCAATACACTGTTCCCTCTAAGAGGTCTGCAGAAGGATCCTTACAGGAGGTGATTTGGGAATACCCAGTTTATTCCCAAAGAGGGAACAAACTATATATCCAGCTGTACTGGTTGTGGCATGTTCTCCCACAGGTTCAACAGCATCAAAGCCAGGGGCTGTACCTCTTCAGTTATCCTAACAAAAAGACAAGTTCCATACTGCTGCACATGCACCAACTGAGGATGCTGCACTCAAACTACGGAATTGAAAGAGCTGTAGGTGCCAGAATGGGCACACAGAACATTGCCAGCTTCTCCCTAGATGTATCGCCATCCATCTCCTCCTGGTCAGGTCAGGACAAACAGCCTCCAGAAAGCAAACATTTCTTACACCACAGAGGTAATAACAATACCTTTCACAGCTCTGGGACAGAGTTTGCAGTTTGTCCTGTACTGGCTGCTCCTAAAATGCAAGAAAAACTCATTTAAGTAAACATGTACTGGCAGAGGAAATGCACCTTCAAGAGAGGTTTTGCTTTTGACATCAGTAACCCTAAAACCATTCTGTTTAACCAGTTTTGGAACTCAGAAATAAAACAAATGTCCCATTTTACCCTCCCAACATCATTTCTGTCCAAGGCATCAACCACTTTTTCAGGCAGAGCCACCAGCCTGTCAGCTCCCTTCTGCTGCCTCTACAGCAGATGAGAAGGTAAAAGGAACACAAAAGTTCTCACCATTGTGGCAAAATCTGATTGAGGGAAAAATCCACATCAGTACCCGCTGTCTTTTATTTTTTAATGTATCTGCTAATTTGCTTAATTGCTTTATATAGCTTCCTGAAATATGCTCAGTATTTTCATTGTGTTTGGCCTAGTGGGAAAATTTCTGAGGAACTTACAATTAAAATATGGATATTCATCGTTTAAGAACACCCCCCCTCACATCAAGTCCTGTTATCTACACAAATTTCCCCTAAAAGCCTCTCTCTTCACTGGTTGCAGCTCTGGGACAGACATCATAGCACGGCTTTTGCACCAGGTAAAGCCATTTCCACATAATTTGTGATGGTGCTACAGGCCCTGCTGTAACAAACTTACACAGTTTGTACACAGACACACACACCCGTGCATGTATATAACTGTGTATATACACACACCCTAAATATATTCATAAATATATATAATTTTATATATATTTATATATATTTACAAACATATGTCTACAAAATCCTTCTACAGATGCACAGCTAGAAAAAAAGCCCCTGGACTGCAACTGCTACACTTAACACTCAAGCAGTGGTGGGCTGGGGTTAAAAGCTCAGCAGTGAACCAGTCAGCCCCACTGGTTCTATGAACCCAGTGAGTCCCACTCCTTGTCTGTAACACCACACACAGGCCATGCCAAGCTTGACTGCAGTTTCAATAAAACTGCAACATTAATGAACAGTGAGAACACAGACATAATGTATTTACATTTTGGTAATGCACTTGACCAAGTGCCTTACAAAAATCTCATGTGCCCGAGCGGTTCAGGTCGTTTGAGGTGTGAGTACTGCCACGTCTGAACACAACAGGAGAGATAAAAACACAATGGCAGAGTAGCAACAAAATGCAGTGTCTGGATTATACAGACAGGTATGAAACTTCTCTTACACCCAAAAAGACTTTACCAGTGTATGTCAGAAAACCAGCATGGGGAGCACATGGATTGATACTGGCTTGATTTCTTAAACTGAACGAGAGAAGGGGGTAACTTACAGATGGACATGATGATGACTTTAGAAAACCAGCGGTTAAATGCCCTGAGGAATATGGGACATGAAGGACAGACGTGCCTTGGTGGCCAGGGTTTTCTCAGGTAGTACAGGATGACTTGTATCTCCCATATCACACTGCACAACAATGAGGTTTGTTTGTATTTCCAGAATCTCTAATAGGATTGACCCTGCACTGAAGGCACCAGCACTGACCCTGTCATGAGCTGTGCATTCAGAAAAAAAGCAGCTGGAGAAGGAATACCTTGAGTGATGGACATGCCTGACCCAGCCAGGCTTTTCTAGGGAGTCTGCAAACGAAGCACTACAGCCAGGCTCTACCACTCGTGCTCCATCAAAGATATATAATACAGACATTCACCAGGAAACGTCCTACATTCACAGCAGGAATGTTGATTTGATAAGAATTAATCTGCCACTGATGGACAGGAAAAACGGGGAACTAGAATCCAGCTTTAGTGTTGGCATCACCCTTCCTGAGCATCTTCTGGAGGCAGCATTGAGCTGTGCCTCCAACAGAATTCCAGGCTGCACTGTGGAGTCAAGGCATCTGACAAGCCATGGAAGAACAGGCAGAACCAAGAGATTCAGTTTGAAAAGATGAAACACATACTTTGGGAGGAAAGGTAGCTCAGAACAGAGCCTCAAGAGGAACAATTCTGAATGCAGAATCACAGAGGGACATTTCCATCCACAAGTGGAGAACAAATCAGACTTATTTCCTGAAATTAGGTAAAAACGCCAAGGCTTTTGTTTTGCTTTGCTAACAGGGAGCTGAAGAGAAGGAAATGTTCTGTGATGCTCTGTCAAGATTGAAGATTAAATAATTATGGGAGTGGAAAGAAAAGTCAAAACAGCAGACAGGAGGAGCTGACAGTTCTATAAAGGAAAACACTAACGTGTTCCTGCTTATATGACCACTGAGAATTAGGAATGCCTATGAATATCTGAAGAAACAAAAATCCCAGGGCTAGAGTAGACTTCAGGCAATACAGGAGGATACAATGCTAAATGAAATGGGAATAGGGCTAAAGCTGAGGAACATGAAGGGCTTTCGCATAACGAAGACTTAGATAATGGAGCAGTTTCTTAAGGCAAATGATGGTTGGTTGCACAAGTGCTTGAGACATTTAAAACAAGACTGGACAAAACACAGGTGGAACTCTACAGAACAAATTCTCACTGACCCACAGCAAGAATTTCTTAATCTCTTAAACGTCTATCTCTGTGCTCGTGCTCAGCTACAGACAAGTGCTGCTGCCTCAAGGAGACATTTCCCAAAGTACAACATGAGGTTTCCAGCTTCACTTGGAATTGCCAATTATTTGCTGACCCAGAGTTGCCGGCATCCAGGACAAGCGAGGGGATAGTCTCCCTTGTGCAATAAGCCCACTGTTTCACAAAGGAGGAAGTAGGGAGTTAAGGCTGAGGCCGGTGAGTTACTTCAGAGGAAGGGCTCTACCTCTTGAGATGTCTCTGCACCTGCCGGGACAGCCGAGCAGGGGGCTGGGAGCTGCTGGCCCAGTGGCTGGGAAAGATCAGGCTGGAGCTGCAGCAGAGCAGAGGGCTGGACAGGCAGGCTGGGGTCTATGGGGACGGGCGGGCTGGCCGTGGCCAGGCTGCCATGGACCTGGGGAGTGCCTTCGGGAGCGACGCAGGGTGGCACCAGTTCAGGCTGCAGCTGCAACGGCGGTGACATGACTATCGAAGGTTGCACCGGCAGCACGGGTACCTGGGCTCCAGCTTCCAAAGCAAACTGAGTGTGTCCAGGCATGGGCTGCAACACAATGAGAGCTGTTAGCACACACCTCTGCTCAGAGGGCTCGGGACTTACGTGACAAGGCAGCAAAGTCACCTGCATCCACGGAGAACGGACCCCAACTCTGCAGTGAGACTGGGTTTGGGTGAGCTCAGTAACTACTAAAGAGACCAAACTTCCTTTGAAATTACCAAACAAAAACCTAAGGATTCTCTCTGTATGATTATGACACTATGTGCATTGCTCAGGCACCAGTTAATTTGTAGGGACAAAGCCATATTTTGCTAAGAAATGAAAAATCACCGAATTCCAGAATGGAATTCCAGGCCCCATCCAACCTGGCCTTGGACACTTCCAGGGATGAGGCAGCCACCGCTTCTCTGGGAAACCTGTGCCAGGGCCTCATCACCCTAACAGGGAAGAATTCCTTCCCAATATCTCATCTAACCCTACCCTCTGGCAGTTTGAAGCCATTTTCCCTTGTCCTGTTCCTCCAGGCCCACGTCCCAAGTTCTTCTCCAGCTCTCTTGGAGCCCCTTTAGACAACTGGAAGAGTCTCTGAGGTCTCCCTGGAGCCTTCTCTTCTCGAGGCTGAACACCCCCAGCTCTCCCAGCCTGGCTCCAGAGCAGAGGGGTCTCCACCTTTTGAAGCATCTCCACGGCCTCCTCCAGACTCACTTCAAAATCTGTGGTGATGAATTCATCCTCCTGAATACTTTACTCTGCTTTCAATGAGCTTACCACACTGTCCAAGCGGAGAAAAATACACTCTACCCATAACCTGACTTCGGATATTTTAAGGAATCTGCCATATATGTAGAATCAGCAGCTGGGTTAAATGACACAATTATTTTTCACTGGATATGCACCAGTGTCCTACTTCAGTTTAGTGCAGTTTATACACTGAAGTCACAACTTAACCCTCGACATGCCAAGCCCAAAGGCCCCAATCCTGCCAACACTCCCCTGTGGACAGAGGGATTTTCATTTATCTCAGTGGATTTCTTCAGTGCATTAAAATAGCTCGTGTGCGTAAGCACTTGGTGGGAACTGGACCGAGGCGACAGGATTCCAACTACCTTAGAGACTGGGTTGTTATTCTGCATAACAGTCCTTTTGAGCTGTATATTTAAAACCAGAACATTCTCCTTTTAGGTACATTATGTATTTTTCCAAGGGGACTGAGCTTGGGGGAAGAGAAAGAAGGAAAGAAAGGAGCATATGGAAGAAAAAAGACTTTTAGTACTAGGTAGAACTGTGCCTAATTTGTACTTTTTTTTAAAGTATCATCACCTAGAGATTTGGGCTATTGGAAAATACATTAAAAAAAGTCAAGACTCAGATGGGAACTAGGGCACACTGTTTCGTTGCTGCATGCTCTCTGCAGGTTCTGGATATGAGCTAAAAAGTATTATCCCAGGTTTTATTGTGGGTAAAAATAAAGACAGGATGTGCTTCACAGCACCTCACAGTTACATGGCTGCCCAAGGGGGGGTTTTTAGACTGACAACTGTGGTGTAACACCACAGAAGGGTGGTGACATTCTATTTTAAAACTTATATAACTAGAATAATTCACAAAATATTTCAATGTCTAATTTACCCAGGCAAAACAAAACTCAGAGGTGCTAAACATCCGCTGCAACAACAGCACTGCATTATGTACAGAAATACCTCTCCATTAAAAGTAATTCACATCAGATCAATGTATTTTAAAATATTCCTCTGCACTTATTATGTAGTGCTCTGAAGATGCCACGATACAGCAGCTTGGGATTGGATGTTATGAATTTTAATCAGTGTGTCATGGCGAAGGGATGTGGCAGAACACAGATTTTCCAAATGCCATTATTAACAGATTTGAGTCCCCTCTCCTGCTTGGGTCAGACTGTGTTTCACGTTGTCATATCACAGATGTGGCGAGAGGAGTATTTACAGACTCTGTCAGCAAGTTCTGAGCCAGTTTCCTTGTAAATACTGCCACTATTTGAGCTCCATTTATGCTTCATTTCTCTTAAGGGAGAAAGGGTCTGCAGCTCGAATCCATCCCTGCCCTGCAGGCCCGAAAGTGCTCTTCCACACAGTTTTCCAGAGTTGTTACCAGGTGGACACTTCCCTTTGCTGTTTTAAAGATGTTCTGCACCAAAACAACTCTTCTGCTCCCGCCAACCCTCCCATGTGTATCCTCTGCATCCGACACAGACTAGGCTATGGGCACCAGCAAGGCTCGGCTGCCCCAGGAGAACCACAGTTCACACCTCCTCAAATTTGAGATGGAGAAGGAAGAGAAAATTCAGAAAGCGCTCTGTCCTCTTGCTGTCCAAAGCCTGTTGGGTTACACCCGTGACACCCCCCTGTTCCTGGGTGAAGGCACCACCTGCTCCCCCCTGACCTCACAGCTCCAGCCATCATCTCTGGGACCGAGGTCGAGTAGCCAACAAAACATCTCAAGAGCATGGAACAAGCCTCCCCACTGAGTGTCTGTGAGGCAGAGAGCCCCGGGAATGCCTGTGCCCGGAGACTGCCCCGCGGCCCAGCACCGCTCGGCACGGCCCCAGCCCGCCAATTACCTGGTGAGCAGCCCCTGGTGCGGCCAGAGCCGGCTCGGGAGGGTGGATTACACTCGGCTGCAGCGCCGGAGGAGCAGGAGGAGGCGGCTGCTGCGGCTGGGACACGGCCTGGGTGCTCTGTGTGTGGTGGGGAGAGGGCGCGTCGCTCGGCAGGATCTGCTGGAAGGTGGGCTGGAACACGGGCTGCTGGGGCAGCGGGGGCACCCCGGGGTGCGGCGGCAGCGCTGGCACTCCCGGCGGGGCCACGGCGAGCAGCGGGATCGTGGCTGCCGACATGTTTGGCACTATGGTTTGGCAGGGCAGGACCAGGGAAGCCACGGTGGTGTGAGGCAGGTTGACGGCCTGCATGGGCAGGGCGGGGGAGTTGGGGGCCATGGGCAGGGTGGGGTTCATGGGCAGGCTGGGCAGGATCACGGCCGGAGCAAAGTACTGGGAAGGAGCAGGAATGGGGGGCACGTTTGCAGCAGGGATGTCAGAGAGGTTTGGAGGAAGGCTGTCAAGGCCTGCCAGAGGAGTAATTGCAGGAATGACAGGAAACTGAGGAATCTGAAAAAAATACAATATTGCATAAATTGCCGGTGCTTCCACTGATGGTACAAAACCATTTCATTTGCCACACAAGTCCCTAAAAACCACCTGTGCCATGAGGATAATTATGTCTGCTTGTTGATCACTTCTATTCATTTCCTGAGGTTTACAAACAGTAATAAAAACTGATTTGCGCTTAAATCGTTAGTTAAAAAAAAAAAAAAAATCAAAAACAAACAAAAAACCAAAAACAAACAAACAAACCAAAAAACCCAACGGAACATTTTTGGGGAGGCATTTTTATACCTTAGAAGCTTAAAACTACTTCTAACACAAGCTTGAAGCCTTCAAGCAACATCCTAATTAAAAGCTGCTTTTATTTTAACATAAGTTAAAAGGAATTGGACCAGACATAACACGAAACTCTTTCATGCAAAATTCAGTAAGTCTATTTAAACCCTTGTTTTTAAATGAGCTGTGACCCAGGCAGCGTGGAAGAGCCCAGAAAAAAGGGTTTTTACAACTGAAACCTCCCAGTGATGGAACAAACCCTGGCATCACGGTGCCAGCTTGCTCCTGCCCTTTGGCACAAGCTGCTTCACATCATGGTAGTTGTCACCAGCAAACACAGTGACAGCACCAACCACCTCCCAGGCCAAGGGAAGGGTACATCTCTGCTCTGGAGACCAAAACCAGGGCAGAGAAAGAGACAGGGGTGGTAGGTGTAGGGGAAAGTGGTGAAGTCAGGAGGTCAGAAAATAGGAAAAAAAAAGGGGCAACTTCTCATGTTAAGCCTGGGATGGGGAAGAAGGTGTGCCAGAGGGGACAGTGCAAAACACCCAAATCAAAACAACACCAAAAAGCAGTTATTGCCAGTTTGGAACTGCCATTAACTGGATGCCACTGGGTTGGGCACAAGAGATTTCTGCTTCACCAAACAAATAATAAAGGAATACACAGGAATTAGGAAAAAGCAAATATTCTCATGGCCTAATTAAACTGGCCTGCAGTCAAAACAGCCACACGAAAACTGCAAATCACGTTAATTATTAGCCGGAGAGCTTTCCCCAAAGGGACGCGTTCACACACCTGGGAGGGGGCCACGGGCGGGAGCTGTGGCACGGGCGGGAGCTGCGGCACGGTGGAGATCTGCAGGGGCTTCAGGGGGGCACTGCTGGCTGCCACCTGCGAGCCCTGCGGCGGGAACGGGGGCAGCAGGTGTGGCGCGGGCTGGAGCGGGCACACGGGCTGGCTGGCCAGGACCTGCTGCAGCGGGGCCGCCTGGGACAGGGGCTGCTGCTGCTGCTGCTGCTGCGGGAGACAAGAGGGGAAAAGGCTTATTGGCCTGTGGGCCACAGGAGAACCAGGTGGCGGAACACACTGCCTGTTTCTGCCCATCTCGCTGTCCGGACAGACCTGCCGGTTGGACTAAGAATCATTAAGGTTCGAAAAGACCTCTAACCACCAACCCAGCACTGCCAGGTCCACTGCTAAACCATGTCTCCACGTGCCACATCTACATGTTTTCTGAATACTGCCAGTGAGCCCACCACCTCCAGTGACCCCACCATTGCCCCTGGTAGCCCCCTCCAAAGCCTGACCACCTTTTCTGTGAAGAAAATTTCCCTAATATCCAACCTGAACCTCCCCTGGTGCAACCTGAGGCAGTTTCCCCTTGTCCTGTCACTTGTTCTCTGGGAGCAGAGTCCGACCCCCATCTGGCTACCCCCTCCTGTCAGGGAGCTGGAAAGAGCAACAAGGTCCCCTCTGAGCCTCCTTTTCTCCAGGCTGAGCCCCCCCAGCTCCCTCAGCTTCTCCTCATCAGACTTGTGCTCCAGACTCTTCCCCAGGCCTGTTGCCCTTCTCTGGACACGTTCCAGCCCCTCAGGACATGTACCTTACAGAAGAGATGGACACTCCTAATAGAAGCACTGCACAGCAGCCCGTG
The DNA here is from genome assembly GCA_035041135.1 of Platyrinchus mystaceus. Taxonomy (NCBI): domain Eukaryota; kingdom Metazoa; phylum Chordata; class Aves; order Passeriformes; family Tyrannidae; genus Platyrinchus; species Platyrinchus mystaceus. The sequence continues at coordinate 20,791,203 of JAWWLV010000024.1, forward strand.
TTTAAAACATATTTAAATACAAGATACGTTACCTAAAAAGACAAGTTCTAACTATCTTGGAGAGGTTATCTGTAATGACTCAGACTCTTTAAATGCCAAAGATGGTTCCAGTTGGCACTGTGAAATCCCACCCACTAACTTCCAAGATGCAGCTAATACCCAGCTCATCCTGGCGTGCAGAAGCCTCTACATAAAGGAGCAGGCACGGAAACTACAACACTTCTTATCTGAGACACAATAATTCACAATAATTACAATAAAAGCTGGGTCCCAGTTATTTCTGAGCTGCTGTAGTGACAATGTGGCAGCGAAAAAAGCAGTTTTACTCTTCCAGGGAAAGCAGGCTTTGGGCAGCAGAACAGTGAGAAAATGTTGCATTAAAGCTGGAAATAATCAGAAACAAACTTCCACATTTTATGTGCTACTAGTATCTCCTCCTTCAGTTCCCCTAATTAGTTCTGGAAGGACTTTAAAAACCCTTCTGGTCCAGAAGGATGACACTGAGACACAGGCTGGCTCGTGGTGACCTATTTGGGACCACAGGGCTGACGGCTCCACCAGGCTCTGCAGCACACAGCACCTCACACCATGCCTATGGTCAGAAGGTAAACTTTAAAAGGGAGAGCCAAGTGTTAGAATCCTTCATCTTTGCCACTTCCACCACAAATCTGTATGAGAATATGTTGCTCGGCACTTTTTTGATGGCAGGACTCCTCAACCAGTTTGGTATTAATGCAATAAAACTGTAGCAGATGCACCACAGAGTCACAGAAAGGTTTCAATTGGAAGGGACCTCAAAGACCGTTTCATTGCACTCCCTGCCATGGGCAGGGACACCTTCCACTAGCCCAGCTTGCTCCAAGCCCCATCCAACCTGGCCTTGGACACTTCCAAGCCTGGGGCAGCCACAGCTTCTCTGGGCAACCTGTGCCAGGGCCTCCCCACCTCACAGAGAAGAATTTCTTTCTCATATCTTAGCTGAATTTACCATCCTTCAGCTTAAGGCCATTCCCCTTTGTCCTGTCTCTCCATCCCTTGTCCCAGGTCCCTCTCCAGCTCTCTTGGAGCCCCTTTAGGCACTGGAAAGGTCTCCCTGAAGCCTTCTCTTCTCCAGGTTGAACACCCTCAGCTCTCTCAGTCGGTCTTTGCATTGAGGAAGCAAGATGCCATCCACCCTTAAACAGCTAAAATTCAGCCACGACGGGTTAGTTCCCAACACAGGATCAGGCAACAAAAGAGAATTTGGTGCTTGATGTCACATATCCAGGGCTGACAACACTGAGTGCCACGAGTAAGCACATCACACTGGAGGTGGCAGTGAAGAACTCCCTGCAGCCTTAGTGTGGCTCCTGCAGCATAAGTTGGTCATGCCTGAGCGTTACTCTGCCACATGACATCAAAACCCAGCAACACGGATCTGTGCTGCAGTTTCTGCCGTCCCAGGTTTTGGGAAAAGAGGTGGCATCTACCCAGTTGCGATCCCAAACCCAAGGGAAAGAAGAGTGGGAGCTGGCCTGGCACGGCTGATGGGATAAGCTGGCCAAGGTGGAGTCACCTGGGGAGTGCCTGAGGGATTGGTGGGGGGGCCCCAGTCACCCCACAGAGGAACTCCTGCCAGACCCAGCCCGAGCTCCGGAGCGGAACAACCGCACACCCACTGGGTTGATGCAAATAAACCTGCCAGTTCCCACAGCTAGCTCAGCTCTCACACCCAGCTGGGTTAATCTGCAGCTCAGACAGCTGCCCACGGGTCACCACGGACAGGGGGCACTGGCACAGGTGGCTCAGCCACCTCCCACTCAAGGAAAGATCACCTCAGCAGCAGGAAAACAGCGTTCAGGGAATAGAGAGGCTCCCTAAAACCTCCACTTCAAATTCAGCTCATGTCTTACAAAGTGCTTGTGAATTGGATGAGGCACAGGGAGGGGAAAATATCCAGGTGGATTAAGTAACTTTGCCTCATTATAACTTTAACAGTATAAATGCACAGACACCCAAATTGGAAAAAACCCAAACAATTAGGAGATGCAACAATGATCCCATGAGTCCGAGCCACCAGTGTATAACGATAAAAGAACATTCTGTAGGCAGATGAATTTCTCACCCCAATTTCCTCTTCTGCTGCCCTGCCCTACCCCCCACAGCATGGACAAAGTCCCCACACACCTGGGGATTCTAAGAACACTGGAGCTACTGCTGTCTCTGAGACACAGGGCCACTCTGGGAAGTTCTGCAGAAAAACTTGATCATTTTACCTATTTTTGTAATAATAATAATAAAAATGTAAAAAGCCAGGTTTTTATTAGGCTTCCTGGTAAGATTAGGAAGCAAAGACAGATCAGTAATTAAATCCTTTTGCTGTCAGGGATAGAACTATTCCAAGAGACAGCAATGCTGTGAGGAAAGGGCAGGAGAAAGAAATTAAGTTGGGCAAATATCCTATTCCAAACCAGAATTTGTTCGTGGGGGAAAATAAACAACAGATTTGGAACTGTCAGCATAACGCTCCAGAGGCCACCAGCAAGACCTGTGCAAATGATGAGGTCCTAAACCTGCCTGAATATAAAATTTTTGTCTGAGAGACCCACGAGAATATCTCTACCCATTAGAAAAAAACCTGTTATGTGACAAAACCTTGCACAAGGCTATGTTTCTCAAGGAGACCAAATGACACGTCTCCATTATTGATGCTTTGAGAAGAACAGGGCATGTTAAAAAAAACCCAAAATGGCAACCAGTAACATAACTGTTGATAACTCAAAAGGTTTGAAGAGGTATGATTCATGCCAGTCACAGAGTATAGACACTCCCCAGCACCAGCAACAGTTTCTACTGAAGGAAGCCAAGTTTTTTGTATAATCACCAAAATGAGCCATGAATTACCAGATCATACCAGGCTGTGACTGCATCCCTCACAAGAGCATCTCCCTCCACTGCTGGGAAGAGCTGCTGAAGGTGGAGCTCCTGGCTGGGTGCCTGCACTGAACTGTATTAACACTGTATTTGCACAACTCATCAAGCAGCACCACTGAGGATTCAGAGAAAAGTGGCACCAGGCTAAGGAGTCTCTTTCTAACCTTTTAGAAAAGAGGTATCGAATAATAACACAAAATTATTAACAAACTATTTGATTTTCACAGATCAAGACAGCACATCGATATCAATGCAAGGCTTCAGGCTGATGCTGTGAAGCCTCAATGGAAGACAAGACTTAAACTCAATCAAGACATGCCAACGTGTGTTCCATGAGTGTCCTCAGGGCTGTTAGGCCAAATACCCATTGTCCCATCCCTAAATCTCTCAAGTTGCAGTTTAACAGTTTCAAACAGCTCAAACTTACTACAGGCATCACAGAATCACAGGAGCGGTTTGGGTTGCAAGGGACCTTAAAACTTATCTTGTTCCACACAGACACCTTCCACTGGACCAGGTGGCTCCAAGCCCTGTCCAACCTGGCCTTGGACACTTCCAGGGATGGGGCAGCCAATGGTCCTCTGGGACACGTGTATGGGCTGAGGCAGAGCACGGGGAAGGGGTGGGATCAGACAAGGGCTTTTTGGCAGAGCCCAACTCTCTCACCTGCTGGCTGGCCAGCACCGGTTGTGGCGGCTGCCCCAGTGGGAGGGAGGCGACTGTGGTGGGCTGGACAACCGGGAACGGCATCGCTGGCTCCTGGTAGTGCTGGGGCACCACGGCGGGCGCCGCTGGCACCGTGGGGAGGACAGGCTGTGGAGAGAGAGCATGGCATTAGGGATGGCACCACCACCTCAAGGCTCTGCAACCACCCAGCACGAACGCAACTGCGCGCAATTCGTCTGCTCGGTACTCAGGTCAAAACAGCGGGGAGAAGAGTTCTCTGCAAGGAATGGAAACCTAAAAATGTGGGAAAAAGTCAGCAAATCCCAAAGAAATGAATGAAACTGCACTGCATTTCTTTCTGGAAGCAAGAGTGCAGTCCAGTAAATCCAGTGGAAGCACAGCCCACAGTGAGTGGGAACAGACCAGCAACAACAACCGGGTGACGGTTTTATCTTCAATAATTTATCTTCAAATTTATCGTCACAAATTAATTTATCCTCATAAAGTTTTTTCTTATTTTCTAATCTTTATCATCCAAAAAGGCAGGTAATTTACTGGAAATGGATGCTAGGAAAATAAATAGAGAAATAAGAAACAAATTAAAACCATAGCTGAAGTTGAATAAAATTACAATAGACATTCAGATCAGGTTGTAACAACATCAGGTCTCTACAACTTCAGCTCAAACAAAACAGATAAATTAAAAATAAACAGTATGTCAGACTGAGGCTCATAGGCCTAAAAAACTCCTACTGCAGCTCCAGTTATGTGCTTGTCAACTTGGTCAACAATATCTATTTAAGTACAGCAATTCTTCTTTTTTTTTTTTTTTCAATTGGAAAACAGAAGGTTTTACATCAGACTTTTTTCCCCTGTGTTTTTTGAGATTTTCCAGACTCAGAACTCTTTACCTAAATTATCACAGGAAGAAAAAAACCATGGAAGACCCATCAGAAAATAAAAAGTTAGAAGAAATATTTTGCTCATGAATAAAGGTTGTTGTCTTTTCAAACCCCTAATCAGCAAGTTTAGGTTAAAATTACTGGAACCCATCAGTGGAAAGGATGACAGAATGCTCTAAGGGTGCTGCACAGCTTGACTTGATAATAAACCCTGCTCAAGGTGTGCCTTTGGAGTGTTACATTTAGAGGGGTTCATTTGGTGCTTCAGGTGAAGAAGAAATGAGGAAGGATTCATCCCATCTATTCCAGGAGAAGTAGTTGTGTAGTAAATGTAGGTTTTCATGTAGCTGTATAATTTGTCACCGTTGAGCACAGTAGTTTACACATATGCAACCCTATTACCCCATTTCATATTGAACTTCCTAAATTCCTTTAGTTTGTTTAGACTTCTCTCAAGGCAGGCCGTCATTCTGTCCAAGAATGTTGCACCCCAGGCCTCTACAACAAGATACACCATAGTGAAAGCAACCTTCAAATCCTTAACCTTGGAGGAGCTCCAAGAGACTGTACATGCAGTGATGAAGAGGAAGATGAGGAGGAGGGAGTCCTGAGGGACCCCTGACTCAAGTTACGGAGGGGCATGCCGGGAGCAGAACTGGGGAAGATCTGGGGGGGCAGATAAATCTGGGATTGGATGGACAATACCATAAATTGTGCAACCCCTGGACATGTGGGACGCACGTCTCTGTACTCCTGGCGGTTGAAGGCCTTCATTAAAGAACCAGCTCTATATCTTATCTCTACAAATAATTGCTTGGGGAGTCTATTTTTTCATTCCTGTGTTCTTTAGGGCATCACTCTAAGAGGGTTCAACCAAAAAAAAAAAATGAAGTACCACATCATCACTGTCATTTTTACTGCTCGTGGTGCTCCAGTCCCCAGCGTGCTCTGCCAACTGGGATGGGACCATGAGGTTTCTCACAGAGGAGTCACAGGATGGTTCAGGTTGGCAGGGACCACTGAGGTCATCCAGTCCAACCTCCTTGTTCAAGCAGCGTTCCCATGAGCACGTTACTCAGGATTGTGCTCAGACAGGCTTTCAGTATCTCCAGGGAAGGAGACTACACCACCTCCCTGGGCAGCCAGTGCCAGTGCTCCTTGCTTCCTGGCCATCAGAGGATTCAGAAGGCAGAATGTTTTCTGCAACCCTTGCAGGTCTCATGGGGGAAGAACTGGTCTTTTGGCCAATTCTGACTTGTAAAGATTCCCATAGCAGAGCAGGTCTGAACACCTGCCACAGGGCCCCCTGCTCCAAGGAAGGGGCTGGAACACAGCATTTTCTGGGAGTCAGTTAACTGGGGAGTGAGAACTTCCAGCAGGCACTGGTACTTCTGACATGTTCTGGTCTTGGCCAGACCAAAATGAGCAGGCTGGGCATGCCTGAGGAGACTGTTAAGGACACATGAGCTCTGTAGGGCCTGCAGGCCCCCAGTGCCACTGGAGACCCACGCACCCACTTCCTCTGCTCTCCCCCACAGATCCGAGTCTTCCTCTCCCAGTTCCCAGGGAAGGGATGTGGCACTGGGAGTCACAGCCACGACGGGGTGTGTAAGGGTGGCCTGTCACATGTGATGGGCACAGAGGCTGGATTGGGACACTATCCTCCACAGCTTCCCAGGGACATAATGTGCTTGCTGGAAGCACTCAGAGATCTCTGTTCACTTGCGTGTGTTTGTCTTTGCACCAGCACTCCCATGAAGCACTTTTGGCCGAGGCCATAATGGGAGCAAGTGGGAACATTCACAGGGCTGCCAGTGCCTGGTTGTGGAGCCCCAGTAAAGGACATAGATCGTTGACTCCACGCGAGGTCAAATCCACGCCAAGAGCCCCAAAGGCAGGGACTGGATGACCCTGTAACCCTTGTCAGAGCTGGAAGGAACACCAGAGCCAGGGGGCTCTTGGAGCAGAAACACGGGGCTACACCAACAGTGAGCAAAACAGAGCAGTTTGCAACCACGTGCAGGGGATTAAAAGTAAACACAGAATCATGAAATGACAGGAGTGTTTGGTTTGGAAGGGACCTTACAAACAACCTCATCCTACCCCCTGCCATGGGCAGGGACACCTTCCACTAGCCCAGGTTGCTCCAAGCCCCGTCCAACCTGGCCTTGGACACTTCCAGGGATGGAGCAGCCACAGCTTCTCTGGGCAACCTGTGCCAGGGCCTCCCACCCTCACAGAGAAGAATTTCTTCCCAATATCCAATCTAACCCTGCCCTCTGGCAGTTTAAAGCCATTTTCCCTTGTCCTGTCATTCCAGGCCCTTGTCCAAAGTCCCTCTCCCAGCTCTCTTGGAGACCCTTTAGGCACTGGAAGGGGCTCTGAGGTCTCTCCAGAGCCTTGGAGCATCTTCATGGCTTCCTCTGGAACCGCTCCAACAGATCCATGTCCCTTCTGTGCTTTGTTGCAAAGCCACTAACAGATTTCAGCACCAACAGATTGATAAGGAACTTTTTTACTGAAAGCACGACAGCTGCCAGTGAAGCAGGATGGCAAATACAGCGATTGAGGCTCCATCACCCACTTCACATCCACCAGGAATGTATTACTGAGCAGGTCACCACCCACAGATACGAACGAGGAACACATAAAGAGAGTCCTGGAATCTGCACCATCCAGAAAACAAGAATATAACTGGTAATACTAAACATGACCCAGGATACAAAATGATCTTAAAAAGAAAAGCTTTAGACTTACTGCTGAGGGCTGCTGGTAGTGCCCGAGCTGGGGCAGGCTGTGGGGCACGGGCTGGCTCTCGCTCAGGGGGGGGCTGTACACCCGCTGGATGGCCGGGGGCACCGCGTCGGGCAGGGACGAGTAGATGACACTTTGCTGGCTGCTCTGGGAGTCAGAATAAACAGTGGAGCCCTGGCCGCTGTCAAACGTGCTGTCAGCTGAAAGAACAGTTAATTTTTATTAAAAGCCCAACAACTCCAAACATTCAAGTGATGACTTTAGAGCAAGGTCACCGTGGTTTATGCAATTAGCATTTTTTTACTACCCTGGCCCTTTTGTTATATAAATAAATTATACAACACAAATGTTATTTTCTGCAAAAGGCACACACTGCTTCTCTTAAGCCAAAAGGCATCCCCATGGATTTCTGTGCACAGTGATATTTTAGGCACATTAATATTTCCTTTAAAGGGCATAAGGTTGACATTGAGAATTGCATTTATAGATTTTGTAGGATGAAAGGAGAGGAAACCCCAATTGTCATGTTCAGAGCAGATCGGGGGTCTTTTAGAGTTCCATCTCCCAGGGATGCACTGACTTCAACACCTTTTTTTATTAGCAACATTGAAAATCACAAAATTCTTCATGCTGTATGATTTATTAGTCCAGCAAGTCATGCCCTGCTTGCGTGTAGAGCAGTAGCTCAAGCTGAAGGTCAGACACAAAACCATGTGCAGGTTTCAGTGAGTTGGGAGCACACTCTGTGGGAGTTTCTCGTGGAGCATTTGCCCAGTGAACCTGTGGAACTGCACAGCTGTGGGCACTGGGAGAGCACCAGGTCCTTTGTCCAGTGGAAATATTGGTATTACTGATTTAAGTAAGGCCTGTAAAGTATAGGTGCCCTCCTCTTCTTGAGCATAAGCTACTGCTTTCTTCACTTGAGAAAGGAAATGAGACAATCAGACTGCAGCTGGATGTATCCAAAGGACAAACAGCTTCTAAGAGATTAAAAATTCAAAAATGAAAGAAAACTGCAATGCAGTTTAAAAAAATGGTTTAAGTTACAGCTAAGCTTAAACACCATTTAGTTTTCCAACGCTTTCCATCGTCTCTTTTTTCCATATTCTAAATAAGGTTTTACTTATTTGGCTTTAAATAAAAAATTATTTTTTAATAGCACCAGAGATGACATTTCTCTTTATTACTTACAAACTATTCTCCCAACTGGTTTGTTTGGTTTTTTTTTTTCCAAAATTAAACTCCCTTCTCTATTTATTCAGTTCATTTCTGAAGAGCCAACACAGCCCTTCTCTCACGATGGGATTTCTGCTGCATAAACATACTTCCATTTTATTACAAACAATTATTCAGGACCTCAAATGGGAAAAAAAAAGTATGACAGTCGAGTGCTAAGGTAAAAGCTGTGAGTCAGCCTCAGGATTTTATAGAACAACACACATTGCACACGTTAGGTTATTAATTTCCATTTTTACATTTGACCTCAGATGACATGAACAGGTGGCAATCTAATTTATAGAGGTCTTATGCTAAGAAAATGTTCCAATACTCTGATAGCAAATTGTCAAATAATACCAAGTGTTGGTTAAAAGTTCAGGAGGAGTAGGAAATAAACTGGAGGGGGTTATATTTAGTATAAAATTCTGCCAATTCATGTCCAGCAGAATCATGGGAAGAACAAATTGCCTTGTTGCACCACTGGAAACAAAAAGAGTCATAATTGCAGTGTTCCTCAAAGGAATTAGCATGAAATAAGTATATGATCCAAAAAAATGAAATGAGCTCAATTTAGCTTCAGATAAAAAGCTTTGTGAATACAGCAATATTGTGAGTGTTATGCAAATGTGGCCAAATATCGCGTAAAGGGATTTTTCCTGTGGAGGCATGCATGGATATTTCAGAATTCAAAGCAGACCTCTGTGTAGCCCTTTATACAATACCTGAATTAAAGCAGCAGCTGTGTCTTTGCTAAAGATAATGCATCTTTAACTTAAATGTGCTTAAATACAAGCCCAGAACAGTAAAACAGAAACATTATGATAATTGTTTAGTAGCAAAATATGCACATTGGATTTTATCAGAAAAACTGGCTAGGAAAAAAGAAAAGTACTCTCATAAAATTTCAAATCTTCCAAGCTAAAAATTACAGAATCACAGAAGGGTTTGGGCTGGGAGGGACCTTAAAGTTCATTTTGTTCCACCCCCTGCCATAGGCAGGGACACCTTCCACTAGACCAGGGTTTAGGTCAACCTGGCCTTGGACACTTCCAGGGATGGGGCAAAAATATCTGTCAATTTTTCCTTCTAGATGGTTAAAAGTACAAACAGGTTCATATTTCAGTACCAGAGCTTGAGTCAGTAACAAAGGTTAATTTTAGCACCCAGAGTCAGGGCGGAGTTACTTTAGGAAAACAAAAGCACTCCCCCTTGTGCTGTGCTGTTTGCTGGGGGTAAGTCTGACACTCAGAAATCAAAGGAAGAAACAACAAGCACTGCAAGCCAAACCAGGGAGTTTCTTAGCCAGAGACAGACCAAAATCAGTGCTTGGAATTAAACCAGGAGGTGTCCTTGAAATAGCCCTGGGATCAGCCCCACCTGAATGGCCAGGGCTGGCAGATCAGCGACCCCCTACTCTGACCTGCCACGGGAGCTCAAACAGCCCTTGGCTTCAGGGCCATGAGCTCAGGGCAAAAGAGAGCATGGGGGAACAGAGTTAACCCCTGACCATGACCCAAGGATCCAACAGCAATTACAGTGTCAACCCACAGCTCTGGTGCTCCCAAGGCCCCTGACCAAAACACAGCTGGTATTTCCCACAAAACAGGGAAATCTTAAATTACATCACGTAACAACATCCAGAGATGGATTTTTCTTCCTACCACAGACCTTTGCACAGCATCACAAAAAACTGCAAGACATCGGGAGTCACATCAGAGCACGAGAGCCTGCAGGTTTCAGTAAGGTCTGGTTTCCAATAAACATCTCCCCAAGGCCAACATCATTTGAAAGAGCCACCGGTTGCTCTGACCAGTTTGAATCATACAGATTCATAGAATATCCCAAGTTGGAAGGGACCTACGAGGATCAGCAATCAGTTTCGTGCCAATTCAACTTCTGCAGGCTCTGAAATTGTGTTTTGCATGAACTTGATCCCACCACCTGGCACAGAAAACATGTCGCTTTTGTGTCAAGCAGCAGGTTTCCTTGCTTTTCCATTTACAAATACGTTATGGTTTTGGCATGCATTGCTACTGAAGGAGTGTTATATATAGAGATATCTGTATTATATAGTTTTCTTGAAACTTGAACAGAATATGAGTTGGAAAGGACCCACAAGGATCATGGAGTCCAACTCCTGGCCCTGCACAGGCCCATCCCCACGAGCCACACCACATGCCTGAGAGGATCATCCAAACTCTCCTTGAGCTCTGGCAGGCCTAGTGCTGCACCCTCTGCCCTCGGGAGCCTCTTTCAAAATTGTGATGCGCCTGTCTGGGATTCTTGCGTTTTCTGAGCTACTCTTCAAACCCACACACACCAGTTCCTCTCTCCCCTGAGCTGGGATCACTGTGGCTTTTCTTTTTCCCTTGGAGATTCATCACCGTGTGCCCACAAACCACGTGACTTACACGCGACGGAGGTGACGCTGGTGGGCAGGTTCTGCTGGAAGGGGTGCTGGTCCGCCTCCGGCTCCTCCGGCTCCGACAGGATGTGGTGCCCCGTGTGAGACAGGTACGTGACCTGCACCTGCTGCGCCTGTGGCGCCTTCAGCTTCTCCAGGCACTCCGAGTCCCGCCGCTCCTCCGACTGCATCCTCGGCCAGATCCGCTCTCTCCTCCAGAGGATCAGTGCTACTCTGTCCCGTATGGACTTGGCAACTATCTTGAGATCGCTTTCATGGAAAAATCCCGAGTCAATCTACAGAGGAGGCACAGACTTAGCAAGGTCACGTGTGCATGGATGTGCACACACACATCACACACTTGTCACTTAAATCTCTTCCTAACAGAGAAAACATCAGTTTAAAACAACATGAATTTACATAAATTTATTTCTCACAAGAACAGGAACTCGAGAGCTTGATGGGGTCTTTTTTTAATAAAACTTCTATCCTGAAGGCATTAAAAAACCCAGTATGTAATTCCTAAGACCTGATTATGTATTGGCTCAATTTATTCACCACTTAGCATCCATTGTGGAGAGCAAGTTCAGTGGCAGATGGTTGTGGGTTTTTTTTTTTCTTGTTAACACTAAAAGAATAGTCAAAACAGGAAAAAGAATCTTTGAACAATGCAACTGGAGTGAATCAAACTACCTCTAAATCTGAATTTATTGCCTTAATCTTTCCAGCACACACAGTTTCCCAAATTGCTCTGCCTGGCAGCACGGCAATCTATGAAGGACAAGATGTTAACAGAATTATGTCTCAAATTAACTTCTCTTAAATAGTGAGGTCAGTCAGTATTGACTGACTTCTATAAACAAAAAGCCCATCAGTGAGTCTGATGCAGACTGTTCCCATTTGATGGAAAAGAGGACAAGGCTTCTCAGAACTCAACTGCTTGACAGATGAAATGGAAATTCATCTTTGTGCTATTTGTTTGCATAATCTCCTCCAGCACAGGGTATGAATTTTCATTTAATAATAACCTACCAGAACTTTGTCTGCACTCCCTACATTCTTAACATAAATATTCAACAGATTTGGAAGCACTTGTATCCATGGGGGAGATCTAGAGGCTTTCCTGCTTTGCTCTTGCCCAAACATGAGGCAGTTTCACAGTTTAAATTTTCACTGTTTAAAATTAATGGGGGTAAAGTAGCCTAAAACAAAGGTTCATTTTAATGAAGATGTGCCACTTTACAGTCCCCACTAATTGGGAGAGCTGACTTCAGGTTCCAAACCCACCAGAACACTTCAAGTTCCTTTTAGCCACATCCTTTGGACAAGTGGGATCAGCCAACTACCAAAACCACATAAATAATGACAAATAATTGCCTGTACTCAGGAGGTCTCCTGCATTCTTCTCTTCCACAGCACATAAAGCAACAAACTGATGAAAGCACATGGCTTTGGTGTTCCACAATTGATAAGGACTAGAAGAAGACATTTAGGAATAAATGCCCCCCTTTTCTGCCCCTGCAACAGCATCAAGTTTGAAAACATTTCAGGGACAGTCACTTAGGTAACTATTAATGTAGAACACATTATTTGGGAAAGGGTATAGTGTCACTGTAGTGTGGGCATGATCCTTTTAAATATACTTCTTACGAGAATCATTTCCTCTTCAAAACAAAGCATCACAACTATGGACCAAGCAACCTCCGGAACTTCAAAATGCCAGGTATTTCCACCAATATTTAAATGCAAAATATAACAGTAGGTAACTGTACCAGAGCAACTTTTAAACTAAACAGTTCTGTAACAATACATTGCTAGAAAAATATTGGACCTACTGCAAACTAATGACGAGAAGACAGAGGAGTCTGAATTCCTCCCACTAAATTTGGAGCAGAAGGTGATGATTCCCAGCAGAGCAAGGCAGCATTACCAAAAGGAGTGCCTCTTGAGCAGAACAGGAGTGGTGATGACAACACCATTACATGTGAACCCTTGGGATTTAGATTATAATAGGAACATTTCTGCAAGCACAGGGAAGTTCAGACCTCGGCTCAGAGCTTACTGACTCTGTGTCTCCATGACTTTAGAATGGTGCAGTGAAGGTACCATTAATATATGAGTTCAAGAACAATGTAGTGAAACTGGAACACAGATTCTCTAACAAAACTCCACAAGCTAAGAAGACACAGAAACTCACCAAGTTAAACTTATCTGTTAAAAAATCCAAAGCTTATTCCTAACTGGGTGAATCTTAGTTTCCTATCAGTGTTTGGGGGTAGAGTGGCTGACCACAGACCGTCCTAATCTACATCCTCCTAAGGAACACCACAGAAAAGACGGGGAAAAGAGTTTTGGAGAATCCATTGCAGAATGTTTTGTGATGGAACTTCTGAGCTCTCCTAATTTGTTTCAAGCTGCTGCCTGGAACTAAACAGATTCCAAACATATTCGAAGACATCAAACAACCTACAGAAACTGGCAAAAGAGTTTGCAAAACATAAAAGTGGCCAGACTTTTATGGTCCCTAAGCTATTTGAAATGTAACTTCTGACATCTGCTTTCATACATGGCGTGTTTCAGTTATTAGTTCTTCCCTGTTTACCCCCTTCTTGCAGCATTCATTCCAAAATAAATGCAAAGTGCCTAAACTGGACACCTGGAATGGTTCAAGTGGAGTTACTTTACCAGACTTGTTCTTGCTGTCTTTTGAGACTTATGCACTACCTTATATATACAAATTTTTGTCAGGAGAAGTTTATTTTACCATTTCTTGTGCAACATCATCAGGAGTTTCCTTCTCCAGATCAAAAGTAAACTCAATGGCTCCATTATCTTTGGGTTTTCCTTTCAGTTTCTTAGGATCTTCTACCCAGAGTCTTAAGGCAATAGAGGATTTCCTACCATGGTCTTCTTCTGCAAGTTCCACTCTTACCCCAGTATCTTCAGCAAAAAAGGCATGGCTTAATAAATCTTTAATTTCATATCTGCAAAGGATATAAAGAAGATTCAAATACTGCAAGTCAAGTAATTTCAGAAAGTTTTGTGACAAGAAACTGCTGTTAAAGGTGGAAACATTTGCAGTATGTTTGGTATTCACCCATAATGAATTTGTGTTCTTTTTGAAAAGACATGGGATTTCCTGTGCTACTGAAAATGAAATGAAAGTGAAAAAATGACATTTCCATTTCTCAGAGCTTAAGCAACATTCACCCACCACGAGCATGTACAGAAATGCAGACTATATCTTTGCTCAACTTTTCTTGAGTACCTGAGCCTAAGAAGTACTAAAGAAGAAATTCCCTCTAGGGAGACAGTTGAGGTCCCTAAAAACTGTATTTAGGAAAGACAGGAAGCACTGAGCACTAGAGAAACTGGCAGAGACCAGTGAAAGATCAGGTTTTAAACCCAAAGCTTGAAACAAAGCACAACGTGTCTCCATATCCAGAGGCCACTGAGGCCAGTGGGATCTGCCACAACAACTTGTGATGAGTGTACATCGACCTTCACCACACTCGGCGCTCCTCACAGAGCCTTCCAAGGGGAACGTTATGGACCGCTGAGCCAGAAATTGCCACTGGAATACCCAGGCTCAGGTCCACAGCAATGCTTCCTGACCTTATCCTTTGAAGCTGAGAGACACCACAGCACTTATCCTGATACTGTGTGTCAGGTAAGCAGGAAATCATTCATATTTGCACTCCCATTCTGTGCTTTCTTCTGCACAAGGGAGACCCAGAGAAAATCCACAAAGAACAAAAAACTCCACGGACAGGTTTGAAATCCCTGCGCACTCATTACTTAATACAAAACTTGATTGCTTGAAACAAACCTTTCTTCCTTATTTTTGCAGATGCACTCCCCAATTATCTCTTTAATTTCAGGATCAGTAACTTTCTCAAAGCTTGCTGGCTTTATACCCTAAAAGGATAGAGAAAAACAATTTAGTTTGAAAAAGAATTGCATTATATCTGTTAATTAAGCATATTTTTCCTACATTTTACAGTTAATTCAACCCTTGGAGTAACTAATGCTTTAAAGTTGTTAGTCTTAAAGCAAAACTGAGTTAAAGATTTAGGGCTACCATATTTCTAAGTACCACTGCACTTCAAAAGTAGTACACTCGTTTGCACGAGCTCAGCCACACACAGGGCAAGTATCCCTTTTTCTTCACCATCTTTTGCAAATTTTACCTTTATATCCTGTGGACTCTGGAATGAATATTCAAGAAACAGTCAGTTTTAAGTTTCAAAAATAACCATTTTCTGAAATTATTCCTTTTATGTTTTCACCTTAACTCTCAAAACACTAAATGAATAAAGACAAATAATCATATTGTTTCTTCAGCTAGCCAGTGCTGAGAATAAATCAAGATACCTTGGAATATTCCATATTCCTGTTTCCCACAAACCTTTTGCTTTTCTATGACCCAAACACTCTCCAACACGCCAGTTCCCATAAAAAAAACCTAAAAATCAACCCTAATAACAAAGCTGGAAAGCAGGAGAATATACCCAACAGCTCTGTGTTGCTCTTCTATTTCCCAGGATATTGCTAGAATCCCATTGGGAATGCATGGTAGAGCAGGTGCAGCCTATAAATCAAGTTAAATCTCTGTCAAATGTTAACATTTTTCTAGGGATAGTTCTAGATTTGGAACAGCATCCAATCAGTATGGCCTTTCAAGGAGAAAACCCAACTGCTCACTGCAAAAGAAAACCTGGAGAGGCAGAATCCGTGTCCCCACACTGGGAGCTTGGCTCTGTAGGTGCAACAGGGACACTTGGCATTTCTTTAAGGTTAGGTGGGATTGTGTTAAGAAGAGGGAGAGGATTTAAAAGGGACACACAAACACACTCTTAGGACAGTCACAGATCAGCTCTCCCCACTGTCTAGTATTTCAGGACCAAGATCTTAACCCAGCATGACCCACCCCGGGGTATAGAGCCTGGATAAAACAACATATAATACAAAAATAACATATATCTTACCAACATAAGGAGAGACTGTAGGAGAAGAGGTGTGTGAGCTCTCAGCTAAGTAACAGTTCATATATTGTCATTATTCTGTACAGATATCCAAAATATACCAAAAAAACACCAATGGGGAACACCTGGGCAGTCAGCACAGATGTGAGGCTGTGTGTTCTCAGAGCCCAGGGTGATAATTTCTTCTGATTACAGGCTGTGGACAGGGAGAAAGGGATGTTCCCTTAGGAACAGCCGTGGTTTCCAGCAATGCCACCTCAGCATTCTCCTGTCAAAGGATGTCAGAGCAACTACCAGCCCCCCAGCTGGGACACTGGTCACTCCTCCCATCCACAGAAAGTTTCCTGTGGATGCCTTCCATGTTTATATTCATCTACAGATGACACATGGCAACATGAGAAGTTATCCTTTATTTGTGATGTCCAGCTTTGAATCACACAAAAATTGATTCCCTTTTAAAAACACATTACCATCTCCACCTACCCAACCAAGAAGTATATATGAACAAAAATTTGACAAAATTAGTTTGAGAAGAGATTATGCAGTCAGACCCTATCACTTAAGGACCCAAGTACTTCCAATGAAGTCAATAAGCAGAACAAAAAGGAAACACAGTTTCCTTTATCTAAAAAAACCAGAATGTGATTAAGCACAAAACTGAATGAGAATTGGACATTTAACTCCATTCAAATCCTTTCAAAGTTTCACCCTGAAATAACAGTAAATAATAGCTCATGCAGTGGCAGATAAGGAGCCCTGCAGAGTTGACTTTTGGCTCATCCAATGCTGCCTTGAATTAAAAAAAAAAAATGTATTTCAAAGATTGTCTGCAAGTAATTGACTGAATTAAGTCTTGAATAAAATTTATGGTTGAATTTCATTGAGGGTTGGCAGCTCTCTGAGAATTTCTGAATATTCCAGCATCAGATTATACTTTTATGTTTTTATGAACAGTCTGTTGCCATTCAAACCTCAGATTCTACTTCAACTGTATTTAATTAATTAATTTCAGATCAACCACCACTCCCTTTTTGTCTTAAAACTCTAGAGTGAAATATGTAATTCATAAATTTTGAAAAATTTAACAAAAATAGAGAATAGTCACACAAGACTCAGTTCCCCATTTTGCCTCAGCAGAAAGTTGTGGAGAACCAAAAACCCCCATTCTTATGGGAAAAAAACCCCAACTAATCTGTACACATGGGCTGGCTGTGACCCACTAAAAGGAATTATTTGCTTAAGCAAACCTAAATCTTACTTATGAGATGAGGGCTCAAATTTTGTGTATTAGAAAAACATGTCAAAAGGCACAGGAGTGCCCAGCCTGCAAAACCAAGGCTGACTACAGTGTGACAAGGGGAGCACTTAAGAGAGTTCTGATACCTGAATTAGAAATGAAAGAAAAGCACCACCAAAAGTCAGTTCTAGCAGGACTCCTCCATGTCCTAATTCACCCTAAAGCTACAGGAGAATAGTGCGTTCTCCAACAAGGAGGAGTTGGAATAAGTTTTTGGTAACTCAAAACAGAAAGCAGAATAAATCTACCTAGAGGAATATATTACTCGCATGTTTACACATTCAAGGGAACCTGCCAGCTGCTTTTTACAATTTTTATAAGCACTTCACAGGTATCTCAACACAAAGTGAACAAACACTATGAGGCATATCACAGTTTCTCCCAATTTAATTTTCTTTTGCAGAGTTCACAAGCAATCTCCAGGTACGTGGCTCAGCTTGAACTCTGACATGACTGGGATGGAGCAGGGAGGGAGGGACACATTGGGCATCTAAAAATTAGGTTTGCCTGAAAACAGCCCTTTTAGCAGATCCCTAATGACTGATTCCCAATATTGACCTTACAAATTGCTTCCACCAAAAAAAAAAAAAAAGGTAACTCTTCCAACAGCACTTTACTTTCACCATCTTTTGAAGGAACAGCGACTCCTCGAACATCCATTGTGTTCCTGTGCCGAACAGCTAAACTATGAATAGATGACTAAAACAAACAAGGAGAGTGAAGTACTGAATAGAACTGCTTTGCCAAAGTGCTTTCTCCCTGCCCATATGGTTTAGGATGCTTTTGTTCCTTACTCTTCATTAAACTCTCCAAGGCCAGCTCACTGAGATGCTGCAAACCCTCCCCGCGGCGCGGTGCCTCCCAACAATGAAGGGGGCTTCTATTTGCCATCAAAGGACTCATCTCATTCATTTAAACAAAAGCCATCTGTCTTCCCCGAGCATTCCCAAGGAATAATGGCACCAAAACTCAAAGTATATTAGCTAAGAAATTATCCGTGACAGTTTGAAAGCCGTACAGCCTCTTGTAAACTCAAGTAAACTCAACACCACCACATGTGAAATGCAGGGCTGGCTGGGGGGCACAAAGGGAATAAGAATAATGTCAGACAAATGCTTTAGATGTTAAAACATACATACACATATATAATCCAAGAGTAAAATGAGAGATCAAATAATTTCCCTTTTGAGAATTTCTCTGTCTCAAACAGGATAACTTATTCTGAATCCCTCATCACCACTTATTCCTGTCCCCTTCTTTCTGAAGCAATTAGATTTGCAATCCATTGCCCCCCACATAGCTGAGTCTACAGCCAGGCACATACAGGACACTGAAGTTGCAACCTCCATGCTGGGGGAAAAAACATGCTGCTTGTTTTCCAGAGGTCTAAAAACAGCCATGTGCCATTTTCCATCAGCAGAGCACACTTTGGGACAGCGGCACGTGATGCTCTGCAAGGTACACAGCAAACGTCAGCCAAGTCAACAGTAGGACTGACCCACGTCAGTCAGGCATTTCTCCAGGGGCCTTCCTATCCCCCAGAAGGTGCCCTTTCACCCTAGAGACAGCCTGCTCTGGGCTAACACTCTGCCTTCTACCTGAAGGGAAATCTCTAGTCCCATGTCATTCCTGAAAAAGGAAAAAAACCTTCTACCGAAAAAGCTGAAGACATGTTTCCAGCTGAAACTGCACCCTGAAGTCACTGAAATGAAGGTAAAGCTCTTGGTTTTACCAGGATTTTGTTCCATGACGTCACTGTGTGCAATTATAAATTCATCTGTTTCACTCCAGAGTGGTGCTCCATCTTAATGTCTAAGAGGATTAGCTGCAGGCCTCAGAAGATCTCCAAACCCCACAAGAAGTCCATCCAGCGGCACTCACAGCATTTTTTGCCTGTTGTCACTGTGCCACAGGCACAGCATTTATTCTGTCTGTGTGAGCAATATGGCATTACAGCCTGTGAGTGCTGAGAAAACCTCCAGCACATGGACAAAAACAAACAATATGAAACCTTTAAATGCAAACCAGAATGCTATGACTGTGTGGGTTGTTTTGAAGCACAGGTTTGTGCTGCTAAATCCAAGGAGGTGGCCGGCAAGTCCCGGGAGATGCGGCTGCTCTGCTGTGCATTCTGCAGCACATCCCTAAGAAAACAATGGGCTGGAGCTGCCTGGGAAGGTCACGGACGCTGATGTTTCATCACTGTTGTCTACATCAGAATCACTTGGCAGAATGATTAAACACAAAAAAAATCTGAGTAAGAAAAACCATCAAGTTATGCATGAAAAATGAGATTATGGCATCAGAACGAAGGGCACAGCAAATATGCTGACCAGGAAATCACTTCAAAGTGAACTGTGGTAAATGTGGCTTGGCCCCGCTGCTTGGGAAAGATGTATTTTCTATTTATGGTACATATCCATTTTTTTTAATGTTTATAACTCCATCATTCAGGCTGAAAGGGCAGAGGGAGGTGACAAGTCAGAACAAGCATCTGACAGAGAAAGAAGCCCCTCTATACATTTCCAAACATGACCACCACTACCCTGGACATTTACATACATACAGCCACACACACAGGAGAAGAGGAATGTAAAACTTAAAACAGCAGTTAAGCCATGAGAATATCGTCAGGCAGAACAGGTCACTGAAATAAATTAAGTACAATACTTCTACACTACAGATGTGAATGTGGTGTATCTTGAAATAAAATGTCTCAGAAAGGCATTGTTGGTATTTTCTACATCAATAAGGACCACCAACACGTGTGACTTGGACAGCCAGGACTTTAGGTGTATCTTACACGCCAGTAGCAGGCAAGGGTTTGGTAGAATGTCAGGACACAGAGTAGGAACTATTAAAAAAGATACTATAGTGGCAAAACCCAAATCATGCCCAGCCAGTGCTGGGCAGTGGAAGGAACAGTCCATTGGGACACAACAAGAGGCTGAAGGTAGTCTAAAGATTCTGCTGGTTATTGCTCCTTGATGCAAACTCTATCCAGCAATTCCAACCCCTTCTGATTCTATCAGCGCCTCCGGGGGCTGGCACTGCCATGCTGAGCCCAAGGCAGGAAAGGAGAGTTATTTTATTTCATATATTTTTTTAAAAAAGCATCAGGTAGCCAGACAAAGCAATCAAATTTTTCCAATGCATTAACCCTCAATTTAAAACACTAAACATAGTGTTTACATTTCTGGTGAAAAAAAAAAAAAACCAACCAAAAAGAAACCAAAAAAACCCCCAAACAAACAAAAAAACCCAGCTTCATAAAAAAGTAAGGAAATGTCTTCCTGAAAAGCTGCAGCACTCAGGGGTCTCTGCATCCTCTCCATCCAAGAAGGTCAGAGTCACCTTCTGCTCCAGTGAGAGACCAAACCTAACCTAATACTGGAAGAAAACAGTCTAATTCAGCCTCTTGGGTTTCAACTACACTCCTTTTCTAGATTATATTTCTGCCTATAAACCCCAGGGTTCACACGAGCTGCTGCACAACCAACCCTAACTCTTCATACAAGTGATTTTAGAATTATTGTCTGCATGTGGGCACTGCCCCAGCTCAGGGCAGACCCCACTGCATGGTGCTATCTCAGGACCCCACACCCCAGACTTCTACACCTCCTCCTCCTCCTCCATGTCCCTCAGCCCCTGTGGCACCGTGGGGCGACTCACGCGGGTTGAAGCAGGGTCCCTTGCTGCCACCAGCTCTCCTGCAGATGCAGCTCCTCTAGAGAAGCTGTTGAGCCCACCAGAAGTTTCCTCCTGGGACAAAGGATCTCCCCCAGGACCCGAGGCTCCTCCTGCACCCTCACCCTAGAGGTCCACCCCCTGCTCCTCCTTCCTGGCTGACAGTTTGTGCAGCTCATGGCATTTGACAGGGCTTTCTCCACTCCACAGGGAGCTGGTTAACCCTTTCCCTGGAACAACAGTCATGCCACTTTTGCCATCTAAGGAATCCTGATGCCTTCGCTCCCACTGCTACTGCCCCAAATTCAGCTGAAAACCACAGTAAATGCACCCTCCATGCCAGAACCTGACATTTTTGGCTTCACTGTTTCCTGCCAGACAGTTCTGCCTTAAAAAAACCCACTACAGTGACGTTTCAACAGCTTCTCTGCCATCACTTGTTCTTCAGGATAAGCATCATCTCCCACCTCTCTAAAGTTGCCATTACAAGGCCAGTTTTACAAAGTTGTAATAATTTACCATCTAATCCTGCAGCTGTGCAAAGGTTACTGCCACAGAAAACGAGCTGGCTCAGGGTTCCATCGGTGTTTAAAAAAAAAGGCTACTTAAGTCTGCAGATTGAAATATAACATCTAATTAGGAATCCTCCGATTAATCATTATTCTTCGCCATCTTGGATATTGCTTTGATAAGTGAGGCTTAGGAGCCTTGCAAAGTCTTAATTACCAATATTCCAGATGGCTAAGAGGTGTACACATTGCTTCTCTGGGTACAGGGAGCAGCAAGACATTGATGTGTTCCGTGACTCCAGATGCACACATTCCCAGTAAAACCAGCTAAGCATGGCTGATATCGGGTACCAGACTGGTATCACATGCAGGAAACAAGGCTCCAGAGCCTAAAATTAGATGAGCCTCTTGCAGTCACCCTGTGAAGCTCTAGAGTCCAAGGAGGAGTCCCCTAAGCTGCACACACAGGTGGCATTTAGAGCACATCTGAAGGACCACACACTGAAACAGAGCCAACAACCCTTGTGCCAAAGGGAATAAACACTGATAAAGCACCACAGTGTAGAAAAATTGGCTACGGAATCATGGAATGGTTTGGGTTGGAAGGGACCTTAAAGACCATCTTGTTCCAACCTCCCTGCCCTAGGCAGCGACATCTTCCACTAGAGCAGGTTGCTCCAAGCCCTGCCCAACCTGGCCTCGAATAACAAGGATTCAGGCCAGAAGCTGCCTTTGAGCCATCAAACCTCCTCCATGTCTCTGAGAAGCTGGAGCCCATGGTGTGGTGCAGAGCAGGGTCAGCAGCCAGCAATCCACGGCTGCAAATGCTCACCTCCCTGCAAAGCCACAGGGAGCTGCTCCAGCCACAGGGATGAAGCTGAGCACTTTCTGAGGCCTTCCATGGTTTCAAAAATTAATTCTGAGTAGCTCTGTGTTGGAAGCAATACTCTAAGAAGAGCTAAACTACCAGGCATCAGTTAACTGGGAAAGATTCAGCTTTATCGAGCTACAAATGTCAGCTTGCACAGTTTACACAAAAATAGGATAAAGCTACTTCCCCTCTTTGGATGTGGCTTCCTGCTCTCAGAAAGTCACAGCACCTCCCTCATTTCCAGCAGGGACATTCCCCTGTGTCTGATGATACTGACTTCAACTTTTAAACACAGACACCCCCTCTTGAGCAGCCTGAATTCTCCCTCTTCCTCCAGGTCAGCATCATCCCAGCTGACCAGTACAGTAAGCTACAAGAGTACCAACTTCCCAGTATCCTGGTCTTCAGTGGTGGGAAAAGACAGATACTGAACAATACAAACTATGCCTATAAAAATTACATTGCACATAAACCCCCCATCTGGCACAGGTCAGTGTTTGGTATCTGATGACACCATCTCTATACCCAGTGTGAGGGATCAGCACACAGCACATTAGAAGATGTAATTCCCACCTGGAGCAGTGCTTGCTGCCAGCAGGATTTCACAGCACCACATCTCAGAGATTCACAGAATGGTTTGGATTGGAAGGGACCTTTAAAGGCCACCCAGTCCAGTCCAAAACAATGAACAAGGACATCTTCCACTACACCAGGTTGCTCAGAGCCCAGTCCAACCTGGCCTTGAATGTTTCCAGGGACGGCACATCCACCACCCCTCCGGGCAACCTCTGCCTGTGTTTCACCACCCTCAGCATAAAAGAATTATTCTAGCCTGATTCCCTAAACCTCTTGGAGAAGGCAAGTGGTCTCAAATACCTTTCAAAATCAATCAGTTATTACTAAACCTCATTGAGGGAGATATTTTGCTCATAACAAGCAGTTAGATAAAAGGAATAGAAACCAATTCTGAGACCACGCTTTTGGAGACTGAGAGATGGATCTGCTCAATGTATCTCCTGTGTAAGCCTAACTACTCTTTCAACCATATAGGTGCAAGAAATGAATCTGTAGCTAATCTTTGCCAGTTTTAGTGCAGCTTTTTTTCAAGGATTACCCTTGTCCTGTGCCAAATGTGCAGACTGCATGTTCTGGTGATGCACCAGGGCCAAACCACACAGCTCACCTTCTTCTTTGGTAGCAGATGGAAAGAAGTGCTTGAGAAAATCTTTGCCAAACCAGTCAGTGTGATATTATCTACCTTGAAGAAAACCTCCTGCACCTCTTGGTTTCACTCAACCAAGTAGAAGAGAGCAAAACCACTGCTGCCAAAGCCTTTGGCAAGTCCCATTTCTCTGCAGTCAGTGATTTGTAATCCAAGAGCATCTTACAGACTCAGGAGTTTTCTCAGGCACTTGCAGCACAGCTCATGTAGACAAACACATTTATCATCTGGTGTGAGGGTGTTGGAGAGGGGATTTTAGCCAGTGCAGACATTACTTTAAACTGACTACTCCTCCAGTCTAACTCACTGAGAAAATGCAGCAAACCCATTACCCTGGTTCCTGCCTGGGTAATGCCCAGACCTTGCAGAGTTCCCAAATGCACATCTAAATCTCCTCTGGCTGACTCCAAAACCAGATATTGCTATCTTTTCCCTTTTGTACCCTCAGAGAAATTGCTACATGTACAAATAGAGAGAATCTGTGCTGGAAATACAAATCGAACACCCTCCGCTGCACAAACAAGCATTTAGGCTGTAACCTAAAAGTTAGTTCTTTTAGCTTTGTGGGAAACTTCATAGATCACAGAATCACAGAATGGTTTGGGTTGGAAGGGAACTTAAAGCCCATCTCATTCCAACCCCTTCCATGTGCAGGGGCACCTTCCACTAGACCAGGTTGCTCCAAGCCCTGTCCAACCTGGCCCTGGACACTTCCAGGGATGGGGCAGCCACAGTTTGTCTGGGGACTTGGGTGGTGGCTTCCAACTGGAGGAGGAGAGAGTTAGATTAGGTATTAGTAAGAAATGTGTTACTGTGAGGGTAGTGAGGTGCTTGGAGCAGGTTGCCCACAGAAGCTGTGAATGCCAATGTGATCCAGTTTCAGAAGTCCTCATTTAGAGGATAAGACTAGAAAGAAGGTTTTTCACTGCTCATTCTTCCCAAGTTTTATGTATTTGTGGCTAACGGAGACAAAATCAATGACAAAGGTCACTGAAAACATTTGATGAAGCTGCACCACAGTCAGACACAACAATTCCAACTGTGGAATTACAAGCTTACACATAAACCTGCAACAGGTTTGTGTCCCCCAGAGCTCAAGATACCTCAACAGTACAGCACTCGCATCAAAACACGCTTTGAAACCTTCAGGTGCCAAGATCCAGTGGAAATTAAGGACATGTACTCACACAGGTTACTTTTCGGTAAATTTGAGCAGCATTCTGGCATTCTGAGTAAGGGTATTCTGAGGTAGCCATTTCCAACATGCACATTCCAAACGCATAGACATCCACAGATTCATCGTAGTGTTCCTCATACATTTCCGGGGCCATGAATTCCGGTGTACCTACACAGACATACACAAAGAGAATGTCTGGTTTTTATAGGAGTCTGAATGGCTTCAACCACAAGCTTTTTCACCTGTAAGAAATGTGCCCAGTACAACTGTGCAAGGGCACATGCCAGGTTATTTCAAAAGAGCTCAAGCATCCTCCAGGGAGGAAATCCGAAGTCAACACATAGATTTACACACCCGTGGCTTGCTGGTAATAATACAAAGGGGGAAGGGGAGGGTGAGGGGGAAAGAAAAATTACTAAAAAAATATCAAAATTTTAAAAATGAACAAGAAAACGAGCTCTGACCTACTGCCTGCCCATACTGCAAGAGATGGAATGGTTTCTGCCTGGTGGAGAGAGGGATGTGTACAGGCTTGGGGATGTGAAAAGAGAAATGAGAACCTCTGCTCATTTTCATCAATGCAAATTTGCTTTTTTTTTTTGTTTCCTCCAGACATACAGTGCAAACCCCAGCAGACAGACAGCACTTTGAAAGCCAGTAGTACCACAAATCACCTACAGAGTCACGCACAAAACATCAAACCTAATTCTGTCACTGGTTTAGTGGGACAAATCAATGAGGCTACTCACAGAATAAGGTCCTACTCAACGGGAATTAGGGTGTCAGAAATCTGATGCAACTGGGTAAATACAAAGTGAGGCTCTGTACTCATGGCTTCCTAACAGGGAGCTGCAACTCTGGGACAAGCAGCAACTTACAGCACCAGCAACATTTGCTCAGCAAACTACTCTGAAAAGGGTGGGCTTATAAAGCATAAAGGAAAACTATTAACACTTGGATCATTTATTCCAGGAACTGTATCTCATACTGTAATTCATGCTTAGGAGTCATGCCTAGTTTATTCCCTTTCTTACATGTAGAAAAGATGAAGGGAGAGAGATCAGTGCAGCTGTGTGCTGTGGGAGAGGAGCAGCAAGCTGACAGGATTGCCAAAAGGAGCGTGAGAGGTCTTAGACCATGAGAAGGACCCAGATAAACTCTGCCTGTCCAACCTCAGCACCCAAACTGCCCCCAGCCTTGGTAGATACCATCAGTAATATCAGTATTGTGAATAATTCCAGTAGTAATGCTTGTTATTACTTTGTTATGACATCTCTAAATCAGCAGCAAAAGCACAGCTGTAATTAAAGTTATATATAATGAGAATGCATATAGAATCACAGAATGTTTTGGTTTGGAAGGAACCTTAAAGCCCGCCTTGTTTCAAATGCCCTGCCATGGGCAGGGACAACTTCCACTAGCCCAGGTTGCTCCAAGCCCCTTCCAACCTGGCCTTGGAAGCTTCCATGTATGGGGCAGCCACAGCTTCTCTGGGCAACCCGTGCCAGGGCCTCCCCACCCTCACAGTAACGTGTTTCTTCCTAATATTTAATCTAAATCTCCCCTCCTCCAGTTGGAAGCCATCGTCCAAGACCCTAAACAAGCTGTGGAAGTCCCATCCCTGGAACTGTCCAAGACCAGGTTGGAGGGGACTTGGGAGGAACATGGTCTAGTGGAAGGCGTACCTGCCCATGGCAGAGGTTGGAAGGAGATGATCTTTAAGGTCCCTTGCAAACCAAAGCATTCTGTGGCTCTAGGATTCTATGACTCGTCCTAAACCTTTTTTAATGGCAACATAAAAGATGACTTCCAAAATTAGGGTCTGCCAGTTAAAAACTCTGCTTCTGCACATTTTCTGAAGGAGACTCGGCCTAACTCACAAAACAAGCCTCAGCACAAGCACTGCTGTAAAATTCATTTTGCAAAATGTAGCATTGATCTCTTCCCTTGTTTATGTCCCTTCCACCCAAAAGACACTCGTTCCTTCAGCCTTGATCAATCAGCTGGACCTGTGTCACAGAAGCTCAGCCTAGTGCCTGCTCCCTCGGTGTTCCTCCCATCTGTCACCCAGGCAGAGGCTGCTGCTCAGAAAGGGTTAACAGCTGCCACTGGGAATGGTTCTGGAGCTGCTGCCTTGTTTTAGAAGGAACACTACTCAGCAGCAGGAGTGAATCTCATGAATTACAGAGCATTTAAAGCAAATCTGAAGATATGACAGCAATAGTCTAAGAAGCAAATGGAATTCTTGACACTGTTCCAAAACAGCACCAAAATGACATTTCCCCCCATTGCTTGGGGTGAGGAAGCAATACATACAAGTATCCTTCAACAAAACAGACCACCTAAACGTAAAGCTGTTTAGCATCCCCTCAGCTCCTCTTGGCAGGACAAGGTTTGCCCTGGCTCAGCTCCCACAGAGACACTGCAAGGTCAGGGTAGCACTAGCGACGGCACGGGCACAGCAAGGGAGGAACTGGACCCCAGCCATGCTGACTTCATCCCTCCAAGCCAATGTAAAATTGCAGCTACTAATATGCCTTTAAAGCTGCTACCTCTGCAGAGCAGGCAGAATCACTCATCACCAGTGTTTCCAAGCCTTCCTCTCCTTGGAGCAGCACTACTCATGAAAATGATAAGCTCAGTTTTATTGCCAAAATGAATGCAGCCACATTGCCAGCATCCTGCAGCCCTTTCACTATCCAATTCCTTTTCAACATGAGTATATTTTGATGGTGTTGTGTTCACAGCTAGTTTTACAAAAAGTTGTATTGGTATTACTGATATTCTTCCCAATATTGGTATTACTTACATTATTCCCACTATTGCTATTACTGATATTATTCCATTATGTCCAATGGACAATTGTTATCCTGCAAAACAATTATCTGAAGAAATACTGACCCTCAACAGAAAAAAGACCATCAATTATTAGAAGTTAAAAACCAGAGAACCTGAACAAATATAAACCAACATAACTTCACTAAAAACCATGAGGTTAAGCAGACCCAAAGCAGCCAAGCATGTATCCAAAATTTCCATCTTTTTGACTTCAATGATACTGGGCTCCCTAAGCATTAAGGACAATATTTTTGTGCAAATGATTGCAAATAATTATACAAGAATAATAATATCTGAAAATTTGAGATGCTAAAATAATTATTTAAGCAACTAGTGCCTGAGAGATAAGGTGCTATTTTCATAGCTAGTCAGGGACCAGTGGCTGTCACTATCAGTTTGCCAACTCTTACTGACTAGAATCTAATTTCCATTTATATTGTAAGCTGAAATACATGCATGGTACCTCCTCTTCCCCTTCCAGCAGCATTACTCAGGAGTTTTCAGCTTCCCAGAAACATCACCTGCAGGTCTGAACTAGGGAGACTGGATACAGAAGCTTGTTTGGGTGAAAAAGACAAACTGAGAATTCAGGAAACACATTACATTTGCACCCAAAACACTCACTGTAACTTTTGCAAGGGAACAGTGTCCTTCCACAGTCACTCAGAAAATGTTCTCCCAGTTCAAGCAAACCCCAGTTCTAACACTTCTCACATGGCACCACCTCAGGGCAGGCCCCTGCAAAATATCCCTCTCCTGCCTTCTTGTAGGTCCCCTAAGGTAGTGAAAGGAACTCAAGAGAAAATTTCTTTACATTTTGTACCTACTGGTTATTTTTTTAATAACTTGCAGGCTTGGTTTCTGCAGACCCTGCCAGGCCGGTGTGGGCAGGATGAGAGGGGCAGCCTGTCCTGTGGCTGCCCCAGCACTGGGATATGATGTTCCAGCCAGCCCAGCTCCCCACAATCTCCCTGTAAAGGAGAGAGGCAGCACAGCCTCTCCTTTCAGCAGCAGCAACCAGCCCCATCCCAGCACCACTGGATGCAGAAGACTTCCCAGGTTTCTGCAGCACTCCCTTGCTAGGGAGAGGACAAGGGTACCTTCCATCCTCCCTCTTCCCTGTCCTTCTGATTCTTCCTCCAAGCAGGCATGGAGCCTGTTCTCAAAGGACGATACACACAAGCTGCTGAACCCTTGCTGCTCCTTTTGAAGGAGAGAGAAGAATTTGTGGATCCCAAACAGTACTCCATTTAACGAGCCAAGGAAAAAGTGTTTTACCACTGTGATACAGGAGGAAAGAGAACAGGAAGTTATGATACCATTTCCTGCTGACTCCCATTTTTATAGTGGTATAAAGGCAACAGTCCCAAACATACTTTAACCTCTATTATCAACCTAAAATAAAAACCCACTAATGCAAAATCAGAAAGAAAGATATTAAATAGACAACCACGATACCGACTGAGGGAAGCCAAGGAGGACAGGAGCATTACCTATTACACTTTTGGCAAATGAAGCTCTCTTGAGGGTTGCCAGACCCAAGTCTCCTATTTTCACAGATCCAGTTGGTCCAGTAATAAAAATATTGTCACATTTCAAGTCTCTGTGAATTATTGGTGGAGTTCTTGTGTGCAAGAAAAGAAGACCCTTCAGGATTTGCCGGCACCAACTCCGCAGGACTTTTGGTTTCATCACTTTAAATCTCTTCAGATACCTAGAGCACAAACATACACACAAGTGGGAATAAAGGAAATGAAAACATTTTATTAGAGATTCCAGGGGCTTTAACAGCTGAAACTCCATTATGGATAAAAGCCCCTTATTAGATGCCATAATAGCAGCACAGAAATATCCCAAAATTGAAAGAACTAGATCTTTTCAAAGCAGGAATTAGAGCATTCAATTTTAGGGAGGAAGATAATAAGCATTTTTGTTGCAAACACAACCAAATATTTGCAAGTTTAATAGTTCAGCAATTTATTTCATGCAGAGAACAGCTTTAGAATATGTTCATATACTCAAATCAGAACCACACTGAAGTTTAATTTTAACCACAAGACTTCGACCTCTGTACCATGCATCTGCAGTTCTTTCCATTTACCTGAGGCACTAATTGGGAGGGGACTTTTGGGGAAGATGCAGGACCTGCTAATGCACTGGCAGAGGAGCACACTGCCTGAGTACTGCTCCCAATGGGGCTGAAAATCTGTTCCAGAATTTATGCCAACTGCTTTATATCAACCTTAACAAGATCATCAGTACCAGAAGCTATTAATTAATATTGTTTAGGAGATAACCTAGAGCACCTTCCGCTTCTAAAAGCGATTCTACCATTCAAGTGCTACTCCACTTGAATTTCCTAACAAAACATGCAAATACAAGCACAAAAAGCAAGCACAAAACACACCCTGACAAATCCAAACGTCACAGGCGGAAGATGAAACACGCCAGAGAACAGCTTCGAGTTGCATAACCGAGACAGGGAAGTGGGAGAGGGAGATGGAGGCCAAAATCCTGCCTGTCAAACCACTGTGGTTCAAATGCAGGGACAAATGACAGACACCAGAGAACAGCTCCATTTTTTTGCTTTTATCTGGAGATGGCTTTTTTCAGCACATGAAAGTAGGATTTTGCTATAAATTGCTGGTGCTATTCTTAGCTCCCCTCGCCGGGAGCGCAGTACTTACGTCTTCAGCGTTCCAGAGGTCATCAGCTCGGTAACCAGTACGATGCATCTCTTGCCTTTTGCACAGGATTCCCAGAAGTCGTAAAACCTCACAATGTTTGGGTGCTGTAGACCCTTCAACATTTCTGCTTCCTCTTTAAATCTCTGCCTCTCCACTTTTGTGAGCTTTCTGTCCTATAAGCCAAAAAGGAGACATTATTAGTAGTGACGGACAAAAATAAAGGCGCTGCATTGCCAGGGTATTCAGAATTTTGGATTTGTTTTATGCTTGTGTCAAGAGCAATTATAAAATCTTTTATGTAAGAGATGAGCAGCGTGGATGAACTAGGGCACTCGCCCTAAATCCAGTGTCAAGAAGACAAAGAGGAGCCTGTGCTACGCCATGCTCACAACAGCACTAATATTTCAGGCACTGTGAACACACCCACAGATTGATGGATCAACCCTCAGCTATTTCTTCATGTTTGGGTTTTGTGAGGCTCATTATTAAAGGGACTATTACCCACAGGATTTCATTTCCAGATATGAATGTTCTCCCAGCTGGGATGGCTCCATCCACCCGCAGCTGCTCCCGGATGCTTCGGCAGGGACCACCAGCTGAGGGCCCCGCTCACCACACAGGCTCTACAGCCCAGCCTGTATATCTCAGGGTAAATTAAAACCACACCACCTTCTAAACAAACTCAAACACATCCATTTTCATATGTGTTCTGCCTAATTTTACAGACTTTGCCCTTTTTTTGGCAAAGGAAGTGTTTCTTCAGTCTCTTCCATAGGCTGCTCGTGCATGGAAATACTTTAAATTAGAAATGTGAAAATGTCATGTTCTACTGCTCTGGTTTTCCTATGGAAATTTCAGAGCATTTCCCATAAGCTCCTGTCTATGGCACAACTCTGCCCAGCACTATGCAGAGCCTCTCCCCCTCCCACAGCCCAGCAGAAGCTACTGGGCTGCCTGGACCTCACCAGCACAAGGAGAACACCAACAGGCAGCTTGGATACTCACTCTGACCTCTTTAACTGATGAAACAGAGCAAAAGGGGAGATCCACCCCAGACCCCATCACCACGCCTGCCTGGCCAAAGCACTGCCCTCCCCTGCCCAAGAAATGAAGATTTTGGGGTGTTAAGAAGGTCCAGTTGCGTAACTGGTCTTACTCAGAGAGCCAAAGGCTCACCAATCACCAAGATTAATGAGTTCTTGTTTTAACCTCAGACATCTTGGGTCACTTAGGCATGTCTACGCGAGCTGTGCCCTTATACACACAGACTGAATTAAATGGGAACCCAGCTGATCTGTAGCCAAGTTGCAGAGGGATCAGTTACTGTCCATTTCCACAGCCTTCCCTCACCCACAATCCCAAACAACTCAAGATGGGAACAAGAATTCCCACGGCTACAAACAAGTCGGCTTCACATGGAGACTTCCCAAGAGGAAAGGCAGGGTTGGAACCACGATTTGGCTCTCCTTGGATAACAGAAACCCTGCCCCAAGTGCTCTGTGTGCACGGGAGGGTCATTTCCATTCACACCAGGACTGCTGAAGGGGTTCTTGGTTCTCTCTACGATTCACGAAGCAGCATCAGAGCTGACACTGCCCCGAAGCAGCAGCAGCAGCCATCAGGGTGGGCAGCGCAGGGTGCCTGTGGGTTTCAATGCCAGGAGCACCCCCTGCCTCCCCATGGGATAACAGGCAGCAGCAGACAGAGAGCCCACAGCCGAGAGCCAGGCAGCAGCTCTGCTGCTCTGGACCAGTTGACTTTTTTATAAGGTACAAAAAAAGAAAATGGAAAAAAAAAATAAGGCAGGCTGCCTAATGAGCCAGGCCAGAAGAGCCTCAGAATTGCTCTCAAATCCATCACTTCTTCCCTACTGCTGAGTTTCCTCCTAATTTAAACCCTGTAGAATAAATCACACACTGCTATTAGGGAGGAGAAGGAGCAAGTCCCCGTGAAGGCAAGAAGAGCTGAGTGGAAGCTGGCAGAGAAAGGGAGAGGCAGCCACGCAGATCCAGCAGATTTGCAAAAACTTTCCAATTAAAAAAAAAAAAAAAAAAAAAAGTAATACCATAGTCTTTCACTCCTATTTCCAGATTTCAATACCATAGTCTTTCACTCCTATTTCCAGATTTCTAAACACTGTGAGAACTTTTCCACTGCCACTTTAATGGTAACTTTTAAAAACATCCTTCAGCAGACAATCATATTCTGTATATTCTACATCAGAATGACAGCTAAGCATCATTCTTCAGCTGGAGAGGCAAGGTGAGGGCCAGGGCAGAGCAGCCACCACTCCTCCAGGCTGCAGCCTCCACCACGGGAGGGTCCCTGGTGCCATAAGGGCTCAACCACCCTCCTTATAAATTCCTCCAGGCTGAACCTGACACATGAGTCGCTGGTGAAAGCATAAGCTGATTGACAGGGCTTAACAGTTGAAGTGTTTCCTACTCTGAAGAAGCAAAACCACCTGTTTAACTGCGTGACTCAGGGTTTAATCTAAACCCGAGAAACCTTTACTGAGGTCACAGACACCCATATAATCCACACAAGGTGAAATGTCCTCATCCCAAAGCTAAGGGTATAAGCCTGAAACAACCTTTGGGCATTACACTTTTAAGATGGAGAACAAGATTCTTTGGAAAGGTCATGCCAAAGAAAGGTAATCATAGACTCATGGAATGGTTTGGGTTGGAAACGACCCTAAACATCACCTGGTTCCAAACCCCCGGCCGTGGGCAGGGACACCACCAGGTTGCTCCAAGTCCCATCCAACCTGGCTTAAATCCACTCAACAAGACTTAAGGCATCTTTTGCATAACTCAGATTTATCAAAATTTGGGCGAATAGAGTGTGTTTCCAGATTCACATAAGAAGTCAAAACCTCTGTGCTCTCTGCAGCAGCAGATGTTTCACCTCTGGACAGGAAACTCAGGGACGCCGAGATACACACGACAGCCCTGGTCCTCCATGGCTTCCCAAGTGCAACAGCAGCATCACACTGATTGACAAACCAGCTCCACTGCATTCATGGCACTGCTGCTACCCTGGGTTTCCTCAAGGCATGAGCCTTAAGACTCAGAATACATTCCTCTCAATGTGACGCAGGAGATACCAGTATCAGTTTGCAGGTAATGACACATGTCCCCCCATTCACACCCCTTGGCTCTTTCCCTCCTTGCTGGGACACAGAGTCCAAGCTCAGGAGGCAACACTGTAATTCCATTTCAAAGAACTGAAAGCTGCCCCAAGTCCACTACTCAGCACCAAGGCAAAATAAAATCCAGCCCTCCAAAGCCCACAGCAATCACACTGAGCTGGCTCAGCTTTGCCAGACAAACTGGAGATAAACAGAACCGAGCAAGATGCAAGACAGAGGCTCATTTTGAGTTACTGCTAGGAAAGAACCTGTACATTTAACTTGCTTCTCTGTCTTAATAAACTGTGAGGAATAGTCTTGACCCTCTGCTGAGACTTTGACACTTTCTGATCACAGCTCCTGGGCTCCTGTGCCTCTCTGCTTACAGAGCTCTCCTGAGGGCACAGCCCACATGAGCTGCTGCTCACAGTGCACCTTGGGCACAGCACCCCTGTCACACACACTGTCCCGTCACACAGACAGTCCAGAGGGCTTCAGCTCCCTCATTTCACCTTTCCTATAGGTAAATACCACTAATGGGGCTGGGGTTATACAATGGATCCTGCACTATGACAGGCAATCTGGCAGGCAGGTGTTAAAACCAGTGGTGAGAAGAGGTTCTACATTGCGAGCTGCCTTTACTTCATCCCTTCTCCCGGTTTTCCTCTTTCAAATAAGATTATAAATGCCTGGTAAGTCTTAAGCATCAAACCACTCAAAGCTAGGCACTTCTTTTTTTCAAAGAATAAACAATTCTGAAGGAGCTGAAGGAGGGTAGATTTAGATTGGATATGTAGAAGAAATTCTTCCCTGTGAGGGTGGGGAGGCCCTGGCACAGGTTGCCCAGAGAAGTTGTGGCTGCCCCATCCCTGG
>JAWWLV010000024.1:20837327-20861651 GCA_035041135.1 Platyrinchus mystaceus
ATTGTCCTGCTCTGCTCTGCCCTGGAGCGGCCTCACCTCAATATTGGGGCAGTTTGGGGGGACACAATGGAAGGAAGAGATTGAGCCATTAGAGAGTCTACAAAGGAGGCAACGATGATGGGGAAGGGCCTTGATTTGAAGCTGTGTGAGGACACTGAGGGCACTTGGTGTGTTCAGCTGGAGAAGAGGAGAGCTGAGTCAGGGCAGGGTCAGGTTGGATCTCAGGAAAAGGCTCTTCCCCCAGAGGGTGCTTGGCGCTGAACAGGCTGCCCAAAGCAGTGGGCACAGCCCCAAGGCTGCCAGAGCTCCAGGAGGGTTTGAACAATGCTCTCAAGGATAGGGTGGGATTGCTGGGGCTGTGCTGTACAGGACCAAGAGCTGGATTTTGATGCTCCTGAGAAGTCTGTTCCAACTCGGAATATTTTGTGATTCTGTGATGGCAAACTGTCACCAGGAATAATTGCAAAAGCTTCCTGGGGAAATCAGAGAAGGTGGTGAGGTGTGTGTTTTGCATAAAATACTTTTGTTCAGAATTTCTCAAGGGACACTGTCTGTCCCCTGTGAAACAGCACTAAGAAGAGATTTCAGCATCTCTGCATAACCATTTATGGCTCTCAATTTTAATATTTTCAGGCCTTTAAATGATGTATTAAAAATCCCACCTGGTCTTTGAATTAATTTTTTATAGTTTATTTCTTTACACATTTTCTAGAGAGATTTCAGCAAGACCTGGATTAATGCAAGGTATAGCAGACAAGGAGGATGAATTAATTTAAGTCTTTAAGTCTATTTCAACTCATCAGTAGAGAGATCAGAATTGTCTTGTCAGCAATTCTTGCCAAATGACTTGCCCAATGCCTCCAAACTCTCACAAAACATCCTTTTCGTGTAATTGCAGAGGAAATGCAGGTAAGACATCATGATAAATGGCACAAATAAGGCATGAAAATGCCTTAAAACCTTACATAAGAGGGCAGGGCTGCCTTTAAAACTCATCAGCACATTAAAATCCAAGGCCACATGCTCACTTGCCATGGACTGTACCCCAGTTCAAAGCATACACCTCAGTTTCAGTCCACCTGAAAGCCCAGCTGGAGCCAGGAACAGCAGTTTGTGCTTTTCTTTTCCGCTCACACTGATGTGTAGCTGGCAGGGAGGTACTGAAAATTTCAGAAAACACATAAAAAAAAGAAAAATAATCACTGTGCAACTTGGCAGCTTTTTATCCTCTTATGCACACACTCTATCAATGGGCTTTACTCCATGAAGGCTGCCAGGGACTTCTGGGCCTTCATATGAAAGCTTTATTACAGATACTGTGTACTGTCTTCATGTTCCTTTCTCAACCACACCAGGACCACAGAGTGTTTTACAGATGCTAATTTTGCCAGGTCACACTTTTGCAGGAGGAGACAGATGCAAAGAGAAATGACCACCAGCCTGAACTCGTTTGGGCTGTCCTTTTCACAGTTTCCATACAGGACTATCCCCACACAGGCAGTGATGTCTCCCAGAACACGTTGGACTTACTGTGCGTGTACAGTGAATTAACACACCCACACTTGAGAGCTGGTCTGAGCACAGCCTGCCCACTCACCTCAGATCACTGCCCATCATGCAGGGAGCTCTCAGTTTCCTAAGCAAAACCACACAGACTCATCAAGGGGAGATGCCCATGGAAATAAGGGCACTTGACAGCTCTACTCATTTGGCAGGAAATGGACAGGAGCCCTGTTTTCTTCCTCCTGGTGGCAACCATACCTCCAAGCTCTCTATCCTACAAATCACCACCCTGTTAGTAAGCCAGGCAGCACCAGATTGAACACACAATGCTTCTCTGACTTGTTTAACACCATCTGCCTT
Organism: Platyrinchus mystaceus; assembly: GCA_035041135.1. NCBI lineage: Eukaryota > Metazoa > Chordata > Aves > Passeriformes > Tyrannidae > Platyrinchus > Platyrinchus mystaceus. Next base: position 20,839,191 of record JAWWLV010000024.1, read on the forward strand.
CATGTGCCAAAGAACGATTCCAATCACATTGAAGCAGCACTTCTCTCCAGAAGAGCACCAGTGGAAGTGATTCATGCCATTATTAAATAATACTCTTCATGTTCTGCTAGCAGAAGCACAAGGACCCATTTTTGGTTAAGAAAACACTGTCAAGGTCCACTGGTTTAATTTTGTCCTGAAATGGGAGCATATGGAAAATGATGCCCTAGGGATCGGTGGTATTCTCCTCAACAGATGTTCTTGCCAAAGGAAACATTTGGAAGGAAAGCAGGTGTGATTGATGAGATAGCTCATAACTGTAAACCTTGGCCACAACAGGAACACCATTTCCATTTCATTTTGGGCTCTATCAAGGCTTTAGAAGAAAGAAAAGCAAACATATTACTGTGACAGAAAAGACAGAAAGGGAGAAGGGCAAACTCACACTCATTCTGTGTCCTTGTAGAAACCATACTGTGTGTTAAAACAATGCCTAGTAAAAACAGTAATAATCTAATAATCTTTCCAATAAAGTGTTGTTATTTCACAAAAAAAAAAAACCCGTTCAACATCAGGATACCACAGTAACCGATTTAGAGCTGATTTACCACTACAGCAAATCAGATTAGTTTCTTCTTCATTATTACCACTGTCTCTCTTTACCAGCCTTAAGTTAATAACCAACGATTTCTTCTAGTCTATTTACTTGGTTGCTTTGCTAAATACGCACTGAGGCAGGAACAGACCTACTCTCCAGAGATGAGGTTTTGAAGAAAAACAAGCATTAACCCCCATGTTTCAGCCTCAGCCCAAACCAACACACTAACGCTTCATTGCTTTGGAGATTTAAGCATCGCATTTTAAATCCCCTACAACCAAAACCCACCAAGGATGTTCTGACAGTGTCAGCCCCAGCTCTACATTTTCAGATTACGCTGAGCAGAAGGAGCAAAGATACTCGATACACCATCCTCGGGAAGACCGTGTCCTTAAAAACAGCGACCTTGGCAAATGCTCCCAGACACAGCGTTTCTAGAAAATATCAAGAAAAGGCTCCTTCATTCTCCAGGCTTCTGCATGATGTGCAGTTACCCTTGCAAATTAAGTCACAGAAACACTGACTGAAAACCTTTTTCCAACCCTGTCACTAAAAGAAAAAAAAGGAAAAACCCACAAAGTAGGCTATTTAAAACAAGATCAGAAAGATGGCAGGAAACATCAACATCTACAGGGAACACTGTACCATCACCTCCACGGCCATAATGATGAAGCTTGATAAAGTAAGGATAACAAAATTGGTTCGTGTATGACCTCATCAATTTGGGCTGGAAGGTGAACCCCAGGGGAACAGCAAGACCATGCCCTAGTGCTGCCCCTCCTCCCCATGCTGGCTCCACACTCTGCCAAAACACCGTGATCATCTCTGCTTGCTGAGCAAGGCAGACATTTTACCTGCACAGAACAGCATTTTGCTTAAAAACAGTTCAGATGTTCAGTGCTGGATAAACCACCATTAGGTCACATCAGTTCATCTCTGCTCTCAAGTTCAAGGCTCCCCTGGCATCAGACGCTTGGGTGAGTTTTTCTGACGCTGAGCCTCCAGCCAATAACTCCAACAAAAATCAAACCTATGAACAAAAGTGTAAATGCACAACCTGAGAGGCACCAAGGCTCATGAGCAGAATAAGGAGCCTTTCATTCTGGTTTGTTTTTTTTTTAATAGAAAGCACTATCTGGAAAGCACAAATATTTATTTTTACAGGTGTGTTTAGCACTCAAGGATTCATGCGGTTGCAAATCTGACCCAACTTCAGGATACTACGTATCTTTAAAAAAAAAAAAAAAGGCAAAAACTTCCAATTCAGATGCAATATGAGCAATTAAAAAAACAAGACCTACAAATTAAAGTGGTGTTTTTTTAATGGTTCTCTCTCTGAAGTTTCCACTTTGCAGGTGTCGCATAAAACCTGAAAATTTTGACAATATACTCCTGACTTTTGAGAAAAGAGACAAGCAGGAAGAGTTCTTCTTGTGAAAACCTCCTACGTGAAAACATCCAAGTTCAAGTGCAGGACATGCCAGATAATCAATCTTGTTCATAAACCGAGCAACCTTCTTCTTAAAACAATTAGAATTCTTCCCATGTCACTCCTAAAGCAAAGCTGTGCTAAACCTTTATTCCTCCCTCCTTGTTTAGTTTGCTCAAAGCCAGTTGAGACACACTCCCTCCTGAGCCAACTTTATCCTCTAGCTTTCACAGCTCTCTTCCTTAGAGTGACTTTTCCCTCCCTTTGCCTTTCTACAGTTATTACATCCCTCTTGGCTTGCCGGGCTAATCGAGCTGAAGTCCAGCCTTGCTTTATAAGCAAGGTTCTCCATTCCCTTACTCATTCTGGTGGCCCTTCATGACATGTTCTTCCTTCTGGAAGACACCTGCCAGGGCAGTCCTTGCACCCAGACAAGTCCCTGCTGCTCTCGGGTGCTTGATTCCTCTGTAGCAGAAGGGTGACAATTTATGTTGCCTGAGCTGTTATTTGAAGTTGCACCATAACCCTTACACGATCTGAAACCAGTTCAACATACTGCTAATGAAATAAATGCAAGCAGAATTTTCCAACAGCTCAATTTAAAGATGGGATGACTATCCAGTTTAGCTTGGCTCCTTACCAAACTAAACCGAACTTATATAAACCATGTGCTGGTTGAAATAACAGTGCTCACAGGACTGGCCATATCAATGTCAATGCAAACCTTGTGATGCTGAGTATGTGGCCAATGCCATGGCACAGAGCAAGAAAATTGCAGCAAGTGGGTCTGGAAGTCACCAGGAAACATCACCAGTCTGAACCCTTGCTCCGAGATAGGAGCAATGATTTCTAACTTATTCCTGAAAGACCTGCACACAGCTCCAGTGAGCCTGCCCAAGGAATATTTGTCAATGCCTATCTGCTCTTAGCAGGACAGGTCTCCCTGTTCTCTAACCTGCATGCCCCTAGTTTCATTCTGAGCCCATTAATTATTTGCGTGTACATGGTGGCCATGAAGAACCATTTATTTAGCTCCTCCTCTAAGTAGGTGTTTAGGGTTTTTTCCCGAGGGAAAACATTTGGAGTGCCATCTCAATTTTCTGCTGCACTGACATTACCTTGTTCCTTACCTCCCAGAAAAAAACCACACAAACAAAAAAACCCAAACCAAACAAAAACCCAAACCAACCAACCAAAACAAAACAAAAAAAACACCACCAAATCAAACAGCTGATCATTGCAACCTGATTTGCAGCAGTGGCCAAATTCAACCTGACACCAGCTGGGTGTGTGTCAGGTTCCAGGCTACTGCAGAGCCCTCAGGATAACCCACCCATGGGTGAACCAGCCAGGCAGAAAGCCCTGGTGTGCCTGACACTCATCTGAACACCTTGATTAACTCTTTCCTGAACTGCATCTGCCCTCTGCTGTGCCCAAAGACTATTGAATATTATGCAAACATTTGGGGATCAAACAAACAAAGGGCATCTGGGACAATCCCATTGCCTTTGCTCTGTGTGTTGGTGTGGAATGCCGAGCTGGCTGTTCCCAACCACTCAGTTTCACTGTCCTACAATTCACTGCAGACAACAGCACTTGTTGTCCTTCATGGCCAGGTTATGTAACTGTGCCTCTGTATGTAGAGAGAGCTCTCCAAGATCGGCTTTAACCGCATTTCCCCAAGTACATTCACGTCAGTTTTGAGAGGAAGGAACATTAGGAACTCTGTCCTGTGAATCATCCTCTTGCCTCAATAGCACAGGGACCGAGGAACAGCCTCTGCAGGAACAACCCGTGCAGCCCATGGAAAAGCCCCAGTGGCAGCCTGACCTGCAGCTGTGCTTTCACAGAGGCTCTCTGACAATTCCCTGCTTCCAAACAGCCCAAGTTATTTAGGTAACAAGTTATTCAGGTAACAAACCAAGCAACAAGTGAGACAGGACGAGAGGAACTACACGGGAAGCATTGTTCAGCCCTGGCACAGGCTGCCCTGGGCAGTGGTGGAGTCACCATCCCTGGAATTGTTCAAATAACATGTGGATGAGGCACTTGAGGACATGGTGAACATGGTGTTGGTGCTGGGTTGGTGGTTGGATATGATGATCTTAAAGATCTTTTCCAACCTTAATGTTTCTATGGTTCTATTTGCCTGAACAGTGAAGGAGAGCAGTGCCCACAGGGCCACCCAGAGCCTTTTTCATATCTTTAATTTCATACAGAAGACTTTTCATTAACTACAGAGTATTATATAGCACAGCCAATGCAGCACCTTGCATTCTTTATAATAACAGTTTGATTTAAGACACAATAGTTTGTTTAAATGATTATGCAAGCGAGGAAAAGATTTCCTCACCCAAATAAATTTGCAGGCTCCTGAGAAAGAAATTCAGGAATGCTTCAACCTAAAAAAATATGCAAAACAGATGGAGATAATATACATGATCTCTTAAAAAAATAGGTGTGCACTTAAATCCAGAACAAAAAAACCACCTTTTAATTTGAGACAACTCAGCAGAGCTTAACTAGCTTGAAATAGAACTTGCAAGAAATTATAGGAATAGGTCTTTTCAGAATAAACAAACATTTTCTGTGGCATTAGTAACGGAAATCCCTTACAATGGGGATACCCATTGTAAGAACAACTATCTGGAAATAAACAGATGAAGCCAGTGAGTTGTTGTGGTAAGGCAAGGCAGCCTCTCATTATTTACTAGAAACTTAAAAGAAAAAACCAAACCACATTGAAAGGAAGACACCACAGGCCCACCTGGGTTAGTTTAGAGGACGTTCTGCTGGACTGAGAGGAGGATGGAACTAATAATTTTCTTATTGAGGCTTTTATATGTTGGCTGCTGTTCCAGGGAAGGATGGATTAAATACCACGGCTGCTTGGTTGGACGTCAGATTAAAAGCTCTGTGATGACCTTTCATTCCCAATGGGGCGTTTTAGTAGGGTTTTCTTTTTTTTTTTTAAAGCCTATTAACTACGCTAGGTCCTTCAGAACATTACCCTGAATAAAAATGGTCTCAAGTGTAAGAGGAAAAAAAAAATAGGGTAGGAAACAAATATGTCAACAGAAGTTTGGGCTACAAATTCAGCTGACAAATCTTCCAGATGTGAACCCTATGGACAACCAAGGGGAGTCCTCAGTCCTGCTGGGACAGACCTGGAGCACTAAAAGAACAAAACACCAAGTCCATGCACCACAATATTAAGACATTCCACAGGAAAATAAGATTCTGCAACTTAATAAATACACACAACAAATTTTTTCTCAAAACCTCATGGGTTCAGCCTGGAATACAATTCAGTATTTCCAACTTTCAACTAAGGAGGTGACCAAAGGAAAAGACCACTCCTGATCTGCACCTTCTAAAAGGAATCAGGAAATACAGGGTGGCAAATGAATGCCCTTACCTACTGAAATTTAAAAGAAAGAAAGAAAACAAACAAACAAGCAAACAACCCTAGGGTAGTTTCTTTTTTGTGTTAAATTCCCATTACCTTTCCTAGAGCAGTAGAAATTCAAGTGAGAGCGTCTAGGAGTTTTCTCCCAGAAAACTGAGACAGGCTGGCTAAAGAGATTTTTCTTATCACAGTCCTTTCTCCCAAGACATTTCCATGGGAGAAAAACACCACACTAATTCCCACTGTAATAATATACATGTAAAAAAATATATTATTAAAGGAGCATTCCAGGAGCTGGCTCGCAGCATTGCACTCCTGACTGCTGGTCATTGAGACACAGCACGGGCCACATCAGCCCTTCACACTCTTCCCCTCAACTATAAATGCAGAAAATTTCTCCTTACCCCTTTCTGCTCTTTCAATTAACCTGATTATAGAATTAATCTGTGGCATTTCTCTGCTGCAGTGCAAAGAACTCGAGCTGTGGGCAGCCTCCCTGGGGAGCCATCACCAGCAGCACACTATGCCGAGCCTTTTATCTGGACAAAAGCTTGGTTTTCATCAAGCTCTGAGTGAGAAAGTTCTTGAAGATCACTCAGTTTGTGTTAGCACTCTTGAAACAAATAGGACATGATTTACTGCAAACTGCATTCTTTTTCTAAAAGATGTATTTTTAGTCTGCAAGACTAAAATTCAGGCAAGATCCTGTAAATACTGTCTGTGACATCACTAAATTGGGATCCCTTTACCCACCTGGTATCCCTATTATAGTCTACAGGACTCAAAATACACTAAATACTCCAACTCTTGTAGATTATTTTAGTTTGCAAGATTAAAACAGTACAAGTTGGAGCCCCAAAAGGTTCCAAGTAGCTGGAGCTAAATTTTAGATCTCAGAACAGGATGCTCAGAGGGATTCAGCAAAGCACTTCTTGCAGGAGGAGGCTGGATTAGTCTGGCCAGCAGGTTCAGCCTATTTCTGCTGAAATTTCCATGAAACTCAATGGTTTGAATACCACAGAAGTAATAATAATAATAATAATAATCATCATCATCATCATCATCATCAACATCTAGATGTAGATCATCATCCCATACAAAACACCAGATACTTTGAAGAGGGAAGAAAAACTTCACAGTCACAAAGTGATTTACTTAAAATATTTTAAAGCTTTGTTTTCAGGAGCTTTCAAAATTAGAACTTCCATAAAAAAGTTCATGGACTGCAATGAAACAAAAGTTTTAGCACAGCCTTTCCTGGAGCTGCAATTTCATTTTAAACCCCAAATTTCTTAATTTTTCAGCATCTTAGAGTATGACAGCCAGTGATCACCATCCCAAACAGAGTACTTAAGGAAAAGCTTATATATCAGTTGCAGCGTAAAGACACACTTTAAGGTGTTTGTAAAAGCCAGGCTTAGGTAGAACTCCACCTAACAAGTTCACAATCCACCTGACTCCAGGTATTTTTTAAAGAAAGCACTTGAGAACTCACAAACTAAGGATACTTTTTTTAAATCACTCATCCTACCAGAGGTACATTACCTGTTCCACTCCACTACAATTACGAGTGCCACATCCTGCAATTAATTTTCAAACCCCACCTACTTCAAAAGGCCTTTTAACCAACAATAATACTCACTGCCATAATCTCATTTACGAGCTCCTAATTTTAGGAGGACAGTGACAATTTTAGACTCTTGTATTTACCTCACCTGTACAAACATTTTATCCTCATTATGATAACTACTGGACATGTGTGTGGCTTTTTAAAGGAACTCTCCCATCCATCTTATGGACATGCCCTAAGCAAAGCCCAAGAAAACAAAGGGCAAACACTTGCCATGAAAATGGCAACTCAAGGGGTAAGACCACAGCAACCTAAATCAAATCACCCCACAGCCATTCCTTCAAGAATTCCCCCTCCACTTGCAGTGCTGTTCCCAGATTTATCCCATGCCAGCTGTCAAACAAGGCATAACACCACAAAATAAAGCCAGAGGGCAGGTACAACATTCCTTGAATCAGTTCCATAAAGAAAGGTGGAATTACTGGAATATTCTCTGAAAATCAAGGGAAGCATTTGAGCCTCTATTTTCACTTCCATACCTAAGGTTAAGGAGAAGTCAATCCCGGGAACCACAAACTCTCTGGCTATGTTGTAAAAATACACATGCTTGCAAACATGCTGATTTTGCACTGTGTTTTCCTCTGTGGAGATTCCAGCTCCCATCCAGGCTCACACACCCCTGTATCCTCTACACAGTTACAGTGTTGCTTTTGACATCTCTCATCAATTAAAAAAAATAGTGTGTTCGCTTTAACTGTGAAAGATTCTCATGACCTGCCACAATCCACATCACTCCACCGCCATCAGTGCTTTTTAAAGCAGGTAAATTTGCACGGTCATAATAAAAGCTGCTGCTCTGGGAATCTTATTACCTTTCAAAATATGCTGCATGCTTGAAACAGACTGGATAATTATTGAAACATGCATAAATCTGGCTCAGGGGGGTTCAAACTTTGGGACACAAGCACCTTACAAACAGTATGCTGCCTTTTCAATTTCTTTTTTAAATCGAGCACCCTAAAACAGGTGAACAGCTTTCACGACCAATTATTCCTCTGGCTGTCTTAGACTTCTGTGAGTAATCAACATTTCAGCATGTGGAAGATCTTCCAGTTAAACTAGTCCATCCCAGTTCCAGTCACACAATTAAACATTCTGCTGTGTCACAGACTACAGGTTGTTCTGACCCTGAAATGTGTATCCTCTGAGAAAAATACACACAAAACTACTGGGAGATTGGTATCTTGCATCAACTTAATGAACATATAAAGAGCAAGACTTCTTTTACACGAGAAATTTTTCCCTGTGAGGGTGGGGAGGCCCTGGCACAGGTTGCCCAGAGGAGCTGTGGCTGCCCCATCCCTGCAGGTGTCCAAGGCCAGGTTGGAGCAACCTGGGCTAGCAGAAGGTGTCCCTGCCCATGGCAGGGGGTGGAATGAGATGAGCTTTAAGGTCCCTTCCAACCCAAATCATTGTGTAATTTTAATAGCAGGAAATCTCATCCCGTCTTGTTATTTCTAGTGGTTGTCAAAAACACATTCAAAGGTTGTTTTTCAGCCTTTGTTCCTTCAGGAAAATAAGTTCCACAATACATTTAGTGAGTGAATCACGGTAGTGACACACAGAAACAAAGCACCTTTCGATATTAAGGAAATTTGATAGAAAAGGCAAAGAGAAATTCTCTAGTTGGCCCCACTGAAGACAAAACTGCAACAAAAGCCTGACCCTGGTAGCTTTTTCAGAAGCATTTTCAGAAATAACCAAACTGTCAGAGCAGCCTCACAGGGACTTCACATCCTTTTAGGTACCAAGGGCTCAAACTGCAAGAGGATTTCATTAGTTACCCTCACGACAGAAATCCATTTGGAAATATACCCTATACATCTTTTAAGGCACAAAGGTCACAGTTCATAAGACATTACATCGTCCTCTCTTTTTGCACTCAAAAATTAGCTTCATGGAAAGACTTTAATGACAGAAATCACAAACTACAATTTCAGCTCTAAAAAATCAAACAATATTGCAGATAAAGTATGCAAAAAATGCACAATATAGAAGCTTCATCAAAGCTTGTTTTTAAAAAAGACATTCACAGCACATGGACTGGTAAGTTGGTAACTGCAGCATCAGAACTGGGGTACCAAAGCATCAAAAAGGTGGTCAGAAAGTCCCCAGTCATCAGTCATTGCTAAGAATCAGAAACAACTATTGCACAAAGGTTATAAACTGCTTTTGCATCTCGTCTCACTATAGGTGCCACCCCCTTTTCCTTTGTTTCTCTGCAAATTCTGATTTCCATCTTGGGCTCATCAGGATGATGTTCAGAGAGACCAGATGCTGTCCCAGCTGTCACTGACTGATGGTCTCAGGGCTGCACAAAGCAGCTGCCCAAGGAAACACCCTGCACAACTGGAAGGCTATCAGGTGAAATGGCAGCTCGTCAGATTAATCATAGGAGATGATTTCATGTGATTATGAAGATGATCCTCTAAAGAAAAATAAGGGATGTGAAAAAAAGGACATTTGTATTTGTATATATCCTGTGGTAGTGCAGAAGGTGTTAAAAGCAGGACCGTGTCCTTGTAACTTTTAGGGGAGTGGTGGAGGACAGGGAAGAAGAGGAATAAGAAGGAAAAAGGAATTCAAACTGCTTTTTAAAAGCCTACTGGGGAGTTTCTATGAAATAGCATCCATTTTTTTAATAAAGCCTCCATAAAAAGGCAGTGAGGGTGGTGAGGCCCTGGCACTGGTTGTCCAGAGAAGCTGTAGCTGCCCCATCCCTAGAAGTGTCTGAGGTCAGGCTGGACAGGGCTTGGAGCAACCTGGACTAGTGGAAGATGTCCCTGCTCATGGCAGGGGATTGGAATGAGATGTTCTTTAAGGTTCTTTACAACCCAAACCCTTCTGTGATTCTAAAAATGCCAAAGGAACACAGAAAAGGGGCTGATGAAGCACCCTGTAACCCTTCAGGTCCTGAGTTAGGAAGGTGTGTATTTTCTGTGGTGTCTTGCTCAGGCAAAGCCAATTGCCCCAGACAAAGAGCCTGCAGTTTCCATTGCTCTCCATCACCATCTCCACGCTGGGAGTTTCCCTACCAACATGGAATGCACACCCCTCCCCCCCCCCCAGCAAGGGTTGTTGTTCAGCAACATCCTCCCAAAAAAAGGAAGAAAAATCCGGATAGTATTTGTGTGGCTTAAGTCAAACATCCTCAGTCCCCCGATTTGTGACAGTTGCTTTTGAACACCCAGGCTCCATCATACCAAATGTTCCATTTCACAAAGAAAAGCCCCAAAACTATGCTGTATAGTGAAGCTTCCTTTGAAGCCCACAGGTGAGTGAACATGAGCTTGTTACCTCCTCCCTGAGATAACTCTAAATAAGTATACCCATACTTCAGTAAATGAAGCTACATATAATGCTTCAATGTTACTTAGGGGAAGAATTGCTGTTTCTAACAGTTTTGTAGCTTCAGTGGTTAAAAACTTGTCATGTTGGATCCATCTAAGTGAGCAGACACACACCCTGATCACACAGTTCTGAAGTATTAACTGTTTCTCATGGTAAGGGATGTCAGCCTCTCACCCAAGCCTCCCATGTCAGCAGCCCCAGTGTGGATATAGTGTATTTATTTCATGGCAACAGAATAAATGGGAATGGGCTCTGGCAGAGTGGTCACTAGTGGGGACCGGAATTCAAGCAGTCAAGTCACAAAAACAAAAACCTCATAAAACAGTTGTCATTATTACAGCGAATTAAAAAGATGCTTCACTTCCCTCACCCAACCACAGATATTTGCTACAAGGTTTTTCTTTCTATACTTCGAAAAGAAGGCTTAATCCTCTTCCACAGACAGGGATTCAGAGGGTTGTCTATAGCCTAGAGGAAACCACAGCATGCCTTCATAGGAGTATCCTGTATCACGTGGGAATCTATCCAGTTGGCTTAATTTAACATGAGACTGTAAAAATAAGGCATAAAATTGACCTGGGTCCAAATGCACTCCCCTGACAGCCAGTTCTCCAGCTGCCAGCATAATGAAGGCTCCGTGCCTTTTCTCAAGGTGAGGAAAGCCTCTTGCACACACCCCAAATGCCTCAGTTATGTGGCCCCCCTCGTGTATGAACACAGCTGGGACCCAGAAATGAACTCTTCAGCCACTCCTCCAAGAGCACACCTACCACATGGAGAAAGAGCTGGGTGATGGCATCTACTCTCCTCTTACATGACACCTGGAAGAGGTATTGCCCATCTCCCCTCCCATGATGGCCATGCTGAGACTAAAGATCTTGCACAGAGGAGGTTCATTTCAAGCTCTCCTCATATCTGCAAGAGTCATCGGAGCCTTTCCCAAAGCCTCCAAACTACTGCAGCTGAGGGAACAGTGAGGAGCACAGCCACCTCCTGTAGCTTCATGCCTCTGAGAAAGGAAGGTCTTCCATTCTCAGGTCAGTGAATCCCAAGAGGAAACACTGGAGCCTGCTAGACAGACAGAAGAGTTTCACCACAGGTCTCACCCCCCTCCCAAGCAGATCCTGTGGCTGAAGATGGAGCTGTTGGATGGAGCCTCCCCCACCAGGCCCTGCTCACTTGGCTCCCTGCTCTGAGCCAATACAGCCCTGTGCCTACCAGAAGGGTAAGGGGGGCACTGCCCTAGATGCTCAGGTTTATCTCTCACTGCCTGATGTTGGTCTAAGACCAGCCTTAAGGTCTTAAATGGAGACTCCAAAGCAAGCTTTCTATTTAAAGACCAAGGGATCACTGCTACTTGACACCCATGGGGCTCAGAGCTCCCAGCAGCCTAAAAGAATTTATAGTTCAAATTTGCTTTCCATAACTTTTATCCAGTTCATAAAACTGCCACACATCCAGGGATGAGCAGACTATCAGCAGAAGCTTTCCTCTTATTGTTTCTAAAGGGAAGTTACACAAAAATCCCCATTTGTTTCCTGGGAATGGTGCTACAAGAGCTTCAAACAGGACCCTTACAATACAAACAACTCCCAAACACCACATTATATTCACCCTCTCACTCACCCCCCTCTGCCTGTGCTGGATGCTCCTGGAGATCACAGGCTTCAGTTGGGCTGAACTGCCACAATGACTTTTTAAACTCATTAAGGTCAGTGAAAGATGTTACACAAGTTATCACAACTCAGGCAAGAAAAAAAAAAATGTTAGAAGCCTGGAGGGCAGTGGGACTGGTGCTGCATCCCCAGAGAGGGAGAATACAACCCAAGAGGCAGGATCCCAGAGAGGATGTGAGCAGTCATTCTAGGTCACTCCTCCCAATTTATTTGGTCCTGTATCTTGAGGCTTAACACACGTGGTTGTGTATTTTTGCTCTTTTTCTCTACGCACAGACAACATTAAGCACATGCAAACCATTCCATGTTGGTCACGACTGTGTTTGCCAAAGATGGGACTTGGAGAAATCTGGTCTAGTGAAAGGTGTCCCTGCCTATGGCAGGGGTGGAACAAGATGAGCTTTAAGGTCCCTTCCAAGCCAAACCATCCCATGATTCTATATTCTCATCCTCCATTAGCAATCAAAGGCAATATAAGTGTTATCATAATAGAGATAAAAGAAAGTCCATTTAATTAGTGTAACACTTGCTTTATTATCTAAACAACTCTCCAAACACACACTGATATGAAAAGGAAACAAAACAAGTTCAGATGCACACAACCACTGCTGTTTTCCTTAATTAATCAGCAAAGCCTGGAACAAAACAAACCTATTTTGATAATATCTGGTAAATATCTGCTCTTGTAAAACCGATTCCTGTGTTTCAGCAGAGGCCTGCAGCAACGAGCTACATCCACTGGAAATTTTGAGATCCCCCCTCCCACAGGGTTCTACTTTCCCAGCAGGATTGATTCTGCTCACTGAAGCACCACAGCTGGGTCAGCTCCAGCAGCACAATGGGGCACCTGAAATGCTGCTCTAACTGAAAAAAATCCACACAGCATCAGGAAAGGCAATGTGAAAAAGCTGCTTATTGTATAAAAATCTGGAATAAACACCATTTTAATCCTTCAAGCACGTGCTAGTGAGAGAAAGGAACATCCATTTCGGAAGCAGACAGAGGCAATGCCTGGTTTATGCTGCTTCTGTAAAATCAATACTCAGCTCTCAATAGATGAGGTGACCAACTGTCATCTGTTCTTTTTAATAAAACCTCATTTTAGAGAATATGGACAAAAATTTTATTCAGCTAAAGAAAAAAACCTTCCTCCATCTGTTCAGTCTGACTGGGTTTTAGGCAGTTCTAAGCACTTGAAGCACACTGACACAGGCCTTTGGAGAAGCCCAGTTAATTCAGGAATACACAGAACATCACATTGCTGTGCTCAATACAGAACCAATTTACCAAGGCCCACGCTTTGCTAAAAAGTCAATGGAAAAAATAAGATAGTTGCCCAAAACTACATAAATAGCTAAAAAAAAAATAAAACAAAAAAAGGCAGTCAAGACAGCTGGACTACAGCAGGACTTTCAGAATCTGAAAAAGATTAATTATTAGCTTTAGTATCCAACTACTGTACAGTTTTCTCGCCCCTCCCCCCCAAAAAAAGCATTAAAAAAGGACTCATGTAACAAAAACATGCCCATTTCTTTTCAGCTTTTCATTTTCTTGGAAAAAAAATACTAGGAATCAAAGCCATTAAGTTTACTTATCTAAGCAAAAATTACATTAAAACAAATTAACTTTAGTATAAAGTGGTGCTGAGATTCATAATAGGGTCAAATACCACTTCAAGTGTGTTTAATTTTCCTTTAAAAAGGTCAAGAATGAAGATCAGATTGAATTCATGAAGAACGGCCAAGTAAGAACCCCCCAAGTGATACTTGAGCCTGCCTTCTCCTTTCTGTTGTCCTCAGAGTTCATGAATAAGTGGCTTGTATCCCTCTGTAGCAAACAACTAAAGAACAGATGGTTTTAGGTCTTCAGTTACTCCTTCCTTGATAGTTTAAATGAGATGTACATTCCCAGAATGTGGCATTTCACCCATTACTCCCACTGCATATCTAACCACTATATTACACAGCCATGCTGTATTAGCACTATACACCAAAATTATTTTCCAGTCACTGTACTAATAATTTTCATTAAAAAAAAAAAAAAAGAAAGGCATTTTGGCATTTTGGGACGATGATGAACTGAAAACACAGGTATGTAAGACTACTGAAGACCAAGATGAAGCATTTTCCAAAATATAAAATTCTAGATAAGGACAATTATGAGTTTACTCCAATTTCTTTCATGGAATGAGTGGAAGGGACATCACCACCCTCCATGACCTGCACATCACACAAGAGTCACTCCAGAAGGTTTTCACTGCCCATTTATTGCCAGCTGATTTAAAACTCAGCCTAAGTTCACCAATCCCTGCAGAGAACTGGCTGGGAAATAAGAAGCTTCCTAAGGCTTAGAGGTGTTCAGTGACATGTGACAACCTGTCTCCACAGCACAGGTGATGGCAGGAGACATGGGAGGACAAGCAGAACTGTGATCCTCTCCTTGCCCCAAGTTCCCAGCGTCTTTTACATCTGCAAGGAGAAAGAAGAACCCCTCAGAAGCTATGCAGCTAATTTGGAATGGGACAAAATTCCCAACAAGCATGCTCTTTGGGGTAAGCATCATGCCAGAAGGAGGTATGGACCTGCTTCCTTTGGAGGACAATGAAATTTTAACTGGGGCTATGGGAAGCTGCTTATCGTTTGAAGATTCATCCATTCCAGAGCAGGGGACCAATCTAACACATGAAAGGGGCTCTATTTTGTAGTTTACATAGAAACTGGATTTATAAAGAGCTCTGAGTACTCTTGTATTGGCCCAGGCTCCCAGCAGAAGTGCCTGCAGCCAGGCACTGCTGTGGAGAACAGAGCTATGACTTCAAGTGTCTGAGAAGGCAGGAGGTCAGCAGGAAAGCAGGAAGTTGGTTTCTCCCTTTTAGAGCTACATAGGAATAGAAAGGTCCTGGATGAAGGTTGTTTTTAACCTGACTTCTCAACCCCATGAGGAAAAACCCCCAAGTTGCCCTTCCTGGCCAAGCTGGGTTTCAGGCACATAAAAATCAATCCTGGGATAAGCGCCCATGTTGTCTAAAGGGCCAATGTCAGTCCAGGGAAAGAGATACATTTCCAAACATAACTGCAATTTCACATACACAAACTTAAACACGAGGAAAACCAGTTCTGCATTCACATGACCCTTCCAGATACTATCCAGCTGCTGTTTGCAAAGCCCTCCTGTTCCAGTGCAATGCAGAGGTCTCTCCCAGCCCAGTGCCAAGTGTCACAGCTCGCGTGACATGCCTTTGGCTGCCCTTTCCTTACGCCTTCAGCCTGTCCAGGGATCACACATCAGCACTTAGCTTATATTTATGTCTTCTGGCCAGGGAGACCTAGCCCAAAGCCTACTGCACACACAGGTCCAGCTCTGCTGCTGGACATCAGTCATATCATGGCAACTCTAAAAAAAAAAAAATTAAAAATCAAACTTCTCAGCGCTCAAACCCAAGGGTACCACAGCAGCAGGTTCTTGAGGCAACAGAGGTTTATCCTTACCTCCCTCCTCAACAATCCCTTCACACCTGACCCTTACAGCAGGGCTTCTACCCTCCACCCACCCAGGAGCCACCCTTTCCAACCTCTGCAGCATCCCTAATCATTCAGACCATCAAAACCCCAATAACTCCAGTAGCCAACAACTGAATCGCTATTGCCACCCTTCTTTTAGCACATTGTTACCACTGCCTCTGAACTCCGAAATCTGTTACACCCTGACACAGAACAATTCCACCAGTGTAAACACGTTACACATGTCAGGCTGCCTATCAAGTGCAGGCATCACCCAGGCGACAGCTTGCAACATCAACTTTTTCCACCCCCTTATCAGCTGGGGATAAGAGATGACCAAAGGGACCAGAAATATCCTTTATGCTGAAGTTCTGATTTTAAGTCATTTCCTCATATGGTAACTGGACCCCCACATTCAGCGTGAAGAATTTCACCAGCATTAACAGAGCACACAACCTCCCTTTAGGCACAACGTGCTTTAAGGCAAAAGAAAGGAGTCTTGTGCAATTCACAAGCAGAATGTGAAGCCTGACCCAGCTCTATTTCATTTACTGAATTTGAGAAGCAGTCTATTAATAGTTCACTACCATATCCCTGTCCTGCTTCTTCTCCATGCCGGGGCAGCAGCTCTGCTGACAAACAGCAGTGATACAGGCACACACTTCACACTGACACTGTAAAGCACAGCTAAACCAATTGTTTCCATTTAGATAGAAGTCACTATCGCAAAAATTCAGACAAAATTAGTCTCAGAGTTCACTGAATATGAGCAGACAGTAACATCAGATTCAAGCTTTCAGATACAGTCTCCTTCCCTCCTTTCTTCTCCCAAAAGGATATTGTAAATTATTCTGTTCATTTACACTACAAAGTTTACCCAGCCAATAAATTAACAGCACAGATAGTAACCAGCTACTATTTTGACATGGGATGAACACTGCCAGCCAGCAAGGACACTAACGAAAGACCAAATCCTAAAGTTACTACCTTTTTCAGGAAGAAACCCCCTGGAATTTTGATACAGGGGTATAGGACATCCTCTCTCTTCCATATCATTAATCTTTCCAGCAGTGACTTGCCAGCTAAAGCGAAGTGAACTTGATGACCATTTTACTGGCTTGCACTTTTAACCACGCTAACGTACCTGCTTACACAAAACCATCTGAGCCACGGTCCTTGGTCTCTTTAGATAACTATTTCACATCTTCTAAATGAGCATAAGATGGAAAACGCTGCATAAGAATTTAAGGAAAAAGTTATATAGGGATCATAGCCTTCTCTCACAGCAAACTTAGAAATAAATAGCTTTTTATCCCTTCCCCCACTCAAACTTGAAATCTTGTTTCAAGGAAATATTATCAGCCTTAGAAAGAAAAATTAGCAAATTCACTTAGGTTTAGAATCAATTATTTTAAATGCCCTTTTTGTTCACCTTGCATTAAAGCCAAGTCTAATCTCATCTTGTAATTCTAGACTATTCATGCCATATTAAAATCTAGCAGCTAAGAGCCAACCTGGGTGAGCTTCTTGTTTAAGGGATAAAAACTGAGATCAAAAAAATTCATGTGATTCATATGCAGTATTAATATGGCAATAGTTAATATAAGACATGTCCAGAAACACATCCACATTTAGGACTTAATTTTCAGTTAAGATACATGCCCTCCAAAAACTTGAAGCTCCTGAATAACTGAGTGACTCCAAACATACAACATATTCCCACATTTTTTAATTTGGTTCAGGCAGTTTGGAGAGACTGGCAGTGACATAAAAGGGGAAAAGTGCTATGAAACTATGAATTACAACACTTATCTTTTAAAGTTAATTTTTTTTTCCTACAGAACTATACCACAACTACCAGAAGCCCACAGAAAAGTTGACATTGCCACCTCAGAGCAGCATGGCTATTCTTGGTGTTTTACCATTACAGACCCTTGGTTTGGTGGCCATTGGGAAATGCTGGCAGAGTTATTCCAATATCCTGGATTTCTAACTTCAGCTATCTGGGTGGGGAAGGAGAACTGACCTCTGCTCATCTTTCATCCCTACACAGCTGCCCTAACACCTCCAACAGCCAACACGTGAACTGAGCTCAGCCCCAGGGAGCATCAGAGGATCCCACACTGAAGGACATAACACATCTGAACATTAAGTATCCTGAAGAAACCAGCATCCATCGAAGCACTGATGTGTAGGGTGGAGAACAAGCCTAGGGCAACCAGTGGAAAAAGCCTGGCTTCCCTGTGGTGATCACCAGCAGGCATTTCCCCCTTTCCTGCAACAGCAGGATGAGACAGCCCATCCTTTCCACAGTTTTAAACAAAGAAAATTAAAGTTAAATACAATCTCAGCATTCACAGTCCGAGCAAGAACCATAAAGTAGAATGAGGTCTCTGCCTTGACAGCACCAGGTCTGACTCTTTGCAGTTTCCCTACATATTCCCAAAGGGAAATAGGATGGGCATTTTGAAACCATTCATCTAACTAAAAAGAATATTTGGCTTGCCAGTCGCTGACTGGCAAAGCTTCTATTCCTTATTCATGACCCAACATTTTACTTAGGAGTGCAACACTGTTATGCTGAAGCCTCACCACACAGCAATTGTACTCCGCCAATTAAAATTAATTATAGCTGCTGAAAACCGTAGAATGCAGACCCTTCCAAAATGCAAGGGCACACTAATCCTGCTCTGGCACTTCAGCTTCAGGAAGGAACAATAATCTTATTTTCTAGCTAGAATTCAGCTCCAGCTTTTACCTCTTCAGACAGGTCTAAAGCTCAGATCGTTTGGTTAGCACTTGGATCCCGCCCTAATCAGAGCCATGATTTCAGTTCTGAAGCCTAAAGCCACCTTTTCAATGAAATAAAGCCACTGAACAAGAATGGCTCACGAGGCCTTTGTACAGACAGACAAAGACAGACACACAGGCAACAGCACAACTGGGCTGAAAAACCGCTGAGCCAGGACAGGGGATTAATGCCTGTGTGGAACCTCAACACCGCTCACTGTAACTCCCCAGCTCGATCCTAGCAAGCACAAGCGCATCTCCAGATGAAAAACAAAGTACAGGTTGTTGCAATTTTTCCACAAAAAGGCTCTGGGCTGCGTTTTGATGGTGTGAGGCTGCAGAGGAAGGCATTTTGTCTCCAACAGCACAGTGATGATATGGCTTCCACTCAGTCTTCTTGCTACCTGTAGCGGAACTTCTAATTAGTACAGAGGAAGAGACAAACCGGGGCGTATCTGACTGGCACAGCTCACAAAAAAGAAGTTTAAAATGCCATGAATAAAGATAATTTCTTGACAGCACCCTCTGAATATTTTCCCTAAAAATCTCTAGCTGAATTGAGAGAGTATTCTACAAGTCAAAAAGCCAGAGACAACACAGCCATTCACAGCTTTGCCTCCTCCATGCAAACGCAGCCCAGAGGCACAGGCTTTAATCTCGTGGTCGTTAAAGGCTTTTGTCATTCAGTGCGGCTTTCCCAACCCAGTGGTTTCAACACTCACATACTATCTCACATTACCTGGCCTCTGGCATCACCCCCAAACCTGCACACAGCACTGTTTAAGGAGACCCAGCAGCCCCGACCTTCTTCTGAGGATTCACATTTCTCTAAGGGAGTCAAACAATAGTTTTCTTTCCATAATTAGAGGCCTAAAATAAATCCTGTATTAAACTGAAAATATCTAGCACCTATCTGACTTAAGCAGAAGCAAATATAGTGGAAACTATTTGACACTGAAGAATTATACAGATTTCTTCATATGCAGTCAGCTCAAGAATTCCAAATAAGTGTAACTAGGAGTAAGAAAGCCAATCACCAGGTGAATAAGCTTCACAGTGCAGTTCTCCCTTCCCAGGCTCTTCCTTAGGTGTACATGACCCAGGCACTGGCCCTTCCATGCAGTGTTCCCCAGTACATTTTGCAGGCTTTGGCCGTTAAAACCGTTCTATTACAGAAAATGTGTTGAAAACACATCTGTGTCAATGCCCCCGGCAGAGCACCCTAAGGAAGCCCGGCATCGTGCTGAATTCTGGATCCCTGCGATGGCTCTGCAGTGATGGGCCTGGGCTGGAGGGACTGACAGAGGAGCAGCACTGGACTCTTCCTACGGGTAATCTGCCCTCTGACAGCATCCCAGTCACCATCCCTCACGGATTTCAGGCTGCTGAAGTAGAAGCCTCACACACTCAGAATTCAGTTCCCAGCAAAGCCAGGCAAAGCCCAGGCCTGCTCCAAGGCTCTCCTCCAGCAGCTCTCTTTTAAACACCCTTGGCAGTCCCTCAGGGTCTCCCCTTTCCCCACAAACCCTGCAGTACCCCCCAGCCTGGGGGGAGAGAGGGGTTCAGCCCCTCTCACCAGCCCACCGTACCCTGCCCGGCTGACGTGTCTCCCGTTCTGCATCTCTGTCTTAATAAAAGCCGGGAATGCACGGTTATGAAGCTGAGAAGTGCTCCCCATAATTCTTACTAAGGGAGCGGTGCTGCAGTGAATTATGATTATGTTGTGTAATGAAATCATCAGGGAACGTGGCTGCACATCTATCCCCAGCTATCCAAGGCATCCAGGAGTGATTTACAAACAGATTGGGCCAACGTTAAAAAATAAACAAACAATCGTGAGCTCAGACTTATATCACCTTATTTCCATGCCACTCTCAAATACTCTTCTAGACCATAAAGCTCAGTCACCCAGTGGGAATTTAAAGACCCCAAATTATAACTATGATTTAAGCCTAGTTCCACCTAAATTACAAGGTAATTCAGACTGAAAATAAAAAAATTAAAGTCTCTCCTAGGTTTTTCTCTTAGATAGGTCTCACTCAAATGGATGCCCATGAAAGTGAGGTAACAGACGCTAAAAGCTTTGCAAGGACAAAATTAAGCATTGTACTATGGTCATTTTTACAGAAGCAAGGATAGAAAAATCACCAAGAACAGGGTAACAGCAAAAGGCAAAAACCAGCAAGAGACAGTATCTAAACCTTCATTCTCTTTAGATATTACAGGATGACTTCAAGTATTATTGGACGATATTACTTCAATCTGAAGATCTAGAACTTTTATGTAAAAATCTTCCTTTCTAAAGGTATTTGGACAGGTCTTCGACCTAACCAAAGCACTATGCGCACGATGCCTAAAAAATGGCAAGCACTAGGGCCCTTTGGAAGGTTTGATTCACCAGAAGCTGCCAACACCGACAATTTCATGGCAGGGAACAGGGCAGGTCGGGGGAGGTGGGGCGCGCGGGGAAGCAGTTTCTCACCCTTTATGAAACCATAATGCATTTATATTTGTAGCAAAAGGGAATTTTGCTCATGAAAACGCACTGAGGGCCGTTGTCATTTTAATGCAGAGCTGCTGCCCCGCGAAGGGGCAGGGGCCGGGCCGGGCAGTCCCGCTCCCTTCGGCCCCATCCCACGGCCGGGGCCGCCACGCGTGACCTTCGCTGCGCCAGGCCGGGTCCAGCGCGGCATCCTCGGCGGCAGCAGCGCCGGGCCGAGCGGGTTAAGCGTGGGAGGAGTGTACATAAGGTGGTGGATCCCGAGCCAATAGGGATATTGCGCTATAGTTAGACACTGGATCCTAAGAGATGGTGCCCATAAAGGCTGCGTAGGGCTGAGCCGCTCTAGATGATACCGGCACGGTGCCCTTAGTTCCCGGCTTATAAGGCAGAAAAAAAAAGCACAGGAGGATCAGCTGGGCTTACCTGCAGTTCACACCACGCGACTTCCACCCATGTCTCCGTGTCCAGACCCTTATAGACCGTTTTGAAGGATCCCCGCCCGAGTTCAATATCAAACTTTAGGAACCTGCCATCCAGCGAGGTGGCAACGGCTTTCATGTCAGCCTCTTCCTCGGGCTCCTCTTTCTTAGCCTTGCCCTGGTCCTTGGCAGCATCCTGCGCCTCTCTTCGCTCCGCATCTTTGCCGGGCTCCTTCTGCTCCTCGGCGCCCGCGGCGCTGCCCGGGGCCGGCGCTGCCCGCGGCTCCCCGGGGGGCTCGGCCTCCCGGCCCGCCACCTCCGCCGCCCCCTGCCCCGCCTTTGCCCGCTCCGCAATTATCCTCCTGGTTTTGGGGAGCAGGATGATTCTCCGCTGGTGCTCCGCCTCGGGCAGGTCGAACGCGGGCTCCTCCTGGTCTGAGTCCACCACGCTTCGCCGCAGGAACCGCTGGTGGACCAGCTTTGGGTCCCTGGAGCCGGGGCCGCGGGCCCGCGGGGTGGGGACCCCGCGGGCTGCAGGGGCTCCGGGGGCTGCCGGCACTGCAGCAGCGTCCTTGTCCGCGGCCGCCCCGCTCCCCCCGCCGCCGGGCCCATCCATGTTCACGCCGGTCTCCGCAGCCGGAGGAGCGCCGGGCTCGGCAGTCGCTGGAACCCCGCCACGGCCGCCGCCTCTGCCGCCCCGCCGAGGTGCCGCTCTGGCATCGCCCCCAGTTTCCATCCGGCCCGAGGTCTCAGCGCCCGCCGCCGCCCCGGCCCGGGGGAGTCACCGCGAGCCGCGCCCGCGCCGCCACCTGCGCGGGGGCGAGCGCAGCCCCGCGGCCCGGCCCGGTCCCCCCCGGGCACCTCCCCCGGCCCCGGGGCTCCGACCAGCCGGGCCCCCGGGCCGGGCCGCGGCCGCGCTGTCCCCGGCAGGGGCGCGGCCGGGACCGCCGGTGCCGCTGCGGACCGAGGTGCGCGGCGGGGCCGCCTCACCTGCGGCGGGGCCGCGCACAAAGGCGCGGCGGGGCCGCTACTTACGTGCGGGGCCGGGGGCTGCCGCGCTCGGCGCCATGCGGGGGAGGAGGGGCGGCTCCGCCGAGCGTGCGCTGCCCGCGCTGCGCGGCGGGGCCGGGGCAGCCGCTGCCGGTGCGGGGCTCCGCGGCTCGGCTCGGCTCGGCTC
>JAWWLV010000024.1:20872848-20884452 GCA_035041135.1 Platyrinchus mystaceus
GGGAAGGGAAGGGAAGGGAAGGGAAGGGAAGGGAAGGGAAGGGAAGGGACACACATAATTTCTTAGAGTCTAATTTTCTTGTGACCGTGAAATTACAGAAAAATAGGTCATGGCCAAGGATGAGACAAAAAGGAAAGAGATACTTACTGATTTTCACTCTTTGTCCAGACTAATACACAGCAGGAATATGTAACATAGTCGGGTGTTGTGTGACAGTGTGTCTTTATGTGTTATCCTGTAGCTACTTCGAAATGTTGTGCCAGGTCACTAAGTATTGGGGGAAAATCCTTTGGAGTGTGGGTGTGGAGACTCAGGTCTGTGACAAACGGTTCTTCTATCCCAGGAGCAGATCCTGACTGGATCACCACCCTCTCCATCCCAGGACATCCCCTCTCCTGATCGGGGCTCTCCACGTGCTGACAGAAACAACAGGGGAGGACACAGGTAGGGAGGTGGGATGCTGGTGAATTAGTGAAGGTTGAGGAAAAAAAACCCTGACCCCTGACCACTTCTTTCAGGAATCAGGCCCAAATGCCAGGATTGTAAAGTGCAAACAGACAACTGTCTCCCTGGCAACCCCAAAAAATACTAGAAAGAACAGTAGCGTGTACTGATCCTCCCCTGTGAGCAGGAAACGCATGAAAGGCATGTTTAGGGATCAAACAGGGAAACTATCCAGCCTCAGATGGAGGGGACAGTTCCTCCTTCACATCGAGGTGCAGATGGTCCTCAACAGCTGAAGGGTGGATGTCATAGAATTGTGGAATCACAGACTGGTTTGGGTGGGAAGGGACATTAAAGCCCACCTCATTCCACCCCCTGCCATGGGCAGGGACACCTTCCACTAGCCCAGGTTGCTCCAAGCCCTGTCCAACCTGGCCTTGGACACTTCCAGAGATGGGGCAGCCACAACTTCTCTGGGCAACCTGTGCCAGGGCCTTCTCACTGAGCTGTCTGAAGCTTGAGGTGGGTCCAGCCCCCACTGGCTTTCAGAGCTCCCAGGAACACTTGAGGAATTGGGGCATTAAGAACTGTACAATGTGCAAAAGCCAAATAATCCAGATTCCAAAGGGATATTAGCTTGCTCTAAGCACTCGATTGGTCTCAGGGGAATAGGAGGGCAGTGGGATTTGGGACAGTTCTTTGTCAGGCCAGGATTTTCCAGCAGTTGCTTATGTGGGAAGAAATATCAGCAATTTGCTCTTTGCTTGGGTTTAAATCTATTTATTAGCTATGAGAAACCCAAACCCAGAAGGCTACCAGGAGGCAGGCTGCTAGTGAACACTCTACAGAGCAGCATCCAGGAGCAATATCTGAGCTCTTTTGCAATCCCTTTCTCACTTATTTACTATAAAATCATAGTGCTGAAGTGCTAATACAAGGATATGCAGAAGCAGGTGAGATATCACACTGTTGGTGGTTTTGTGATACAGCATTTGCTTTAATGCCTCCCTCATCAGCAGACCTGAGTTAGAGACACTTCAAAGAAATTACTCTCAATCTCCTCAGTTAAAGTGAATGCTGTATCATGGCTGAGGGGCCAAAATTGCCCAGAAAAATTCTAACACAGACAGTTCCTTGCAAGAGGAACCACTACCCCATCCCAACTGCTTTGAGAATTCCTGCATCTGCATCAGAGGGTCCTTCCACGGGCTAACAAGGACACAAGTCCCTTTTCTCTGATTAGGGCAAATGCGAAGCAGAAATAGCTTTAGAGAAAGGATCCTCCTTGGGCAGCAGGGCTGGTGGAGGAGAGAAAGGCTCTTCATTTCCCTTTGGCCCCAGAAATCAGCCCTCAGCCACCTGCATTCAGGAGCCAGTGCCTTGCTGTGCACAAATTCCTTGATGCTGAATGTTACGAATCCAGCAACATTCTCACAAGAGACAGATTTGGACTTGGCAAAGAGGAGGCATAACTGGGATTCCTTTGCTGAATGTCAGGGGTGTCTCACCCTCTCCCTTCCTCTCCCAGGGGACTGGGCTGCAAACAGACTCCTGGAGAGTGTGTATTTTCCTTGTTTTTGTTAATTCTGGGATAAAAGGAATATTTCTGGTTCTTGTAATAGGGGGAAAATATTCAGATAACCTTTACAGTGTTAATTGCAGCACACACAACCAAAGTTTAAGCCATATGTTTTCATTTGACTCACAGAGCACACTTTTCACGCTCTCCTCTCTCCTTATCAGCTTCTACATCTGATGTACTTTATTTATAGACATCTGCCTTTCCTCACGCAGTAGCTCTGGCCCAAACCAGGCTCCTGCTCTCCTCCACTTATCAGTCACTGTGGCACCTGCCTATCATCCCTTTTCTCTTGCCAGCGATCCTCAAAGACAACCCCAAAGCAACTGCTACTAAATGCATTTATTTTTGCCTTGAAACCAAACACCACCCAGAGAGGTGTGTGGTCTAAACACTGTGCCTGGGGCAACGTGCTGCTCTAGGGCTCCCTTTCACCTGTGCCAGGAGGGGGTCTGTGAGCCATGGTGTTAAATAATTTGGGGAAAGCAAATCTAAAAGCCATTATTTCTAAATGAAAAAATCTCTGTGCGAGGCACTTTCAGTCTGGTGCCGATTTTTAAGCAGCTTTTGCAGCAAGCCAAGAGGTGTGATGGGTGGCTGGAACCAGTTAATGCCAACTGTCTCCACAAACTCCAGATAAACACATCCACAGAATCACTGATGGAGAAGAGTGTTTGCAGGTATTTTATGTGGTGAGATGAAGATGGTAAGAAATAGCTAAAAACACATATAAAACCAGGAGATAATGAATTTGTCATGGTTAATTTAGTTCCGCCATGCCATGACCATGTTTTTGAAACCCAATTGACTTTCTGGCTCTCTTCAGTCCAGTAACTGGGGACAATTTGAATCACATTCTTCACAGAGCCCCACAGAAGAAAAACTTTCTTTTTCTAAAATAAAAACCTGTCATTTTCATCCTGGACTTGGGTGCTTTGATATTAAAATGACAAGCATCTTATCTAGATTCTATTTCCACATGCAATTTTCACCCAGCAAGAAGCTTGCAGGCTTTAGATTAGATCAGACAACAGCACGATTAGAAATCCAGAAGGATATAATCCCTGTCATTCTGATGGCAGATTTCCCCGTCCAAGCTCAGAGCCCCTCTTTGGGCACTGCTTCCCATACCCTCTGTGTATGATACTGCAAAGTCAATCAGCAGCATAGGTCTCTCCTCTCCCATCTGTGTGCTGTGTAGTAATTTTCTTCATGACAGACAACACACCAAAAGAATTAAGCAGTGGAAGACCGAACTTTTAATCCCAGCCTGTGATCCTGTGGGCTCACACACAACCTTTACGAGGACACAAAGGCTGCAGCTGAGCCAATCTAATCTTCTCAACAAGAGGAAACAGCCTCAAGATGCACAGGGGAGGTTCAGGCTGGATATTATGAAAAAAATGTTCACTGAAAGAGCGTTTAAGCATTGGAACAGGCTGCCCAGTGCAGTGGTGGAGTCACCATCCCAGGAAGTGATCAAAAAAAGAGCAGACGTGGCACTTTGTTATATGGTTTAGAGGCCATGGTGGGATTTGGTTGAAGGCTTAATGATCTTGGAAGTATTTTCCAACCTTACTGATTCTATGATTCTTTAAAACTATGAGTGTTACAGCTTCTGTCCTGTGGACAGATGCTGAACAAGCAAATGAAAAACACTCCACAGCCCAGGAGTGCCATCTTACCAAAGCCACAGTAATACAACAGAGAGAAAAAAAAAAGAATCCTTTTGTACACTAAGCTCATATTCCTTTTCTGCTTCTTTAAGTGTGCAAGTATCATGGAATCACAGAATGGTTTGGATTGGAAGGGACCTTAAAGACCAATTCAGTCCAACCCCCAGTCATGGACAGGGACAACTTCCACTAGCCCAGGTTGCTCCAAGCCTTCCTTCCTATTTGATACTGTTCTCATGTCATAAAATAGTTGTGCTGAAAATCCAAGTGTACATTTCTGATCTCAATTTTGTTGTCCAGGGATATAAATTTAATCTTAATTTTTTGATCCTGATTTTTTTTTTTTGCATATTCCTGTTCTTTCTTAGCTCCACATTTTTAAGGCTTCATTTCTTATTACTTTTGATGAACCTGAGGAGGAAAACCCTACTAATGCCTGTACTTGTAATTCTCATTTTCTTTACAATTTTACATGATCTTGTAAATGTTGTTGGAACAGCTCTTTGGTGCTGCTCCTGCTCTCTGCAAATAAATGAGATGATGGCAAAACACTCAGAAACTTCAGTGGGAATAGAGCTGAGGACTACCATTGTGATGAGACTGCTCTACGTCCTAAACTTCACAAATCCATTGGGCTGTAGCTGTTTGAGGAACCATTTTGCTCATTCCAGCAGTCTTTATTTTCATTAATAGTCAGTGCAGTTATTCCTTCCCCATGGGGCTGGAAAACTGTAAATAACAAAAAGAGTAAGAATAGGCAGCAGTCAAGTAACAGAATATTAAAAAGGTCATATGGAGTGCACAGCACCAAAATGGAATGGCTATATCAGAGGGTGAAATTCCAATAAGAGCCTCCCAATTTCAAGATAATACCAGCATGGAAAACTAGCCAGAATGTGAATTTGGAAATTAGAACAATTTAAAAGATAGGGTTTTTCCGACACACTAATTCCTTTTCTGGATGTCAGTTAAATTCTGTGAGCATTATCATCCTTTCCCTGGAGGTCTTAGTGATGCTGTGCTATATGAGAACAAAGCAGAATGAAGGAAAGCCTCTGTTGTTCCCTTTGACCCTCTGCTTCCATCTCCCATGAAATGTGCTTCCCTTTAGTGGCTGACACCCAGGCTCTGTGCAGTAAATTCTGTGCATCCCCCCCAAACATGAAAACACACCCAGCTCCCCACTGGTATGGAATCAATCTGTACTAATCACGGGTGCAACCCCAGGGAAAGAGTGGAAGAGGGAGATGTATAATTGCATATTGGATGAGAGATCAATGGCTCATGAGCCCATCACCCTGGGAGAGGCAGAGCAAGCTGCTGAGTCATCGATTATTTCAAATGATGCTCGTAGTGTCTGCTGTCCCTGAGCACCAGAGGGGCTCCAGGCATTTAAGGCAAAACTCAATGATTTCTTCCATCTCTCTTCTGAAAAGGATGCTAGTTTTCAAAGGCTTCAAAATCCCTGCTATTTCCATAACTGTGAGAATTTGTTTACTTCTAGGATTTTCATCTAAAAACTATATATAACCTTTCAGGGCTTCTGTCAGAACACCAGAGATGGGGAGAAATCTGTGTTGCTACTGGAGACCAAGCAAGGAAGGGATAATGGTTTCTGGCAGCACGAGCTGACAGTGCACAGAGTCCTCAGCTGGAACAACGGGCATCACCTGAACACCACTCCTTAGCTGGTATCAGACAGGGAAATTTGAATTAGACAGGGAAAAGAAGTGTGTGGCTTTCACAATTAAATGCCCGAGCCGTGGGTTTTCCTGGTTCAGGGAACTGTGAGCACGTCACTGGGAATGAATGAGGAGCTGGTGTGTCTCAGTGCACACTGAAAAGGTTAATCTATAATTTTCATTACATTGGGAATGAAAGGGTATGAGGGTGGTGAGGCCCTGGCACAGGCTGCCCAGAGAAGCTGTGGCTGCCCCATCCCTGGGAGTGTCCAAGGCCAGGTTGGACGGGGTTTGGGGAGACCTGGGATAGTGGAAGCTGTCCCTGCCTATGGCAGGGGAGCGGAAAGAAATGACCTTTAAGGTCCTTTCTAGCCCAAACCATTTCATGATTCTAGGATAGGTAATAAACTATAAACAGGGTGACAATTTCTAGAGGGTGAATGTGCTGTCCTGTGACAGGAGCCGAAGGTGGCTCAGCACTTCCCTGGGCACAGCGTCACCGAAATCTGGCTTCCAACAAGCTGATCCTACCCTTTCCTATTGGGGAAGTCACTTCCTGGCCAACCAGTTAAACCAGTTCACAACATTCAGCAAAATTCTAAACTGGCAAAAGCTCTCAATTCCAGGAGACAGAAGTCAAAGCCAGGCATTTGCCCAGTGGTGGAAAACTGCGGGAAGCAATTGTGTATTTCAGTGAGGATGCCTAGTTCTCATCTGGCCTTCTATTTCTTCTTTAACTGGTGCTTTAGAAAGTTTTATAGCTTGGCATTTGTAGCCAGAAGGACAACTAATGCTTCTGCTATTTCTAGCTGTGAGTGCTTTTTTGATAATCTATTTGCACTTTGTTACGGATCATCATCATTTTCAAACAGTGTCATTTCATATTATCATTGCTTCTTAAATACTGCTGCAATCAAGGGAGTAGTGCAAAAATCCCAAAGATCTCAGTAGCTGGAAAAGCAGCTAAAACATGGGGCTTTCAGGTCATGCATCAGAGACGCATTCTAATTAATTTTTGGCAACTTTTGACAACAGGGCACAGAGCACTCTTTACTGCACTTCATTTCAAGTTTGGACAAACTTGAAAAATGGAAATCTCTTGTACAAATTTACTGTTGTACGGATGGATTTAAAAAGCTTTTTCAGAGGTTTGCAGAAAATATTTGCTAAAAATTAAATAAAACCAGTTGTTACATTTTTTTTCAAATCATTATTTTAAAGGAAAATCCTCAGTTCTCCCCTTTGTGCAATATCCCGTTACAGCTGGATCTTTTTCTATTTCATTTTCTGGGACAGAATTGCTCTCCATAAGGCAGTAAGGTAATACCTCAGCAGGGAATTCTTCAAGCTTGCTCTTTTAAGCATTTATATTTTCTAAAGTATTATTCTAGTTTTACCAATAGACTCCAGCTTCAATAAGTAATTGAAACTGTATCTGTGTTCAGTAGATTGGACATCCCTGATCTGAACCACGGGGGAACAGAAATAAACCTTTATCCTTTGCACTGAAACGCTGACACCTGAAGCGGCTCTTCCCAGGGATTTTGCAGGTTTTACAGCAGAATTAACCATTCAGTGCCAAATTCTGCCATTGGGTTCAGATCCATTTGGTTTAATTACTAAATAATAGAAACATTGGAACAATAAAAGATCAGTTTCAAGTGTGACCTACTTAAATAAGTCTGCTTGTCCTTAAGATTTTTTATATCAAGGATATAAAGGAATTAACGAAGCAGGCAACATCGGGGACTGTGGCACAGCAAGGAAACCACCACCAGCTTGGAAATGCATTTTCCCAATGTGCCAAATATCTCTTTTTTGCTAAAAGTAAGTAAGAATGCCTGAGTACTCTTTCTCCATCCTCTTGGTTCTCTCCCATAGGAATCAGTAGACTGAAACAAACAGTCTGAGCCGAGCTCAGCTGGGCTGAGCTTGCTGAGTAACTCTGCTCCTCTGATGGAAATGGCCTTGCAGCAGGACCCCTCTTCCCATGACCTCTTTGTAACCTACTACTGCTAAAAAGCAGGTAAAGCCAACCTGGAAGTATTCCTGAAAGTTTTCTTTCCTACAAGGAACACACAAAGGAGCTGGGGCTTGTCAAACTGGGTGTGAGCTTATCAGAGGAATGCTGTGAGCAAACCACTGATGATTTGTAGCACTTCTACCCATCATAAAATGAAAATCCCAGTGGGTTCTGTCCTGCTGAGCAGGACACAGGTAGTTAAACCACATAACCTCGTCCTTCCCAAATATGGAAGCTTGTGGGGATTCCCGGAGTTCAAAGGGCAAAAAGGGAGCAGAGGTGCTGGGAATGGCATAGAGAAGGACAGTGCCAGCATCAGTAAAACCATAGAATCACAGAATCTCCTGAGTTGGAAGGACTGTAGAATCTAACTCCTGGCCCTGCACAGAACACTCCAACAATCCCACCCTGTCCTTGAGAGTGTTGTCCAAACCCTCCTGTAACTCTGTCAGCCTTGGGGCTGTGCCCACTGCCCTGGGGGGCCTGTTCAGTGCCAACCACCCTCTGGGAGAAGAACCTTTTCCTGATATCCAGCCTAAACCTGCCCTGACACAGCTCCAGCCATTCCCTGGGTCCTGTCCCTGCTCACACAGAGCAGAGATTGGAGATGCCCCTCCACTGCCCCTCACAAGGAAACTACAGTGAGGTCTGACTTCAGTCTCCTCTTCTCCAGACTGAACAGACCTAGTGAGCTCAGCTGCTCCTCCTATGGCCCCTCCAGACCCTTCACCATCTTCACAGCCCTCCTCTGGACACTTTCTAATGGCTTTATAGAAAATCATCACACGGTGTCTCTCTGACACGGAGCAGGAAATCACAGCGAGGCAGATATCCTAAAGGCATTCAGTCTGCTTTTATCAACATTCTCTGAAAAGCTTTGCCAGCATTTCTGTAGGTAGTTGTGCACTATCAGCCTTTGTTTTATCAAAGGATGACACAAGATCTGCAGAGCTGCCTGCCTGGGGCAAGGCTGAGCTGTGATGGCTCTCGCAGCCCAGGACGAGAGACAGCAGCCAAGGCAACAACCTTCTGCAAGTACATGGCTGCATTTAATGCCTCTTCCAACATCTTAAAATAGCTCTATTTGCTTTTCTTTTGTCATGACAGTTTCTTCACTCCCAGGCTGGAGCAGAAGAGTATTTTCTCATTTGATTAATGCCCCTCTAGCAGAACGACTTATAAATAGATAAGGAGCAAGTGTTGCTGAAGTGTCAAGGGCTTGAGCCTTGTCTACCACATTGGGTTTCATAACCATGAACATGCTGCTTTCCAAGATTTAGCCCTCCTCTCCTCCATTCTTCTGACTCAAAAATAAGCCTGTGTTAGGTTCTTTCATAACCACCATATGGTGCCTAGAAAACCTTTGGTACATTTGCAGTTCCCCAGGGTCTGCTCTCGATGTAAGAAATAGATTTCTGAGGATGGCAATCATTTACGGCAGCTCAAACAATTTCTGTAGGTGAAGCTTTTTTGCATCTTTTCTAGTCCATAATACATTTGTACAGCAAACAGGCAGTGTCTGAAGACAAGTGGCTCCTCAGTGAAACTGTGTATTGCCTTTTCAATACATCAGATTTTATGCCTTTTGATTTAAAACACTTGCTCCTGTGTTAAAAGTACACAGAAGTGCAAGATTTCTCTTCAGGTCTCTAAGCACGTCCCCTGCATTCCCTCTTACCTGTACAGTTCCTGACTGCCATTTGTCTGGCTTATCTCTTACCTGCTTCTCTCAGTAGCTTTTATTTTATAAATCCTTCTGCAAACAGAATTGAATGTTGTGCTGCAGGTGAGGCTGTGGCGTGGATCTCCAATAGGAGGTGGTTACGTTTGCTGTGGCATTTATCTGGATCATTACCTATCTTCTCACATTTTATGACATGGCCACACTCTGATCAGCTTCCTTTAATTTCATCCTGGCATGTTTACAGATGCTTCCTTTTCCATTGTGCGTTCTTTTTATCAGCCTTAAATTTTATCTATATTGTGGCTTGGTTGGTTAGGTTTATCTGAAATCTTCAGGTTCTACCTTTTAACTAAATTTCTCCTTGAAAACTCTGATATGACTCATACACACTTATTTCCTTGCCCTCTTTGCTTTAATGCATTCTGTAATTTCTTCTTTTCCAGAGATGAGAATAATTAGTAACCAGCCTTAATTTTATAGCTTTGGAGTTTACTATTTTTGTTAGAATGAATATTCCCCTTCTTCTGAAAGCATTTTAAGACAGCTGAAGGTAGGTGAATTGATCTGAATAAATTAACAACTAAACTTCCCTGAAGAACAGACCAAGATGTACACTGAAGTTCAGGGAGTTAATTCATTCTTTCCCATTATTTCTGGAAGCTGGTTTTGAGCCCCCCCAATGGAAACAGAAATATTTAACAGTAATCACACAGGTCACCTTCCTTAAACTGCTGAAATCTTGAGGACACTTGAGATGGACTGCTCTCCTCAGCAGCAGGCACAGCCATCCCCTTGACCTTATCTGGGAACAAGCCCTCCCCACCAGACACAGGTCCCATCATCCAGGCAACCAGCTGGAACTCAGCAAAGGTGCCTTGTCCTTTTGTTAGAGGGCCTTTCTTTACATTTTTCACTGGGGTGGTTCAAACACCTTCTCTGGTGAAAACACATTGCATAGAGGAAGCTCCCAGCAGAGCAGCAGAGGCATTTTCCTCATTAAAGCAAATAGCATTTTGAGACACTCAAGACCTTAACAGCTATAATAAAAACAAGCATGATAACCCACACTGTCATACCTGTGCACTTGTGAAATAATCTGCAGTTTCTTACCACAAAACAACAGAAAGGAAACGCTACCCAGACTCCTGTCAATCCTGCAGTGGGTGTTTCCTTCACTGATCCAGGTTCACCACAGCAGTGTGCAGGAGATGGCCTGCTAGAAGCAGGTTCTGACCCTCGATGACTAACTGGTTCCTTACTCTCATGAACCCACAGCTATGGGAAGATACACCAGGTCTGGCAACCTTTGTGCCAGGTTTAGACATTTTGTAGGGAAGCAGGCTAATTCCAGCTGTTCATTCTGGAGGTGAAGTTAATGAACATAATAGCACTTAAGAACAGCTTCAGATCGAGAAAAACAAGGAAAAGCAGCAGGGAAACACTCATGTGGAGTTAAAAAAGCTTTGGTCAAGCTTTTTACTGGGGCATTATTTCTGCTGTCAGAGAGGACATACCTTACCAAAGAGAGACGGTTGGAGTGCGACTGCAGAGAGCTGTTGTTTTCTGGTGGATAAGGACTAGCACCGTCCAAAAACAATTCAGGATGCCCATAACACAAATACAGTACATAGTGCACCACACTTTCAACAGCCTCCTGCTTTCAACAGTTCTCCAGCTTGCCCTGTGTTTTCATTAGGGCTTCATTGGCAGGCAACTCTATTCATAACTCATGTTCACTTTCATCAGATCTTCTTTCTGCAGTAAAAGAGATTCTTCCCTCCTTGCACATGGCAACCCAATGGCAAGGCTTAATGGACCAGATTATCAGAGAGAAATCCCTGTCATATATCATGGCTAAGCTGTGAGGGAAGCCTGGTGAGAGGATATTTTAGGGAGCTGTGCTTCCTCTACCTGCACATTCCCTTCAACATGTCCTGAAGGCAAGATATAAAACAGCTGGGTAAGATGTGCACGACAGATGAGGGTGCTGCGTGTGTGGAGTGGCACATATGTCATATATATGGTTCATATCTCAGCTCCCTTGCCTCTTCTGGGTGCTGGGATACTTACATGGAATCTGAGACAGACCTGGAAAACCCTATTAAAAAAAAGAAAAAAAAAAAGGTAGAAAAAGAATATCCAAATACAAATATGGATATTCTTGTCTATATATATATATAATATTAAAAAAACCCCCACAGTTTGATGGTAGTGGTTGCACAGTTCTGTGACTCAGGCTGAAAATGAAGATGGAGGTTGGAACTAGAGGATGTTTAAGGCCCCTTCCAAACCAAACCATTCTGTGATTTTATGATTCTGTGTCTATTGTCACAGTTGTAATCAATAATAGGGGAGCCCTGTGGTCTAGTGGTTAAGATGCAGCGCTCTCACCGCCGCGACCCGGGTTCGAATCCCGAGCCGGGTTCAGGGACACTCCCTCGGGCAGATGGTGCTCATCAGCCCCTAAGGCCATCCATCTAAGAGAAGGTCACTCTAAACAAACCTACGTCCTGAGG
>JAWWLV010000024.1:20884936-20895357 GCA_035041135.1 Platyrinchus mystaceus
CCTAAAAAATCCATTGCACAGGCTTGAAAGGTAAAAACACCTTTCCCAGATCTTCGTTCGTGAAGACTGGCCACGTTTTTTTTAATTTTTTTTAATCAATAATACCAAACCAAATATCAAGGCACTAACCAGTTAGCTGCTGATAGAGTCTATTTTAAGAATATTCTCTTCTTTATTATTAAAAGAAGACTGTATTAGTATGCACAAGATAGTAAAGCAAAGCTGTCTTTATTAAAAACTAAGCAAGGATTTTTTTTTTTTTGCTATATTTAGATGAGAGAGAGGGGGAGAGAGAGTTTCTGCCTATTTTCATTGCATTATTTTACGCTGACTGCATTTTTAACAAAAATGGGATACCCCAGGAAGGATATGAAGAGCTGTCAGCAGTTTTCACTGAATGCTGTGACATTTCCACAGTACTCCAAATGATTCAAATAATCAAGGAATGTAACAACTTCTGGACAAAAACCCTTT
The DNA here is from genome assembly GCA_035041135.1 of Platyrinchus mystaceus. NCBI lineage: Eukaryota > Metazoa > Chordata > Aves > Passeriformes > Tyrannidae > Platyrinchus > Platyrinchus mystaceus. The sequence continues at coordinate 20,885,411 of JAWWLV010000024.1, forward strand.
TGGATAGTCACTAGCTGAACATTGCTTAAGAGAAACACCTTTTGGGGGTTAAATTGCCTCAGAAGGCAAGAAGAGAGCAGTGATTTTGCTACATTTCAACCCTGCTCAGACAAGGACTGGATCTGACCCATCTGCTTGGAGAAAAAAAAAATCCCCAAAAAAAAGAGAAAAGGAAAAAGCATTGGATCATAGATTCTGACGCACCATGACCCAAAAGGGTTCATTCAAGTCAGTCAGAATGTATTGAAACAAGACACTGCTGTAACAGCACAGCATCCGCCACTTCAGGTGTTGCATTTCCCAAGCAAATTAAGGCCTCACCCAGCTCTAGCTGGATCCATCATTTGAAGAATCCAAAGGGTCGTACATTGAATTAGGGCAAATTTTAATGCAACTTTCTCCTTACTGTTCCTTAAAGCCAAACACATTCCATCTTTCATGCAAGCTCAAAAGGTTCCGAAGGCATGGGGCAGATTTGAAGAATTGCACCAGGCTTTCCTAGAGGCCTGAACTCAGGTTAATTTTCCAGATCTGGATCAACTATTTTAAAGTTTTTGAATGAGAGATTCAAGAGGAATTTAAACAGATGGAGCATCCTCCTGGAACGCAGCTGCGTACCTTTGTCTTCTCTTTGTGTGTCCTGCATTCCAAGACCCCTTGACAGGTCTCCAAGTGTTCTCCAACTGGTCTCCAAGCTTTGAGCATGGGGTCTGAGGTCTTTGGAGCACAGTGCCATGGGAACAGCACATGGGCTTTCCTCCTCCGTGCTCCCACTGGAGCTGCGTGTCCTCGCCAGCTCCGCCGCCTTCCCCTGGGGTCTGAGCCAACCTCCACATCTCTATTTTCTCACAGACAAAGATAGAAAAAATGACTTTTGGGGGCAAAACTTTAGAACTAGTTGGAGGCGTTGCTTAGCTACGCACAGGCATTTACATTTGTATTGCCTGTCAAGCAAGGGAAAAAGACAACTCTATCGGAGTAGCAGGGATAAAAAAGCACCTTAGAGAGGTCATCCAGCCCAGCCCAATGGGCTCCTCGGAGCACAGACCGCTCCTGCCAAGTTACATGTTGTTCCAGCTTGTTTTTAACAGACCTCCAGTGGTGCATAAACCACATCTCACAATGCAGGCCAGTGGCCAGGGCCGGTGGAGGATCCTTCCCTCGCACCAACAATGGTCCTTTTTATTCTGTTTTGGCAAACGCAGAAAGGGATTTCTTGTATCTCAGAGATCAGGCTAATTCCCTTGCCTGGTTGGTTTCTGTCAGCTGAGCTTTAAAGATGCCCAATAATTCCACTCTTAGGAGAGCCTTACGAGCTGTTCTCTGATGAGCACATCATCAAGGACAACACTCTAGTGGGTTTTTAAATTGTTTCTCTTAGTCATAGGCTTAAAATAAAAATTAAAAAGAGGTGGAAGAAACAGTACAAGCTTCAGACAAATGTAACAGGAATGCTTAGACACTGTGAAAACCAAGGGAGAACATAATTACAGATCATGTTTCACTGAGAGCGTGACTCACTAGACAAGACTAAAAAAATGCTTTAAACATATATATATTTAACTGCTTGGCTGATAGTAATAATGATAATTAAAAAAAAGAAGCCCAAACACTTCAGGGCTCCTTGAATCCCTCCAGAAATACAAACCAGAGCACAGGCTCAGGTGGTGCATGGAGTGTGATGATTCCCCCCAGCTGCCAGCCCACTGCTGCAGCTCCAGAGTGTCCACACCAGGCACAAAACATACCTGCAAACCCAAGGGGTGGTGGGAAAGGTGAGCATGTGGGACATATGGCTGATGTTTGAGTGGTGCATCAGATCCATTGAGCTGGGCTGGCTGTAAACAGCCACACGCTCCAGCAATGCTGGGCGTGCTGGTGATCTTACCAGTCAGCAGGGGTACTGCCAATAAAACCATATTTGAAAAGAACATTTTTACTCCTAGCACAGTTGTTGGCACCTGTATGAGATCACTGTAAGCTCAGTATGTCACAGCACATCACATTTTCAACTGCAGAAGTGGTTTGGGCCTGAGTTCTCAGCAACGTACCACAAAGATTGCAAAGGAGCAGCGTTATTCCACACGTGCACAAAGACACAAGAGCAGCATGCTCTGGGTTACTTTTTTGCCCAACTCCCCAGCAATGGGAGAGAAGAGCAAAACATGATATTTCTTCACCAAAAGAGTGGTCAAGTATTGGAACAGGCTGCCCAGGAGCAGCACAGCACCAGGGGTTCACCCAGTGGCTGAGAGGATGGAAATGGGTTGTGCAGAAGTGTTGGTACAGGCAGAGCTTTCAGACACCTCTTTACTTTGGTCGCAAAGTTGCAACCTTGACTTTCACTTCCTCAACACATAATCATAGAATCACATTAAGGTTGGAAAATACCTCCAAGGTCAACAAGTTCAACTTGCAACTGAATCCCACCATGGCCACTAAACCATATCACCAACTGCCACGTCTACTCGTTTTTTGAACACTTCCAGGGATGGTGATTCCGCCACTGCCCTGGGCAGCCTGTACCAATGCTTAACCACTCTTTCAGTCAAGAAATTGTTCCTAATATCCAACCGGAACCTCCCCCAGCATAACTTGAGGCCATTTCCCCTTGTCCTATTGCTTGTTGCGTGGGAGAAGATGCTGACCCCCACCTCTAGGCTGGCTATTCCAAATTGCCTCCTTCTTCATCCTCTGCCCAGATACAGATTTCAAGGAGACTTGCTCCTGATTTTTCAAAGCAGAAGTGAGGCTGACTAGCCTGATTTCCCTGGATTGTCCTTTTTGCTCTTTCTGAGGATATGAAGATTTGCTTTTCTCTGGCAGTCAGGGATCCCCCACCCAGCATCCACAACCTTTCACACATGCTGGGCTGTGTCCTTGCAATGACTTTTCTAAAAGAGCTGTGGAATAAATAAATAGTTCACTTTCAGAACAGTTATTAGGATATGGTAAATTGTTTCCTGCCTTTCCACCCATAAAGACCTTACACTGTTCCTTCTTTTGTTAATACCAATATTTTTAATCATACCTTTAAGAGTCCAAGGCTACAACAACCCAAAATTTTCCATTCTACTTCTGTCTATTATAATGGAATGATTGTTTGAAACTCCCCCTCAGAAGCCAATCACATAATAATATAGAACAACTACACTTTCCTAGCATCATTTTTCAGGACTTAGAGCAGCTTAATGCAGACTATTGTTGCTTATATGCTGACAAGCTCATTTATCAGCAAAATTACAAAGATGCCAAGGAAACACATCACATAAATATAAAGCCATCAAACATCAAGTGTTTCCTTCAGCAGTTCAATAGTTCAAAAGGAGACACAAAAAAAAAACTTAAGTCAAAGAGCTGTGGACAGCACTTGTGTAAATCCATGCATAAATGCACATATGTGCATTTTTATGTAAATACACACAGCCAGGAGCAGCCTGAACTGTAAGTGGAGGGGCAGTTATCTACGGCCCCTTGTTGACCCTGTTCCCAGCACCATTCCTGGCTGCTTTGCCCTGCCTGATGATCAAGTGGTGAATGTGGAAATGGATGTGGAGGGAAATCAGTGCAACACTGGGGAAAGAGCCTCCCCCCTACCACAGCCTGAGGCATTAACCTGGTCTTTAACCACACTCAGGGAAGGTTGTAAAGCAGGAAAAAGCAGCAGCAACCCCACCATACCTGTACCCCAGGCAAAAACTGCTGGCAAGACACAGACTCGCTCCTGAGTCCTCTGGTCATGAGCTGCCCTGTGGCCCTGGTTTGCCCAGCAGCTGAGATCAGTTTTGGGTTTGTTCTACACAGAGATGACTACTTTTTTTTTTCTTTATAAATAAGTAATAATATTAACATTACTCTAAATAACTTCATTTTGTGGCAAAACAATCTATTCCCTTCTTAGCTGCCTGCCAGAACTGACTGAGATATCCTCAGCAATGTAAATGCTGAAGCCATCTCTGTAGAATTGCCTGGAGATATCTGAATTAATACGACTCATGCTATTATGGGCAGTTAATTTTTGTATCCAATTACTTATTTTTTAAATGAAAACAAGTTTGTACATTGATTTCATAATTATTGCTGTTAATTTTCTACCCAAATGCAATGTTTTTCTTTCTGCCCATTTACACATGATATCCAGGTGTACTACAGCAAGTAACAAACCACCTGTTACCAAGGAAATAAGGCACATTTAGCATGTGCTGAATGTTCTACAACATCAGCTTTATTCAGACCTCCTATAAGGAGGACAAAAATTTGCCACAAAGGATGCTAAAGTTTTACCCTCTTTTTACTATCCTGTTGTATTAGGGTGGGCTTGGAACATGTACATACACACACAACACTCAGGATTTTAAAAAATGCTCTCCTATTTGAACTTTAAACTTCTGAATTCTTATTTCCCTTGGCCTGAGGGTTAAAATCCCAGGTTTAAAATTCTACCTCCAGCAAGGCCAACAGGAAAGGCTAGCTTTAAGGTTTTATCGTGTCTCTCTTTTACTGAAAAAAAGAAAAAGAAATACCTTGATATCCAAGCACTGAACAGGTCTGTGTTCCAGTTGGATTTACATGGGCACCCACATACTCATAGAAGTTGTCTGTACATGTGAGTAAATACAGTGTACACACACAGATATAGGTATTGATTAACTCTCTCAACAGTTTAAACCTTCCAGCTATTAACTCCAAAAAAGTCAAATTGCTTAAAAGTTTAAGGAAAAGCTGCTTTTCAGGTTTTATTATCATTATGCATTCAGTCTAAGAGCATTGCAGAAGTCTCAAGGCATGACTAGAGAGGCATCATCATAACCTCTAGATGCTCTTATGGAAACCTGTGCTCTGGTGTGTCCCTCAAGTCCCATTGTTCCGTGAAGATAATGATTCCATAATGCAATTGCAGCTCCATGATGTTACTGCTATTGCATTTTAATACCACATGTTTGACTGTGTAAGGGGATGAACGAAAAGCCAAGGCACAGTAATCGTACTCAAGGCAATTTTCTTCATAAAATTTGAAAAAAAAAAATAATCTGGAAACCTGATTTTACAGAAGTTAATTGCAGAGGGGAAAAAATTTAATGGGAGGTGTTAGAATCATGCCACACTTAACATACAACAGCCAGCAAGGCAAATTATAGAGTGCTTTTAAAATTAATATCAAACACTAGCTAGACAAACTAAATATGTAAATGTCTCGACCGAAATTCAGCTGCTTTCTAAAAATCTAATGTACAGACTCCTCTTTGGAGTGTTATTACACATCCTTTGTGCCTCTGCCTAGCAACAAGCTGCCTGGGGCTGGATGCTCTCAGGAGGAACACTCCTATTACCCACACCTACCATCTCTTCACATCTTCTGCTGGGTTTTGGGGGAATTCAGTTCTATTTTAAGTTTTCTCCACATCTGTCCTTCCTGAAAGGTTGGGTAAGGTGGGTAGGCTTCAGAGCTCTGATGGTGGTGGGCTGTATTCTGAGCTGGGGCTGGGACACTGTGGCTTTGCTGGGAGCCTTGCAGAGGACATGGTGTTTGAGGGGTCCCTGATTCTGTGCCACCACCTCTGCTTTGCTGGACCTCACAGCACTGGCTGGAGAAGTCTGTATCTTATTTATGTCATGTGAACTTACAACACCTTTGAGAAAGGTAAACTGCATATAGATCAAGGGTGGAATGCTGATCCTGACAGAGACAGGCATGTTTGAGAGCTGGCACTGTCCAGGACAGTTGAAGGCGGGCAAGCCCAGGGTTGAGCTGGGCTCCACACCCCTTGTGGCTCCTGGCTCCATGTCACACACTCAGATCCCAGAACTGCGGCACAATCCCAGCCAGTGTGGTGTAACAGGGGATTACGTGGGCAGCTCCCACTCAGGGCCACCACTGTGCCACTCACCTGCCTTGCATTGTCTGAAAGCCCAGCAAAACATTCTCATGACACCATCCTTTAGGAACAGATAGTTTTCCCTTCAGGTAAATTGCATCTTGGCTGGATTGACCAAAATCTCTGCACACAGCATTGGTTCTACCCAGCACAGTGCACTGGGGAGAGTCAGTCCAGGCTCTGTCCAGTGACGCATGAATGCAGGGTACCCAGCACCTAAAGGGAGGTAAGATTTACTTGCTATTCATGCTCCTCTTGTTATTCTTATATCTTATTAGAGCAGTTATCTTATTAAGCCATTTGTTGTCTGGCCTTTCTTATCAAGGCCCTGAGAGAACCCTGTGCTGACTCTCTCACCTCCACCATCCCCATCTTTGTGCAGAGCAATAACCAGTGCAGGTAAGTAATCTGCTACTTAAAATTATAATCAACCCTCTCTCTCATCTATATTCACTCACTACACATATTTGCTATATTAAACTTGCAGTGGAAGCCAATTTTACCTTTTCTGTCATTGCACAGTTGTACTCACAATTCCACAGTCTCATACACCATGTGATTGTGTTTACTGGCAAAAGCTGTCCTGTAAAATGATGACCAATGCACCTAATGGCTTTTATTTATTTATAGGACTGCACAAAGGCTTCAGACCTAACCTTTGCTCTCATATTGCCAAAGGCTATAATTAAATTTTAATTGACAACCTGAATCTGCCCAAGAGTTATTTCCTCATCTCTTCCAAAGACTTGCAGTGTGTTGTTCCCTGGACTTATCTTGCATTTGCCCAGACCTGAGAAGTGCTCACAGGAGCACTGGGGTTTTACCAAGCTTATTTCAAACCTCAGATGTAGAATGATGAGTAACACACCTAACCTTTGTCTGGATCAAAGGCTTTTCAATTTTATGTGACAGATTAGAATTCCTGAGGGTGGTAGTCATTCCCCATGGGAGGGCTCCCAACAATCCACAATGCACCTGCACTAATGCCCCCTACAGTTCCAGTCTGAGCACAGAAACCCCTTGACTAGTTGCCTCTGACCTTGTCTGTCAGTGGTGAGGTTAGAAAAGCTCTGCAAGGAGGAGATCTTTACTCTTGCAGCCTACACCTCAGCAGAAAAAGACCTTCCCTGAAACCAAAGGTCACCTTTGCAGCTGGGGTTGGAATTTGTGGAGTCTCCCCCAGCAAAGAGGGAAAGAAGGCACTGGCAGAGGAGAGCACACACAAAGGTGTTTGGCTGTGTAGGTGCTCACTTAACTGCGTTTACATTCTACACTGAGACCCCCTCTCTCTGAGTTGCCCTTGTCACCCTTAGGAGGACACTTAGAACCTTCCATATTGAAGCCCTGTCCCCGTGGACCGTCCTGGTCACATTCTGTTAGACAAGCAGCAGAGTTAGCAGAATTGGCCATTATCATCCTGTAATGCATTCTGGTGCCTATCCAAAGGGGGATGCAGCCACCTCGACACAGATCCAGACACCAACTACGATCAGTGTTTCAGAATCAAAGATGGGAGTGTTCACTGCTGCCCACCACCCGCTGTACCTGTGCCTTCCATGGCGCATTCCTGTCTCAGGATACATATGAATAAACAGGGAGGAATGCAGAGAGCTGTAATACTGCTTCAGGTTGGGCTTATTCATTCCCATTTTTCATTTGAATACTAAAATGACTGTATTTACCAGCTGCAGAGAGAATGTGACACACATGCTGGCAGCAGTAAGCATTGTCATACCCTATTTTAATACAAGGGATCTTTCCACAAGGATGGTGATGATACAAGAAAAGTCATCACTGGTGGTGCTATGATAAAGGTTATGCTGCTTGCCACAAAGTGATAAAATCCTTACTGTGCAAAGGCAGATGGGCCAAACACAACCAAGTCTTCATGCAGGGCTGCAGCACAGTCCATGTACCATGCAAGCAGAGACCTGCTGCTTCCACCTCAAACTACAGCTCCTTGATCTTGAAACAGCAAGTTTTTTGTAAGGAATAAGGAATTCTGCCCTGTATGGTAAGCCAGCACGTGTGCTCAAAGAGCAATGACAGAAACACTTGCACAGAGCCTACAGAAAGGAATTGCTCTCTCTGCACAGTTAGAGGAACTGTTGGATACGCTCCAGAGGACCAACGAGACGTTAAAACATTGGGAAGAGGGAAGACACCGCAGGAGGATGGAGTAGGCAAAACAGTGAGTGAAAAGGAGGGAGATGGAGAAAGTGAAATGGATGCTCTACTGAAGTACCATCACCTTAAAAAAAAAAAAAAACAAACCAAAAAAATCCCAACCAAAACCACCTCAACAAAACCCCATAGCAATACAGACTTCAAATAAGTTTTTTCCCCACTCAGGCTCTGAAGGTCAATGGGATATTTGATACAGGCAGTATTTTTTTATTCTGCTTCTCCCTCCTGCTGGTGTATGTTATTCCTACAAAAAACTACCAGCTAAGAAGAGAAACTCACATCTACAGACTCTGTATAAACTGAAACAGGAAGATCTAGAAAAACTAAACCTGAGAGATGGAATACTTTTTTAATCTTACTCTCCTTTTTTGAATTCAGTTGCATAACAGGAAAGTGTGTTCAAAAGGCTACGACTATATGCTAGAATCATACTTTGAAAGACTAACCCAAAGTATCCTCAAATGTATGGTCTACAGGCCTGCTTTACCTTTATTAAGAAGCCTTTTGTGTCCTTTGAGTAATTTCTGAAGGCATGTTTCACCATGCTCTTGATTTTTTGGCTTCTAAGTTGAGCTGGAAGCACTGAGAACAGCTTTCTTGTTTCCATGCAGACCTTGGCTCCTCGGAGGGTAGAAATACCAGGGTATCTGATGGCCTGAGGACACAGGCAGCTGATTGTCCTGGCTCTCCACAACCCATCCGAGCTGATGGCATGAAAGGTCCTGCTGGGGGAAAGCCTTGCACACCACGGCACAGCTCACCCCTGTGCTCTGGGCCCAGGGGTGTGCAAAACTCTCCCATGGCAGAGAGGTGGCAGCTGCTTCCCAAAAGGCCAGAAATCCTGGACCTCAGCTCTGACTCAGTATTACCTACAGAAACAGTTTTATGAGTGTCTTTGTTTGCAGCTGCTCAGCCAGGGTTTGGCTCGTGATGTGACAGGGCCCCTTCCTGTAGTTACTCAAGGTACCTTTGTTAAAAGCTCTGTGAAAAATGTAAGTTAAACTAACCAGCCATTTTCAAATCCTCTCAAAGAACCAAAGCAGGTTAAGTTAAGGAACTGCAACATGCCCTTGGTTGGTTGATTTGTGCTGGTTTGGCTCTATGGGGCTGGGGTTTTTTTTCAAGCCTTTTGTAACTGTCCTTAATTATACTTCCAATTAACTTCCTGAATGGACAGCAATGCTGTCTACAGTGAGGCACACTGCTTAAAAGCAAAGTAAATAATTTCTTCAGATTGTTACTACCACATGGTAACATAAGCATGTGTTTTGTGCTCTGAGCAGCATCAGAACAAACTGACTCAGACCGCTAACCAAAGATACCCTTTCCTTCTGCTTTTGACAGATTTATTAAAAAAAAAAAAAGGAGAAAACATATTGTGGGGTAGATAGTCAGATAAACTGACAGGGAAGGTTTGTATATACTTACTGGATTAAATTTCCTTTAATAAACTGGAGGTGTTTTAATAACAATAGAATCCTAGATGTTGGTTTCCCATAATTCATCCCATATAATAGTGCAATCTCCATTTTGCACTGTTTTCTCTACAACTTGGATAAATACCACCTCGTGGCAGGGTTTGGGGAGTGTTGGGAGAATTTACATTTTGAACTTACCTTCAGATTTTGCCCTAGGGTTACAAAAAAAATGTTCAATTCCTGGAAAGCTGCATAGGTCCCACCTCTCAGTGAAAATGGAATAAATATCTCCTTTCTTTTCCTAATGACCTTGTTGTTCTGAAAGAATAGAACATGGTGGATCCCATCACATGCTAGATCATACACAGACCTCTTATTTTATCCTATTATATAGCTGCTTTTAAACTTCCACCATAATGAATAAAAATGTACTTGACTATGTCTAATCTGAAAAACAGTTAAGAAT
>JAWWLV010000024.1:20902075-20931359 GCA_035041135.1 Platyrinchus mystaceus
TGTCTTTCCAGAATGTCTGGAAAATAGTCCAAAACATCCTTCCAGAACCTACTTAGGAGGGAAGGGCACCATCCCTTGCCTTCATCATCTGCCTTTCATGAAAGCTCACAGTAAATCAAAACATTCAGGTCATTTCAGAACTTTGATAGTGTCATAACCATCCATGTATCTTCATTCCTGGGGCTGCCAGACAGCCCTACAGTTTAAGTTATTTTGGAGTGATTCCAGCAATGCAAGCAGGCTATTATATAGCGGATTCAAAAACCCTCCTTACCCTGTGTTATGCAATGGTAATCATTCCCAAAATGGGTTCTGAAGTAGCAGAGAATTAGTTCTCTGCCTGCAATACAGAAGACTGCTCGTCACACCGATATTATACACCCACAAATGTAACCCCCTCTTCCCCAGACCTAAAAATATCCTAAAGATCTGCTTCTCTGATTGTGTGCCTGTAGTAGATCATTAAATCATAAAAGAGGTTGGAAAAGACCTTTAAGATCACCAAGTCCAACCATTAACCCAGCCCAGCACTATCACCATGTTCACCAATATACCATGTCCCCAAGTGCCATATCTACAGGTCTTCCTGAACACTTCCAGGGATGGTGACTCCACCACTGCCCTGGGCAGCCTGTGCCAGGGCTGAACAGCCCTTTCAGCGAAGAAATTTTCCCTAATATTCAACCTAAACCTCTCCTGGTGCAATTTGAGGCCATTTCCTATCCTGTCACTTGTTAACTGGGAAAAAAGACTGACACCCATGTCCACCACAACCTCCTTTCAGGTGGTTGTAGGGAGCAAGAAGGTCTCCCCTGAGCCTCCTTTTTCCCAGGTTAACACAGATGTACTGCTACAACTAATTCTCCACCCAAAACTTCACTCTGACAAGTTCCAGCTTATCTAAGCATCACTCAGCGTGCGTGCCCAACCAACTCCTCCTTCCACAACCCTCTCTAATGTTAGTGACTGCTGCAGCCATAACCCAAAATAGTTTTAAGTCTTTCTTCCTCTTTCTTTCTGACACATAGCCTTGTCCATAGAGCCAGTTTAAACTTTTTTTGCACTGGGTACATGCCTGATAGCCACAATCAGACCAGGCTTGCAGCCTTACCTTCTCTGTATTGCTCCAGACTAAGGTGCAGTTTGTGGGAAGTCAGTAATTTTGTAACATAAATATTATGGCTCTATGGAATTAATAGTGTCACTTAAATATAGATTTACTAAAGAGCCAGGGTATGGAACAGGTCAGATCTAAATTATGTATCATGACTCCTGGAGACAAAATGAACTGCAGGAGATAAGCTTGTGGTGTCAGTTACATGGCTGGGCATGTCCAACCCAGAGAAGTAATTCCATACTGGCCACCATTCATTATAGAAAAAAGCACCATTTTCACACCAATTATCAAGCTATTTTAAACAGGTAGCCTTGCTGGGAACAAGCAGACAGAAGCACATGAAGCAAAGACTGATTTGGGAGTGATGAATGGAAGCTGTCGGGAATTCTGCAGTTCCGCTGCCAGGCTGTGTTTGTCAGGCCCTTCCCCTCCGCTTTTTCTCCAAATTGATGCTTTCAATTTTTACTCACCCAGTTTTTCTTTAAAAAGGGAAAGTGGGATAGATCTCTTGTCCTTAGGTGAATATCTCTCTACTGCATCCCTCCATTCACAGAGAGCATCATGGAACTGCCTTTTTTTGTATCTCCTCTCAAATCCCAAGCAGTTCCTGTAAGCACAAAGAGCAAGCATCAGACAGGAAATTATGACAGACATCACAAGAAAACAACTAAATGCATAGCTCAGGTGAGAATATAAAGACAAAAGTCAGTTTCTTTCCTGAACCTCACACCTAAGAAGTCATGAACTAAGAAGATATCAGATACTACCAGCTAGTTAATTTTATTAACGTTATTTTCGTTAAAATCAGTCAGGCATTTGGAACAACACTGCCTAGATTAAGTATTTACCTTGAACATTATTTTTCAAACACCATGATTTTCTGCAGGGTATAATGCCAGGCTTGCAGGAATAAGAGGAACCTGAAAAAGGAAGAAAGCACAAAATGATGTGCTTTAGCTCTGAGCAGTTTCAAAGATATGATGCACTTTCACCTCTTCCAAAACAAAGAAAAAATCAAACTACACATATCTTACAGTAAGATAAAAAGGTAATTTTTTTTTTTTTGAGAGTAGATGCCAGAGCAAGGAACTAAATTTTCATACATGTAAATTAAGATGCCAGAAAAAAAAAAAAGTAGGACGTGCTGAAGGAGATAGAAGGTGATTATAAAATGTGATGCAGTTGTACATGATGCAAAGTACCAATTTGGGAATTTGGGAATTTCAACCTCTATGTCCATGTTAAATACCTCAAGTAGCCCCATTTTTCATCACCAGCACCCTCCTCCTTAGTTCCCTCCCTCTTGCATCGCTGAATGACTGATCCATTTTTCCCACAGGGAAATTATACCAAATGCCAATTTGTTTGCTTGAACTTTTGCCCAAGTTGAGAAGTACCAGTTTTTATAGTGACCACAAATTCCAGGGAGCATCATGTACTTTTTCATTTTGGGTTTCTTCAGATTGTCTCTTCGGCCACATAAACAGTACTCAGGCAGAGAAAATTAACTCCTAGTAAAATAAAAGGCAAATCCCTCCCCAAATCCAAGTCAAACCAAAAAACTCTTGACATTTTTGAGAATGCAAAGAGCAGGGCCTTTCTCACAATAAACAAACGATTTATTTTGTTTTTCAGATTCATCCAACAAAACTAACTCAAAGGCTGGACAACAGGAAATTTCATTGTTAAAGAAATGGATACTGGACTGACAAATGCAACAATATAAAGTTGCAGCAGAGAACTGACTTTCAGACCATATATGAATCCTGGATCACAGGCCACAAGCTCGGACTAAGCTGTTTCCCAGTTCCACTGAAATCCCATAGGATTAACATCAGGTCCTACTTTCTCAGGTCTTTTTTGGCATGTGACTGTGCAGCACAAAGTAAGTTAGCACAGAGGAGGAATAACTCAGCACTATCCCCAAGTGTCACGTAAGACCAAGGCAAAATAATTTCACTAGAGCACATCAAAACGTTACAACTTCCAAGCGAGTTGCTCAAAATACATTTACAAGGAAGCACAGCATATGAAAAAGGGGCCAGAAAAATACAGCACTATCTCTGAAAATGTCCCTGGATGACTGCAACCAGAGAGGACTCTGACCAGGTTGTCTTGGGATCCAAACACAGCAGCAGTTATGGTCCAAGCACATTTAATGACTGCTAACAGAACAGATAATATGTCTAATAACGGCTGGCCTTGCTGAGTGCATTACTGAAGTTCAGCTACCACAAACCCAAAAATTAAAGGAAACAATGAGCTTTTTCAAGCTTTGGGATTGGTAAGAACTGACAACAGGGTGGTTTATACACATACACGTATATCTTTGCTCTCGTAATACATGGTTTCTTCCATTTTCTATGGTTGATAATAATAACAACAATCTTTATTTCTCTCGAAATTAGTGTTTCCTAGCTCACTGCACTGAAGAGGCAGCCAAGGAATCAAGACAGATGAGGATTTCCTGTAGAGTCTAATTAAATAAATGTTTGCTGTGCTGTTTGTGCAGGCAGTAAGCTGTAGTGTACACTGTGTCAAGGGGCTTTGTGTGATGAACGTTAATGATCAGTTCAGCACAGTGGTGAGAACAGTGAAATGAAATCTTCAGCGACCTTCAGCGTGAAAAACAGAAGCCCATCGTGTGCTTAATTTGTACTTTGCCACATCTGGTTGTCCATACGCTTCTGCAAATCCAAAAACGGATTCAGTCACCAATTAAGTCTGCTTTAGCAAAAAAACCACTGTGAACTCCTAAACAGAAATCAGCTACGAGAAGTCAGTGCAGTTTCATGTCAAGGTGAATATAAATCTGCGTTGGAGAAACTCCAAAGGACTAAACAGAGACACATAAAATTTTAAGGTGGTTGCCACAATTCCACTCTCCTACCTGCTCAGTAGTTACTGGGTGTCAGAGAGGTGAGTTCTGCTGCTGCAAGGGAAAAGCTGCAGGGATATGGTATGAGGAGAGATATTTATTTGATGTGTCACAGTCCTCAAGCCTCAGTCTGAATTTTCATTTTTTTAATATTGACTTAAAAAGTTCAAATTATATTTAGATATATTTACATTCTGCATGTTTATTTATCTTTTGTGTGTTTGTTTGCATTCTGTAAATAGAATATCCTTTAGTTCTCTTTAGAGGGTGAGAAAAGTGATTCCTAACAGTGGATTTTGAAGGAATACACTTTGGACATCACACATAGGAAGTGGCTTGTTGAACAGCTACTCAGGAACCTTTTCAGGGCAGATGAGCGGTTCAGGCTTTAAAAGAACTCACCTGTAGCCATATAAACCAATTTTTTTTACATTTATTTTTCACTCTGAACACCGTAATGTTTAAGAGGTGGAGGGTTTGTGCGTAACAGTAACGTTTTCAACTGCAACTTAAATTATTTTGAGCTGTTTCATACTTCATGCTTACATTACTGATCTCATTGCCATTGTTTCTATGCATGCAAGTGTTCCTCTGATGTCCCATCACCATCAAACCTGTTTGTTAATTGTTTTTATATGCACCTTTTGCCGCAGTACAGCTGGGAAAATAAGGCTAGGGAGAAAAAATATATCGGATAATGAGAAGGAAAAAATAAAATAACGAAACCGAAACCCTAAAACCCTGATAGAAGCTCTCTCAAAATCAAACCCCAGCCTTCCAATTCATCAGGACAGAGATCACTGAAATGAGCCATTACCGTTCACCAATAGACCATAACGACACACACGGGCGGTGGTGGAAACTGGGGCTCAACCCCGGCCTGGCCGGGCTTCACCTTCACCGCCGGCGGCCGTGCGGGGCCCGGGGACGCGGAACCTTCCGGGCGGGGATGCAGAACCCTCCCGCTCGAAAACCCCGCCGGCGGCGAGGGCGGGAGAAGAGAGGAAGGGGAGGGGAGGGATTGAGGGAGAGGAGGCGGTTCCTGCAGCGGGATCCTCCCCGGGCGGTGTGCGGGGAGCGCAGTCGGGCGCCGGGAGCCGCCGCCGCCTCCCGGGGAACTGTCTCCCCGGCGGACAGGAGGGACCCGCGGGGCCGCGATGGACTCGGGCAGCGAGACTCACGAGCTGAACGGGCAGGCGGAGGGCGCGGAGCCGGCGGCTGCCGAGAGGGTGAGGGCCGGGAACGGGGCCGGGGCCGGAGCTGAGCGCGGGGGGATCCGCGGCCGTGCCCGCCCCGGGGCTGCGGGAGCCCCGCGGGGCCGGGCGGGACGGGAGCCCCGCTGACCCATAGGTGCTTCTCGGTTGTTACGGTGTTTTACCGTGTCTGCCGTGGATTCGGCGCTGTTTGTGCAAGGGAGGCCGCTGCTCGGGGCCCACCTGCCAAGGGAGGGCTGAGCGGAACGTCCCCGCCGGCCCTGGCAGGCAAGCCCCTGCTCCGACACCGGCCAGCCCGAGGTCCCGGCTGTCTGTCCCCCCGGGGTCCCGGCTGTCTGTCCCCCCGGGGTCCCGGCTGTCTGTCCCCCCGAGGTCCCGGCTGTCTGTCCCCCCGAGGTCCCGGGTGTTCTCTCTCTGGACATCCTGGAATCCACCCGCAGCTCGCCGCAACTGGAGGGGTTTGTCCCCCTCAAGTGACTTGGGAGAGGATGGTGAAAGTTACTCCGGGATATCCCCACAGCAATAAGCAGTTACAAAAGTAGGAGGAGTTGTTGAAGGGGCTGGGCCTGTATTTATTTGATTTAATATTCTGTACAGTAATTCAAGTGAAAACAAGAAGTGAAATACCTGACTCTTTAGTACTCCATGTAGTCAAAATATGACCGGAGATCCTCGCTGGAAAGCATTCATCCCATATTCTGTTTGTGTGTGAAGGATGTTTGCTGAGCATGCTACTTATCTGGAAAACCAGACTGGTAAAAGAGCATCTTTTATCTTGTTTTGGAAAGGACTAAACTCTACAGGAAGTTCTTATTCCAACCTAAGGCTCTGCCACATAGAAATCGTTGTACTAACCACCTTCTGTGTCACTGGTGAAACTTTGTGGTTACAGACAGACTGGCTCATCTGTCTTTCCTCCCCTCCTTCCTCCCTCCCTGACATCCCCTTGGAGTCATGCATATCATACTAAGAAAAATAATAATCTGGTTTTAATAAATCCTGGAAATCCTACCTAAAGTGAATCAGGGCTGGGATGTACAGGTCAAACTGCTGGCCTGGTTTCCTCTAAGCCTGTGACTTCTCAGCAGTCCTCTCGTTTTTGTGACACACTGTTGTGATTACATCACAAGTACTCGTGATGGGGGTTTTTTTTTTCAGTATTGTCTGCTCCAAGAATTTTTCTGAAACTTTCCTGTTATACTTCATCTTGGGTTTGAAGCGACCATCATTTTGTTATGTCTTTCCCATCAAAACTCACATTCTCTGTGAGTGCCATATAAAGAGTAAGCAGTGAGACATGGTATTATATTGTTTTAAATGTATACAGTGGCACTTCAGAGGACTTTAGAGAACCTTTTTTCATTTTCTCACACACACACACAAAGTATATGCAAGGTAAAACAGATGGTGACAGATTTCTCAAAAACCAACCTGTGAATAGGAGATACCTTAAAAAATCTGCCAACGTTCACAGTTCACACAAACAAAAGAACACCCCAGCTCAGCAGCCAAGTAAACCTGGAGAGACCATCTGTAGGTGCCTAAATCTTGGAGTCAAAAGTGTGTGTCTTCTTTTAGGAATGGTCACAAATACCACAACATGGGCCACCCTGTTTTGCTCCCTGCCCACCCCAGCACTTGTCCTCTCCTCAAAACAGACTCTCCTGTACATCTTCACCACAAGCCACTGCCTCCTCCTGCAGAAGAGCTGACACAAAATGCAGGTGTAGTTGTCTTACCTTCAAAGTAATTAAAGCACTCAAATTATTAAAAAAAGACCAGTTGAGCCCTCTGTAGTTCTGAATGAGTGGTCACACAGTGGTTTGATGTGGTTGATTTTAACTCCATTGTTAATTTGGATAATTTTTTTAGCAGCTGTCAAGCTTTTAGAAGCAAGAAATTCCTTGCTTCTGAGACTGGGCTGGCCTGGCACACCTCACTGACTAATGTGTGTAATTACAGCTGGCAGCAGTGAGCCCCTCTTCTGCAAAGGATCTGTTCATACAAATACAGATTGTAACTGTTTTTTCATCTTCCTCCAGTTGCTTTCCTTGTCCACAGTCCATACTGAAACACTCTAATCCACCATGTTGTAAAATCTAGTTTAGTGTTTCCAAGATAACAGGACATTCTTGATGTAGGATTTAAAGAAGAGCTATGCAAGAGGTGAACAAGAATTGGATAGTAGAAATGAACAGCTTTAATCATGTCATTCCTAAAAAAGTATTCAAGTCTGCATAGTAATTAAGAAGTAATTTGGGACATGGCAGTTTCTTGGCGTCATACTGCAAGTAACCAGCCTGTAGGAACTTGAAATTATTTTACTGCATATAGGCTGAAATGGCATGTTCTAGAGCATTACTCATATCAAACTGAACTTGGAGTATTTGATATACTCCAAATATTGATGCTGTTGGTGATAAGTTTTTGTTTGTCTGTTTCTTAAGTAGCCAGAGTAAACAAATAGTTGTTTTAACCACACAAAATAGGCAGCCCACAGCCCAATTGTGAAAAATAGTACTGTAAGACCAAATAACTGGAATAAGCAGTAATAATGCAAGGCAGAAAAAAATCTACAGGAACAAGCTTCTATTAATACAGCTGTGAGAACAAGTTTAAGTTACTCCTTCATTTTACAAAGTTAGTCATGAGGTGTGCTGGTTATATTTAAGTCATTTAATAAGTATTAATAAGAAATATTCTAACTGGATCCTGGAACCAGTACAGCTTTAGGAAAACAGTGTTCTGCCATCAGCAGGCTGTACTTTTCTCTTTTTTAATATTAACTTTTTTAGCTCTCAGGAGTCAGCATGATTGCCACTTTTTTTTCCTTCCTGTAGTCATATTTGCATTTTCTGATTGTGTAAAATGGGATTTTTCTTAAGCACTGGGTTTTGAAGCTGTTAGAAAATCATGATGTCTGTGAAATATGAACACAGGCTGGGTTCTTCCCTTTTTTCTTTTATTTGCCTCTGCCCCCACCATCCCAAGATGTGCTTGCAGAAGTCTCATGAACTAGTTAGTGTTAAACTTGGATTGACATCTTCCCCCTTTCCTCAAAGTGGAATTTGCATAGGAAATGGAACTGATGATTCAGTCCAGAGCCAGAGGTAGGGTTTTTTCTCTCTGAGTCAGTGCTAAGCTGAACAAGTGATCTAATGTTTTACTGAGGGGAAAAAAACATGACATATCTTCTGAGGAGGTGTACAAAGGACCTAATCATCCACTACTTGACTGATATGGCTTAAATTATTTTTGTTGGGAGAATATTTCTTTTCTTTGTAGAATATCTTCCCTGTTTTTCTTAGATCAGCAAGATCTCTGAGATGGAGGGGAAGTCTGACTTCAGCATGGCCACATATGGCCCTTTGCAATTTCAGTGTGTAGGTGATGGAGATGTGGACAGAAATTCCATATCTGTGAGGATTATTAAATACTAGTATAAAGTTACTAGTGCAATTTTGTAACTTTGGGGTTGATCTTAGAAAAAAAATAAAAGTTCTGAATTGGGCTCTGTTTTAGTCCTGCATTATTCCTTTTATGTCTGATCCTTCTCTTTTTTGATTTAACTGGAATTTTTTCTGAATGTGAAATTTCACCTCAAAGATCTGGAAAAGTTTGCCATGTAGTATTTCTCTTAAAGATGAGTACTTCAAAACCTTAGCAAATTGCTGTTTAAACAAGCAAACAAAAATTTAACATGTTTTTAACAGTTCTGATTGGGAAGACTATTGCAAAACACATCAGAATGGCTCAGCTTTAGCTCTGCACGGTTCACAATTACGTGGCAAGTTCCCATTGTTTTAAAATTCAGATTTGCCCCTGAACATAAGGTTTTCAGGAAGCTTGCTCCATGGCATTACAAACCCAGAGGTCACGCTGGTCCAGCCTCAGTTTCAATGGAGGCTGTTTGTCCATAAAATTGCAGTAATCACTAACCCAAAAGAGAAAGAAAACTTCATGAAGGGTTAGAGCAAGCCAAAAACAATGAAGACTATTCCAGAGTAAATATAAACTGTATTCAAGACTAAATGTAACTGAAGGCAGAGAACTTTATGACAGCTTAAGGAAGGTGTTATTAATCAGAAGCAAAGTTACTGGAAACCTTGTTGGGAATATAAAATTAATAATCAGCAATATTGCTCCAATTATCCCATGTGTCTCTCCTGTATTTAATAAAGACGGTCTACTGCATAATGGTTGAAAGTTAGAATAGCATGGAAGTGTTGAGTGCTAATACTGAAGCAATATTAAAAAAAGTATTTGTGTGTTTTCAGAACCCAGACATGAGACTCTGGGCCTGACATGCAAAACGTGTTGAGCTCTGGGTGCTGCAGCCCCAGCTGATATTAAGTAGCTGCAATTACAAATTGCAAATTAAAATTAAAGCAACCCAGGCTGTACTTCTGGCTTATACTTTGTAGGTTTTGGTTCTAAGTGTTCATTCTTCACCTTGGTAACTGCAAAATACTGCTTTGCTGGTGGGATTTAAGAAGAAAACAGGAACCAGTCTTGTGCTGCTGCAAGTGTCTGTTGACTTCAGAACAAGAACAGGACATTCAGTGTCCATAACAGATCTGAATTGGTGATTTCAGGGTCCTATTGGTTCAGGCAATATTTGCCTTTTACAGTTTTTGTGAGGCTTTAATTTTTGTTCTGGGGTTGGGTTTTTTTAGGTTTTCTTAAAACAATCTCTTTAAGGGGTCTCCTCTGTAGTGGAGGAAGCTGACTGAAGTACTTAGGAATATACCAGAAGAGAAGGAATGAATCCTAAAACCTTGTATGCAAAATCCAAGTGCTTTCTTTCCCTCTGCATTCATAGGGCAGAGAGACAGAAACAAACATAAGTTCTAAATACAAATGCAAAATAAGTGTCATTTTCTCCAGTGGTTTTTTTTTCTCTGTGGATTACAGAAGACTGGCAGATCCAAAACCCCACCTTGTCTTCTCTGGACAGATTAACAGGCACATTTTGGTAAGTTGGACAAGGAAAACAAGTAACTTTTGGGCTTTCCTTTATTTTTTTTTTTGGTCAGATTTTCAACACGTTGGTTTGACCCCTTCAAGAGTCACTAGTGTTTTATAAAGACTGTTGAACAAACAACTGCATAAATTTTGTCACAAGGAAGGATTTAGTGCTGTAATCCTTACTATAACAAGTTACTGTATTTAGCAAGGATAGTTTTATTATTTGTTTTCAAATGTTTCAGTTTTCAGTGCTGTTTCCTTCTTGTTGAGTCACCAGGTGGGTCTTAGCCCTGATTCATGAAACTCAGCACCTGAGGACATTTGCCTCAGAGCCACTTCTATTTATTTTTTTTTTAAATGTGACAGTTAAATCCTTTCTGTATTTTTGAAGGGACTCAGTTCTTCTGGGTGTACCCCTGAAATGGGGAGTTGAGCAAAGCAGTGGCAAAGTCTGTGCCAACACAGTGAGACTGAAAACCCAGTGCCATGCAGTCTTGAAGGGGAAGATTTGGTCCTACAGAGCCAAAAAAGTGCCAGTTTCTGATGTGGCATCGTAGCTTTATCCTTGCAGAGTGCAGTGCTCTGGACAAGCAAACAGACCCAGAGAGGTGCTGTCTGTGGGGACAGCACCGTGTCACTGGGAAAATAAGCTCTTCCATAGCATTCTTCCAGTCACAGATGGAGCAAGAGAGGGAAGCTTTTCACTGCTCTCCTTTGTAGAACCGTGCACAGAGCAACACTGGTGGGGTGGTTGTGCTCAGAGGCTGAAGCCTGGTGGCATGGGGGACCTGAGGGCAGGCTGTGATTGCAGGGAAGGCAGTGCCAGCTACACGTGGCTCATCTGCACTCGGGCTCTCTTTTCGCTCAGGTTCCTTTGGAGACACCAACTGAAGAGCTCAGCTTGTCTGCACCAGGTAATTTGAATACTGAATGTGTGTAATGAGGTGTTGTGATTACACTGAGACTGAAGCAGGTCCCGTGGAGTACATACTGCTCTTCTGCCAAGTGACACCTGCAGGAAAAGCCTCGCTTTACCTGCATCCTAGAAAATCTCCAGACATTCCACTTTCCTTGCAGGTGATCGTGGCACAGGAGGTGTTGCTTGGTGCTGAGGGCTGCACGTGCTGCTACATGCTTGGAATCTCCCTGAAACCATAAAGCCACATCACAAAGTTCCCATGTAATTTCTGTTGTGCACAACTGTCATTATCCTGAGGTTAAGGCAACAGCTCTTCTTTCATTGCCTGTCTATATATTGCTGTGGAACACATAGTCTGATCTTTAAAACTGCCTCTGTAGGACTGGCTGCATCACTTTCAATACCTTTGGCAGTGACCTTCAGCTTGCTCCCAGAAGGCAAAGCTACTTTGCTTTTTTCTTTTTTGTTTTGTTTTATGGTTTCCCAGCACGAGTCAGGAGGTCCCATTCCTCGGTCAGGAGAAGGGAAGTGGCTGTTTCTGGGGCTTTCCTGATTACTGGTCCTTTTTCCTGGTAAAAGCAAGATGACAGGCTGAGAAAAAGCTCTGACATTTCACTTCTGCATATGCCTGGTTCTGATGTTGAAATGGTTAGCTTTCAGGAGTGATAGCTGAAAGCCTCTTAACTGAGTAAAATCCCAGTTTTTAGGATCTAAACATAGTTAATAGCTGAGTTGTCATTCCAGGAATAAGAAGATTTTTCCTTAGTTTGCCTTCGCAGCTCCCTACCTTGAAAAGTCTCCATTTGTTGGAGGCCAGAAGTGGCTCAGACCTTTGCCATTCAAACACCAGAGCCTGCTGGTGTTCCACCATACGGAAAACTAGCAAACAGCGAGGTCCTGAAAGTGCAGCAGTACGTTTCCTCAGGGAAAAGAAAAGACTCTGTTCTGTTGTTTGTGTAGAAACTGCCTTACATCATGGAGTCACAGATGTGACTGAAAGGGAGATGTCACCCAAACTATTTGCTCTCTTGTACAGATAAAAAAAGCCATGTCAAACATGTTCACATTCCTACATGGGGTGCAAACAAAGAAACCAGTCGTCATGTTTTCACTGCAGTCCCCTTCCATCGGGATTAAGAGCTGACTCACAGCTACCCTGGTAGTTTGTGCCTCTGTGACACACTGCAGCCTTGCAGACACAACAGAGATTTCAAAGTCAGTATTTTTGGCAAGAAGGAGTTAATTAGTTCCTAGACACAGGAAAATTCTCCTCTGTTCTGAACTTGTGATAAAATAGAAATTACTTCTGTAGTGTACTGAGAAGAGTTTCTTATAATCCCTGCCCAGAACTTGAATTCTGATGTTACACACATAATTCCCATCCCCTCTTGCACTGCTGCATCAGGTAGCTAAGAGCTAAATGTGTGTGTTTGGCTTTTTCCTGCACAATGAACAGTGGAAAATGTTACTCTGGATTTTTCTATTGAGTCCTGCCAGCATATATTCAGTGCTGCTTTCTTTCCCTAAAGGAAACTTGAACCTCTGCGCCTGGTTTAGTGCTTCTGGTGGATGGTATGCAGGAATTATGGTATTTTTCTGAAGCATCCAAATACTGTAGTGGTACAATGAGGCAGGGGGGTGAAAATAGAAGGCTCTTCTCGAGGAGAAAAAAGGGTGGCAAATGTGGGACAGATTCCCTAGCCATATTGTGTTTTTGGATTGTGGGATTTAGACAAAACCAAATGATTATCGAGTTGTTCCTGACTGAAGTTGGTATCTGTCTCAGAGCCATTTTCTTCCCAGGAGTTTGGTCTTGGTGAAGAAGCCTCTGCCTGGAGCTGTGATTACATGGCTGCTTCTCTTTGCAGAAAAAAACATTTGCTGCTGCCCCATGTCAATTTACACTCAGTCAAATATTTAGGCTTGTGGTGAATTACAACATGTCTGGCGAAAATAGGTCAAGTTTGGTGTTTAAATGCCCTGGAAAAACTGGCAATGTGTGCATCAATATTTGCCCTATTTAAAAGGAGGCTTTTAGGTCTGGACTGTGGCAAGCCTGGCTTTGGAGTTGGAAATGGGATCATTTTTAGTGCTGCTGAGAAGAGTAATTAGAGGGCGTCTTTTACATTTGAAGTAACCTTCAAAGCCAGACTTCCCTCACAGGATTTTCTTGCAAGCAGGAACACATTTGGCTGGTAAAAGGGTCTCTAAAGAATCAGGTTTGAAGAAGTCAGCTGGAATTAAGCTTACTCTTCATATATTTGTCTATTATTATTTTTGAAAATAAAGTCTCGAAGTAAGAGCAGAGAAAATGAAGCTCCTGCCCTATTCAGAGACTGCAGGATCGAGGATCACCTCTTCTTCCTTCCCCAAGGAGTCAGGCAGTTAAGTCTAACCTACTTACCCTAAGCTGCATCTAATCCATGGAGAAATAGGCACCTCTGGGAGACAAGCTGTCAGATTTCAAGTTGAGTCCCATGAGTCATCATCAGAAAACATTTATTTATCCCACTGGGTTAAGTAGCCCTGGGTTTGCCCTGCAGTTGGTTTTTATTTTCCTGTTTGCTTGCAGAGCAATTTTAAAAAAAAAAACAAAAACCACAATAAACCCCAAAACATCTGATGTGAAAATGAAAAAAAAAAAAAGATTCCCCTGTAGCTGGGCAGTTCTTGGCAACCACTGATCATATGATAGTAAAGTGGAAAAACATCTGTGTGTGGATGGCCCTGGACCGCTGCACGGAGGAGGAAGGAGCAGCAGGGAAATGAGGGCAAGCAAAGCTCACACAGTGGCCAACTTCCACATCAATCCTCAAAATAAGACTCGTGAGTAATGAATGAAGTTTTTAGATGTGTGATGAAAGAAGGTGAATTTAATAAATCTGTATGTTTAAGTGTGCTTTCAGAAGCAAATTAGTCCCAACAATCTGTTGTTTGCTGGATCGTGTTACGGTGTTTTTTCCCTCCCAACTTTTTCCTCCGTGCAAACTTTTCAGCTTTTCCCATCTTTCCTTTTCCCTCTGTTTAGACTGATCCTATGGGCAAGCTGGAGAATGTGTACCTGCCAAAGGGCAGTACAGGCAGGCCCTGTTTCCTGCTCTCCTCTCAGCTGGGAGGACGGTGGTAACAGCAGAAAAGCTGTCCACATGATCACAGAAATTAGTGGATGGGCCAAGGGATCTCTCACTCACCACCAGTTAAGAGGGATGTGAATAACCATTCCTCTCTCCCAATTTCAGCACAGAAGATTGCAGTTCTTTCAAAGGAATGGGCCCCTCAACATCAACCACTACGCCAACAAGAAGAGCGCGGCCGAGAGCATGTTGGACATTGCCCTGCTCATGGCTAATGCGTCCCAGCTGAAAGCTGTGATGGAGCAAGGACCTTCTTTTAACTTCTACATCCCCCTCATCGTTCTCATCAGTCTGTCACTCACACTGCAAGTTATGGTGGGAGTGCTCCTGATATTCCTTGGTAGGTGGCAACAGCAAGAACCATTGATTTGTTTTTCTTACAGGGTACAGCCCATGAGATGGTGAATAGACACACCATTTACTTTTATAAAAATGTTGTATTTGGAAGTCTTTATCTCAGAACTGATTAAAGTTAGAATTATAGAACCATTTAGGTTGGAAAAGGCCCCTAAGAACACTGAGTCCAGAAGTTAACTCTGCTCTGCTGTGTTCACCACTAGACCATGAACACCACAACTACACATCCTGTAGTTATCTCCAGGGATGGTGACTCAACCACTTCCCTGGGCAGCCTGTTCAAATGCTTGACAACTCTTTCAAGTGAAGAAATTTTCTTAAATATCCAAAAATATTGATTTTCTCTTGAAACCATAGAAATACTGCAACAAAGGCAGGAAGGGCAGCTTTATGTGGAATCTTCAGTTTTTATCAACGTTCTCATAATCATTTGCCCAGAGTATGAATATTTTTCTCAGCAGAAAGCCTGAGGAGGAAGGAAAATGATGAAATATCATAAAAGAAACATCAGCAGGTCAGATAGGATCATGCAGCCTGCCCAGTTTCATAATACTGTTTCCAGCAAGACCTGTTACTTAATCTTATGACTGAAATATGTTTCTTCCATATCAGTCATATGAAAAAAAGAAGTGAAAGTCGAAATGTCCGTCTTCATATTGGTGTGGCACGTTATCTTCAGCTTGGCTGTGTTTCTGCAACCAAACTGCATCTATCACTCCCCACCTAGAGATCTCAAATCTCTAAGTGGGGACTGGTAGAAATATACTGGTTATTGTTAATTTTCAAATCCATGTTAAACTGAAATTAAAATCAAAAGGAAAAATAGGTTACCTTTGGAGCAGTGTTTCACCCTAGGAGCATATCCCATCTGTTATCCACATGAAGTCATGGTGACTTCAGTCCAAAATTTGAAATGATACATGACATGAAAATACTGTGTGAGTATAATCCTGAAACTTGCTTGGGAAACCCTTTCTACTTTCTGCCTAAGAAATGTGTTGTGATACCGTTAACATAAGCTGGAAATCACTTCAAGAGCATGAGTTCAAATAGGAGTTGTGTCAGTGTGTGCTTTGGACACGTGTAATGAGGCAGCTGTAGAATTAATTCCCTGCTCCCTGCCTTCCCCTTCTCCTCTTTCTGTTTTGTTTGTGGAATTACAGACCTTCACATTCCTAAAAGTTCAGTGTAGTGTTTTTGCTGTTCTCAAAAGTAGACGTTCAGTATTAACAGGTGCAACACTGTGAGGCACAAGACCCAGTATTTATCACTAAAAATTAGGTATTTTAAGTTAGTATTGCCAAATTAGTAGCACACTTATGTCCTTACCCTCTGCCTTATTCTGTCGGGCAGAATATTGATCTAAATAGCTATAGAAACAGACTTATTTCTAAAACACATTTCTGAGTGATCATGAATTACCCAAAAAAATCCACTGAAACTGCACTGAGAACAGAGAGACAGCACTCTTCTGGAAAACTGAGTTTTCTCTTCTGACCTTAAACAAGCCTTCAGTACCTCTCTTTGCTGTCTTAACCTACTGTGGTATTTTCCCCCATGCTCTTGTGAGGCCAAATGCAAAAAGAATCCAGTGGCACTTTGCGGAGTTGCTGAAAACCTGTGACGTGAACAAGCAGCACCCAAAGCCCCAGACTATCCCTTTGGAGAGTCAGGCAAAGATTCCTGAGGAAATCAGAGGAAATGTGGAAGCCCACTGTTCACTGAAATAAATGACATCTCCACTGAAAGGAAACAGCTTTGGATCCCTTCTGCTGGTGTTATGTGATCATTTCTTCTGATAACCTTTTTCAAATCCTGCCCTTAACGAGTATAATATGAGCGACCTTAAGCCCAACGTAATGAAAAGCCAGAGATCACACATGGCATTTACTAAGTTTTGGGTGCCACCTTTGGCATCCCTGTCAGTCCTTCAGTGTTCTGCTCTTTTAGTCACAGCTGAAAAAACAAGGTTCTGTTCCAGGAGGAAGTTCCTGGGGATTCAGGATACACGTCTTGTAGTATTGATAAGTACGTGGTGTAGCTTTTTTCTTTCTTACAAAAGAGACAGAATACAACTCTGTCTGCATTTGGTAGGGTTGGTGCAAGAGCAAAACTCAGGTCTTGGCTCAGAGGAGATTCCAGAAAGGGTCTGGAAAAAAACAATCTGTTGATACTGGGAGAGGTGGGAAGAGAGTCTTGGAAAAACTAGCAAAATAGTGTTCCTGGTGGTTGTTTCCAGCAGGCTTTGAGGCTGTAAACAAGTTCCCTCTCTTTTTGTTGGGCAATAATTTCTCAGTATATGCTGAGCTATTGCTTTTTAACACTTGTTTCTGCGGGACATTGCCAAAATAGCTTAAATGCTGTCAATTTTATCTTTGTTACATTGAGAGTGACAAAGGCCTGGGCTTATGGTGATACACTCTTGGAACAGTGCTGTCCTGTTGAGGTCAAAGGATAGGAAGAAGATAGGAAGAGAGGAAATAGGACATGAAGGTACAAAGATACAGGCATCAGAGCAAGAACTTGCTTTTCCCAATGTATATTTGGGAGTTTTGGCCTGCAGGAACAGTTTGCCTTTCTGCCCAGCCACAAAATTCTGCCTCTGCAATCTCCAAACAAAAGTCTGTGCCACCATCCAGTTTCTTTCCTTGAGACAGGGTTTTATCCTGGGAGCTACCAGTTCTCACAGTTTCTACAGGGGATTAAAAGCTTTTCCTCCTTCAAAAGAACCTTTTACAAAAACAATGTGAGAAATGTTCAGCAGACTTGTCCTTGAAAGTGATTTGGTGATCTTAACTTTTTGGAAGAAAAGCAAAGAATGTCTTGAAATAGTTTCAGAGGCATGAAATCATAGTAATCTAATCCCACTATAATAAAATACTTAAAGAATAACTGTTCTTAAGAACATTTTCACAAACACCCTCATCTTAATCACTGTAATTATGAAGATAGGATTACTGCAATTCTACTTCAAGATTTAGAGCTCTTCGTAAACTGACAAGCATTGCTTGTCTTCTCTGACTCTTCTTTGGACAAAAAGACAGCTCTGAAAGTGTCAGCTTGCCTTTCAGCATGATTTCTTTTAACTTGCATGACAGGTTAGGCCATTATTACCTTTTCTTTTTAAACCAACCATCTGAAATGCCTTTTTTTTCCACATTTCAGAATTAATTATTCCATTTCATTTATTCTGCTTCATTCGTATGGCAGTTACTAGAGTCCTTCGAGGTCCTGTTGGGATGCAAGATTCCATGTACCTCCAGCTGCTTTACAGATGTGTAAACTCACTTTCAGGTTGAGGTACTACTGAGCCTAAATTATTTCATGCCTACACAGGTGTGCAGGAGCTTCTCAGACAGTTCCCCCACACTGTTCATTGCTTTGCATGGCCTGTGATGTTTGAGTACCCTGCTTTGGCAAACAGGACTTGAACAGGTGCCCAGAATTCCTTGAAACCAGAACAAGCATTAGACTTCCAAATTAGGGACACCAGGTGAACCTGGCTTTTAGTACTTCAGCATCACGAGTGTGTTTGCCACCACTCAGCTGCTTCCACAGGAAAGGGAGTCTGTTCAGCTGTGCAGTGTTGGCAGGGTCATTGTGTCACACACAAATAACAAAGTTTGTCTCATGCAGTAGAGTCAGATAAGCTGCACATCTGTGTATGTGCCTGTCAGAAGGAGCTCTGAGTTTTATTTACGTTGCTGCAAAAACTTGTCAGGTATAAACTTTCTCTCACAGACACAAGTGACCCATGCAAAAACCGTTCTCAAAACTTGCTCCAGGATTCCTCCTCACTCATTCCACCAGCATCAAAGAAATGTAGCTGAGGGTCTGAGCTGCAGAGCCCTTACTGTGAGGGAACAGAGGCACTGGAAAATCTTGGATATTCACATGGTCTTTTAGTGGCCACGATGCTGTTTGGGCAAAGTTTGGACTTGATGATCTTGGAGGTCTTTTCCAGGCTTAATGATTTTTAAGACATCAGGCAAGCACCCCAGACTTCTCACTGTCCTATACCAAGCCTATTATCAGCTCAGTGTAACTAATTTGTCTGTTTTCACAAGGCCTGGAATCAAAATTTACACTAAATTAATGCTATCTCACTTGTGTGATCCTCCCTCACTCCCATTAGAAGTTCAAGCAAAGAGCAACTGCAAGAAACAAAGGAAAATGTTTACACAGCTGATGCTCTCTGTAGGAAGGGCTGCAGCTACACTGCTCTGCCATCTCTCCCTCTGTTTAACAGCCCTTGCTTTCTAAAAACAGAGCCAGGGCAAAAGCAGGGAGTACAAGCTGGGGAAGGGCACCAGCACAGAAAAAAACCCCAGCAGTGATAAAGAGATTTGTAGCATTGTAATGGCAGGAAATTTAACTTCATCGTGTCAGGGCTTCAAAACCTCATGTATTCAAGACTGAAATAATTTTTAAATGCTTAAAGTCTGCAACAAAGCTAGGCTTCAAAAGATCAAGAGCTCAGAAGATTCCTAGTAATGTTAGTGCATCCATTACTTCGCATGTGCCTCCACAGAGATTAGATGCTAATTACTGGAAGTTAATAGGCTCCTTGTGGTTACAGACCTTCCCCCTTAGCACTTTTACTGACACTGGCAGAATATCTGACTCCCCTTTTAAATATGACTGATGCAAATAGCTCAGCGTAAGAGAAATCCTTGAACTACATCAGTATGAAGACTTTTATTCTGGATTTTGAAATATTCATCTCACTAAACATTTTTTTTCTCCTCTCTCTTTGAAGTAAAATATGACCTTAACAACCCTGCAAAACATGGAAAGCTGGATTTCCTCAACAACCTTGCAACTGGACTAGTATTCATTATAGTAGTTGTGAATATTTTTATCACTGCCTTTGGAGTGCAGAAACCAATTGCTGAGTCAGCATCAAAACAATAAGTACCAGGTGAGTGTGGTCTCCCTGCACCATAAGGTAGCAGGACATGGCATCCAGGAATGCAGGGCACACTGGGGCGTGGCTTTAGACCTTATCTGTACAGTTCTAGTCCCTGCAGGTAACTGAGTTCACTTCAGATTAGTGCAGAAGCAGCTGGGAACTGGTAAGTTATGAGACCGTGTTTGTAAATGTGGAGTTCAAAAGTTGATGGCATCTCACCCTGTCGGGGGCCCCTTGCCTGTGCCACACATAGGAAGTGTAAGGATTGCCCTGCCTTAGCCACTCCTTTTCCTCACTGCTGACAAAGACAATAGGGGAAAACTGTTGTTTTGCTTTCTCCAAATGCCTCTCCTTTCTTTAAGGAAGGTTTGCATCCAGTCTGTCCTGAGCACTGAAGACTTAATCTGTTTCCAGGTAACCAGGGCTGTTAAGTCTGAGGTGTAACACTGCACGTCCTGGAACCTTCAGTTCCTGTGCACAAGCTGTGGCTGTTCTGTCCTCCCAAGGACTGAGCTCTGCTTTGTGGGAGACTCAGCCCCCAAAAATGAGCCCTATCACTTTACACGTGGCCATTTAGAACAAAATTGTTCCTCTACTTTCATTGTCAGCTTGGTTCTTTACTTACACAGAGGGATAAACACAGGAATTGTGGGCATCAAAATGGGTGTATTCCATAGCTCTGAGGAGCAATTTGGGAAGAGATAAACCTAAATTGTAGGCCTGTAGCTCAAGAAGCACTGTGGTCAACATCTGCCTTTAAAATAGCACTGCTAAGTCTCTGTGTGCCAGCACTGCTCTGGCTCTTGGTCTTCCAAATCTCAAACAGGGTCAGAGACCTGCTGAAGAAGGAATCCCCTGACTTTCCTGGCAGGCCATGGTATGTTGCCTGCTCTGACAGAGAAAGGAAACCCTTTCTCCATGAAAAAGGAAGATACGAGGCCTTTAAACCCCTAATCTGTAGATGAATGGCACAACAGAAATCTGTAATAAGAATGGGAGTCAGACCAAAATTTGTCATCAGTCTAAACAGCATGGGGGAAAACCAGTGCAACAAATTACTAAGAAAATGAAGAACTAAATTAATTTATTTCAGGGTGTAGATGGAATTTTCTGCTTTTACCAAAACCTGTGAAATTTTGGCAGTGAAACAAGATTGTTTTATTGTGTTTTCTGACATAGTCACTACAAATAAACTAGTAAATATTTAATTTTAGCAGCAAAAAGCACATAGATTATCTGAGCTGTTACCAGAATTATAGGGAGAATGTTGATCTCAGTAAGTACATGTTAAAGCAGTACTGAAGCAGTAACTCCAAAATTGCACTGGCCAAGCCAAGAGAGCTGAATGAAGAATTATTGGAATTTTAGCTGCCTTCACAGGGCAAAACACACAGAATAGCCAGGAACAGAGGCAGAGACAAGAATCTGAAATAGGCATAAGGAAATAGCAATGTTTTTGTGCCATGCCTGGCTGCTTAGCTGGCACCTACTGGCAAGGAGGTGCTCTTGACAGCATTTGTGTTGGAGCTTCTCCTCTACTATTCCTTCTACTCTCCATAAACTGTCAACCCAAAGGGTTTTGTGGCTTAATCATGACTGGGATTGTGAAGTGCCTTGCTAGAAAGTCAGGTTAAATGAGAAACGTTGCTGTAGCTTCTCTGAGATTGACACAAGAGCACGAAACACAGTTCAGTGCCTCAGTAAAGAAGAAACAGTAGCTGGTTTATGTACACTCAGCTAGAGGCAAGACCAGAGGATGTGTAAAGCAAATTTTCATCTGTACAGAACCACCAGCTGTGGGCTCCTGCCTTCAGGCTCTCAAACATGCAGGTCCCTAATAAAGCAGCCAAATGTGGTGTCTGGGACCTGTGTGTCTTTTTGCTCCAGACTTGTTAAATGTGAAAGCTGTGTATTGCTTTGGAACATTACAGCTGTTGTTTGCTCATTTGTACACGTTGCCCTTGCTAAAAACACATGGTCACCTGAATGTAACTTGAAAAAATAAGTGGTTTTCAGTCTGGTGCCACAGTCTCCTCAAAACCCAGAGAGAAGTGGTTGGTCACCATTTTCTGGCCTCACCTTTTGCTATTATGCACTCTTTTCCAGAGAAACTCAATTCCCCCTTTAAAGTAACTGCGTAATTTGTTATAATTCCTGTATCACTAATATCTCAATATCTTTGTATTTCAGAGACCTGGAGCATTAATTCCAGATGCCATTTGCACTTGAGCCAGTTACACCTGGACACAGTGGGGAAGACAAAATTATCTGAAGGAGCTAGCTGGACACACTGAGCAGCTTTCTCGAGTTTCCAACAACCAGTACCTTTGTGTACCTAAAAGTTTCCCATGTGTTAATATTTAAACTGTTTGGAATCTAGGAAAAGGTTGATTTTGCCCCAAGGACGGTGCTTTTGTGGAATATTGGCATTTCAGTTTCTGTAGGAACTCATTCTTTTCCAGAGAAGTGACATAAGCTCATCAAGTAAGGAAATATCATCTGGTAGCACTTCACAGGAATTTTTTTTTTATATGCCTTTGGTTTTTGGGGCAATTTGTCATTTCCACCATGGTAAGAAACGTCAGGCCTTGGATTCTGGCGTGGTCACATTGTCCTTTATTTCACAGCTTGGCACCAAGCCCATGTACTCTGTAGCCCAGCAACGTTCTTCCTTTGCAGAGTGCAAAGGTATCTGTGCCTTGTTTTCCTTTTTTATTCTACTCTAGCTAAAGGAAAGATGAGACAAACAGAAACAATCTTTTTTGTCCAGTTTTGCTCACAGGTACTCATTTTTTTCTTCATCTCTGGGCACACTTAAAATTTCCTGTCCTTCGTGCACAGACACACAAATAACCTAATTGTTAATGGTTTCTTACTATGAACTGCTATTCCCTGTATTCTGTGCATTATATGTATTTCATAGAATCACAGAATGGTTTGGGGTGGATGGGACCTTGAAGCTTATGTTGTTCCAGCTCTCCTGCCATGGGCAGGGACACCTTCCACTTATCCCAGGTTGCTCCAAGCCCTGTCCAACCTGGCCTTGGACACTTCCAGGGATGGGGCAGTCACAGCTTCTCTGGGCAACCTGTGCCAGGGCCTCCCCACCCTCATTGTAAAAAACTTCTTTCTTATATCAAATTTCTGGAAACCCTGTTAGAAGCAGCACCTTTTCTAGGCCCAGCTGGAAAACTGGAGGATGGAGGGTGAACTTCACCTGTAAACTGGTCCCGAGTGCCTGTCAGCAATTCAAGTGGCAAAATGAAAGAAGTTTGTCTCTCTGTGGCTGAATTTCCCCTCTTTCCGTCATTGATTGCTGCAATTTTTGTTACTTTTATGAATTTATGGCTGAAAGCATAAGTAATTTTTAAATTTTTATTTTTAAGTATATATAGAGAGAGATAAATATCTTCTAGGTTTTTACCTGCTGGCTCAGGGACTGACACTTTTTCTAAATACACTATTGCTAGTAATGGTGTAGGTTACAACAAAAACATTTCAGTTATTTTATTTCATCTGCAATCAGAAAAATCCAAGTTTTCTAGGTTGTGCTTATGTGTAGATGCAGATTTGTATTAATGCATTTCCTTACCATTAATTTTCAAATGCTCCCTTGTGCATAGGAATAGAAGTTTGACTTCTATGTGTCCATTTCATTTATTGCTCAGTTTTTATTGCTCACATTTCTCTTTGGTTGTGTCTCAAGGCTCATTGATGTACAAGATCTTCATGTACATATTCTGTAAGAATTGCTAACAGAAAACAAATCAGAAACTTGTGTGATGAGTAATGGAATTATTTTTGATTTTTTAATTTGTCTTTTGTTGCTTCATTTCCATTGTAACATGTATTTAACCAGTATCTTGCAGTCAATTGTGTGTGCTGTACCAATTTAAACATAGCTCAGAACATGTTCTGAATGAGGCACTCAGGACAATTTCCTGTATTAATTTTTTTACAAACCAGCCAAATGTTGAAGGACTGGTCATCCCTCCTTGTGCTGTGACACTGTTGATGCTGCAGTGGAGTGAATTCACTGCCCACAGAGCAGTGCTGAAAGTCTGAAAACCTTTCTTTTGAAGGAAATAGGTGACTGTAAGTAGAGCCCTTCCAGTATGAAATTTATCTGTGGCTGAACACTGGGCACTAATGTTGATAAAATTCTTGACTGTATCACCTTCTCTACTTTCAGTATTCTCCTCCCTGGAATATTTTGCCTGTCTGCACATCTGATTTGGCTGGAGAGGCTCTCTGGGAGCAGCTGCCTCTGTTCTGTACAAGAAACTTTGTACCTAAGCTGGGTGTCTTCTTGCTTTGTGCTGTCCTAAATACATAACCTGTCCAAAAGTCACTCTTAGTATGCTTATTAGATATTTTTCATTGCCGGATTTGCATCCTTCTGGCTTTTTAACCAAGACATAAAAACAGGAAGAAAAGTCTTTCTGGCACTTAGTTAATCTCTCATTTATTGAGTTGTCCTTGCCACCCCAGGGGCAGGGGCAGACAGACACCCAGGCTCTGCTGATATTTGCTGGCTTCGTACTCAGGGGGGATTGGGCCCACTTTTGATCGTGCTTCTTACTGCCACAGCCCTGTCCTGTCATCGAATCACAGGATGGTTTGGGTTGGAAGGGACCCTAAAGCTCATCTCATTCACCCCCTGCCATGGGCAGGGACACCTTCCAGGTTGGTCCAAGCCCTGTCCAACCTGGCCTTGGACACTTCCAGGGATCCAGGGGCCTCACCACCCTTACAGGGAACAATTCCTTTCCAATATCCCATCTCTCCCTGCTCTCTGGCAGTGGGAAGCCATTCCCCCTTGCCCTGTCCCTCCATCCCTTGTCCCAAGTCCCTCTCCAGCTCTCCTGGAGCCCCTTTAGGCCCTGGAGGGGCTCTCAGGTCTCCCTGGAGCCTTCTCTTCTCCAGCTGAACACCCCCAGCTCTCCCAGCCTGGCTCCAGAGCAGAGGGGCTCCAGCCCTGGGATCATCTCCATGGCCTCCTCTGGACTTACTTACTCCAACAGGTCCATGTCTTTCTTTTGCTGAGGCCCCCAGACCTGGACTCATGAGGCTCCAGGTGGAGTCTCGTGAAGGCAGAGTAGATGGGGTGAGTCGCCTCTTGTGAGCATAATCATGTTTGTCTCGCAGTGAAACACTGGAAAGCAGTGCAGGGGTACAGTACAGACATACCTGGACTTTTTCCATTTTATTCTCCTCTTTATTGGGCCATAATTATCCAGGTCACTCAGGCAAAGAAGGTTTCACTGGGTTTCTCCTGAAAAATGTAATAGTTGTTCTTAGAGCATCTTCCCTGCTGAGCTGTTGTCCAACACAAACTACCAAGGCTTGTGTATCCCATCACCTGGCAGCCTGTGGAGTTAACAGGATCCAGAGCAGTATGGCAGGGAACACTGACCAGGCAGTTCTCAACTGCAGCTTCTCAGCTGCAGATTCCAGTGGACTTGGCAAGACAGAGGTTTTAGAATTGTTAGAATGAAAGAAAAAAATACTTGAAGCTTGAACACATTTTGGGATGCCAAGAGCTGGATTTGGAGCTGTGCAGTGAGGGGGTGGATGCCTGTTCACTTGGAGTCTGCCAGAGCCAGGCTGAGAACCACAACAAAAACCTGCCAGGAATCCTTCTGCTTCCTGACCTCCTGCAAGTGGGACTGAAGCATCACAACAGAGAGAGCCTGGTCTCTTCTTTTGGTTCTAAACATACAAAAATCTGATCTGAGAGCCATCCATCAGCCTCTGAGGCTGTGTGGGCACCAGCACATTCAACTTGCCACTGGATGTCCTTTTTAAATAAAAAGGCTGCTGGTTTGTTCCCGTGTCTTTTATTGTAATTAAGATTTACAAAACACCCTCAGGCACGCAATCTGTATTTTAAGTCTCTGAAGCCTTCAGAGCTCATGTATTTTTTAGCTAACAAAAGCATCTGCAAGTTGGTTTCAAATATAAATAATTTAATCAAGGGATCGTTATTCTTTTAAGTCAGGTGCTGCTTTAAAATCCTGATGAGAATCTCTGAGGGGAGGCAAACAAATCCATGGGTTTGACTCACTCTTTGGTTTGCTGTGCTTCTCCAGAGTTCTTGGTTGGAGGCAAATACTTCCCTTAAAAAGAGGTCATCAATAATGAAGCGAGATGAATTTTCCAGGCTGTGTGGGGAGCGGTTCGTGCCAGGTCAGCCGTTTGCTCCTGTTTCATAAGCTGCTGGGCAGGGTGAGCATTGCACATGGTCCTTCTCATTAGTCTCTTCAGCATCCACAACTGCCTGAGCTGCGATTTTCAGCATAGCTGTACGTACTGAAGCAGGTGACAACAACTATATTTACTGGAACTGACTTTTTAAGTGTTTGTCTTCTGAACCAGGTCACTGCTGGAGCTTGTTCTGCTGCTGAGTCTTAACATAAAATGGGCTGAAGCAGAAAGCACCAGCATGGTTACTGTTTTCAGCTCAACTGCCATTCAGGTGGTGTAATTTCTTCTAACGACCGCTTTACCCTCAGGAAGTTGGCAGAGGACACTAAGTTGGGTGGGAATGTTGATCTGCTGGAGGGCAGGAAGGCTCTGCGGAGGGATCTGGAGAGGCTGGATTCATGGGCTGAGGCCAACTCTGTGAGGGTCAGCAAGGCCAAGTACAGCATCCTGCACTTGGGTCACAACATCCCTTTCAGCTCCAGGCATGGGGAAGAGCAGCTGGAAAAGACCGTGGGAGTGCTGGTGACAGTGGCTGAACGTGAGCACAGGTGTGCCCAGGTGGGCAGGAAGGCCAAGGGCACCTGGGCTGTACCAGCCATGCTG
This sequence comes from Platyrinchus mystaceus, assembly GCA_035041135.1. Lineage (NCBI taxonomy): Eukaryota > Metazoa > Chordata > Aves > Passeriformes > Tyrannidae > Platyrinchus > Platyrinchus mystaceus. The sequence continues at coordinate 20,928,385 of JAWWLV010000024.1, forward strand.
TGGCAGCGGGCCCGGGGCAGTGACTGTCCCCCTGTGCTGGGCACTGGTGGGGTCACACTTAAATCCTGGGGGCAGTTTTGGGACCCTCACTACGGGAAGGACATTGAGGGGCTGGAGTGTGTCCAGAGAAGGGAGCGGAGCTGGGGAAGGGTCTGGAGCAGCTGAGGGAGCTGGGGGGGCTCAGCCTGGAGAAAAGGAGGCTCAGGGGGGACCTTCTCACTCTCTACAACTCTGACAGAAGGGGGGAGCTGGAGGGGATCGGGCTCTGCTCCCAGGGAACAAGGGACAGAATGAGGGGAAATGGCCTCAAATTGTGCCAGGGGAGGGTCAGGTTGGACATCAGGAGGAATTTCTTCATGGAAAGGGTGGTCAGGCATTGGTAAGAGCCATCCAGGGATGTGGTGGAGTCTCCATCCCTGGAAGAAATGACTGGAAATGGCACTTAGTGCTGTGCTTTAGTTGACAGTGTGGTGATGGGTCAAAGATGGGACTTGATCTTGGAGATCTTTTCCAGCCTTAATGATTCTGTAGTTCTCTGTGTTCCTGCAAGTCACGCTGGGCCCTGCCAGCTACACTTTGGTGTGGGTGCTGCTTGACTGGGGCTCCCTGCCCTGTACCAAAACTACCGGACACTGCACTCATCCCCTTGCTCCATATAACTCAAATCTTTGATAACCTGCACATTCAAATGCACCACTCCTTGAAAATAAATCATCAAATCTCCCATAACGGTAGAGGCAGCGGAGGGCAATAAGAAATTAAAAAATAATAAAACCAGAAGCTTCTCCCAGCAGTTTTCTAAGCTGTGTGGAAGGAGATGACCTAGCAGAGCAGGCGTAGTCCTGTTCAGGTCTTAAGACAACCCATTTGGTTTTACCACTATTCAACCCATACTCATAAAAGGATACTGCAGAGGGATGGTGGAGATACAACATTTTCCTCAGAACAGTCTGGAAACAACTGGTGCCCCAGATAGCACCAGATGGTGGCTATTTATAAAGTCTTTATTTTCCTTGTGGAAAGCAGCACAGCTCTTAAGGTCACTTAAATATACACAAACTTAATGACCTCAAAGTGAAGTTCCCTCATCATGAAGACCACCCCACCCAGTATGTTCAGATGCAGATTTTGCCCCAAGGAACAGAGGAAAAAACCTTGGAAAAAATCTTGGAAAAAAAACCTCCCACAGCAATGGGAAATGTTCTCTATGGGACAACATTCAGCACTTCATTTTGGCTCTGGCAGCTTTCACATAGAACACCAAGGGGCACCAAGTCTTGGAAAGCAGGGAATCTTTGACTCACGATGACTACTCAGCTTGAGCTAACTGCCCTCTTGGAAGCATGCAGGAGGGAAGAGAGTTTGCTGTGTCCCCAGTTCCCACCCCCTTTATCTTGGAAAGCAAGCCAGCTGAGGAGCAGATGCCTTTTTCCCATGGGAAAGGGAGAGGTCTCTGCCTTGTAGCTGAAATACATAAGGAGCAGAAAAGCTGCAAAATCTCAACTCCTTAGAGGGAGGACTCCACCCCCTGGTGTCATGTAAGGGTCTTGCCACAGCCCTTTAATATTCACAGGTGATCAACAAGACTGAACCAGAGCCAAAAGCTGAGACATTACTAGAACAAGAAATAAATAAATAAAAATAAATGAGAAAAGTCACTTGAGGAAGATGAGGATGGTGACAAAAAATTACCTGCCCTGCTATTGGGTGCTAGTGGTTATTTTGAACTCATTTTCCTCTTCCTCCACAGTTGGCTGAAGATCTGTTTTCATGGTTCATTTTCCCACCTTGGGTTCCCATAACAAGAACTGTTTACTAACCTGGCTGCCTTCCCAAGGAGAGGGAGCTCCCAGAGCCACAGCTCCCAGCTGGGAACAGAGATTACCCAGCGACTCCTCATCAGACAGGTTGGGCTTTGTCCAATGGAGACGGCAAAAACTCAGGTTCCTTTTTCTTCCATGATGTCTTTTCCACGATCCTTCATGACATTTTCCACTCTTCCTCCACTTTCTTCCAATCTCCCAGCCCAGAGGCTGCCCCAACCCCCTTTGTAATGGTACAAGTTTTGATTAGTTGGGAGGTGGGTGGTAAATCTTGTGCCATGGTATGAAGCACCACACCAGGGCTCCTGAAACATTGCCAAGCGTTTTCACCAGTGCCAAAAACATTCAGGAACGAATCAGTTTCATCACCACCCAACATTACTCCAGATTTCTGGCATCAAGGATGAAATTTAAACTGTTGGGAAGGCCTTATGTTTCAGATTTGTTTTGGATTTGTGGAAGCTATGGAGGGAGACAGCTATGTGTCTTTACCCTGAAATAGGATTTATTTTTTTTCTGTGTCAGAAAACATGATTCACCAGGCATGCCAGGGAGAGCATCACTCAGGAAAGAAATGACTGTATCCCCCCCAGGCCTCTCCATCCCTCATGGAGATTTGGATTCTGGAAACGTGACTTAACAAAGCTGGATGTATGAAGTGCACTAAATGGGGAGCATTGGGAACAAGCCAGGCCTGTGTGGGTCAGTGTTCTCCTTCACACTCCATAAAAACTCTTTCTTCTCCATGCTGTTAAAACCCAGGTTTGAAAGCCCCACATCCCACAGCCACACTGGAAGGACTCATCACAGTGCCTTGAAGGGACCATGGTTATCACACAGAGGTGCTGGCACCTTCAAACCTGATGTCACTGTCACTATTTTCCTTAACTTGCTTGTCCCCTTCACTTGCAGAGACAAGGTGTGATGGAATTATGAGTCTTGTTCACATTTCCAGAGTCAGGACCAGCCTAGACTCATCCAGGGCTGAATTTCATGCAGCTCTCAATGAGGAATTTATTTCCTACTTGTTTTCTTATTGACTCAGCTCATCAAGACAAGTTTCACCTGCTCCCAACAGTGCTCCCAGCCTGGTGCCAGGATCCCTGAAAGATGCCTTTGCAACTCTTTCATAGAAAACTAACATCTGAATTA
>JAWWLV010000024.1:20935835-20956551 GCA_035041135.1 Platyrinchus mystaceus
CCATTGCGCAGGCTTGAAAGGTAAAAACACCTTTCCCAGATCTTCGTTCGCGAAGACTGGCCACTTACTTACTTTATCAGGAGGTCCTGGGGCTGAAGAACCTGGAGCTCATACCCCATTCCCTCCCCTCAGGATTCGTGCCCAAGTCTCCCAGCAGCAAAGGGGGACAGTTCCTGGTGGGAGCAGCTGCTGCAGAGCAGGATCTGAGCTGGCAGGAGCTCCATGACCTGCACATCCCACCCTCATCTCCTTCCCGACGGCCACATCCAGCCCTCCAGGAGAGCATCCCTGTCCAGCAGCCGTCTGGCTCCTTAGCCTGGAATGCCACTAAAGGCACAATGCTGCAGGGATAAACAAAAACTTCTTCAGGGAGCTGCACAAGGGGAGAGAAGGCATGCTGGAAACACGTCTGCTTTTCCTTAGCTCCTGTGAAATTCCTGCCTGCAGCACAAGAACCACAGCACTCACAAGGATGCCCCCACCCTCTGCACATGTACCCACTACAACCCAGCCAGGTCAACCTCCCTGCACGCAGAGTGAAGCACGGTTATAAACAAATACCAGCACAGTTTCAGCAGCAAAGGCCAAGATATTCTAGACTTGCCAGGGAAACTGGAATTCTGCAGCTAGGCAGCCTCATCCAAGACCCTGCTTGATTTATTCCCAAGTCCATAACACTGGTTGCCAAAAGGGACCTGACTCCCACACAGGTACTCATGTGCTTCCTCCAGGAGTTGAAGATGGAACTATCACTGTCTGCATGTGCTTGCAGAGAAGCTTCTGAAAGAAAAATCTTCCAAGAATGTCTCCCAACCTATGCACATGCCAGTCTTATAGGCAGCCTCACCTTCACTTTTGGAATTAGTAACTGGCACTCATAAAGGAACAGACTGTTTTCTATTCTTCGTTGTCAGGTCCTTTAACACTGGGATGAACCAAGACTCATCTTTTCTCTCTTCTCCCAGCTCTAAATCTCCTTGGCACAGCTCATCCTGGATCACATTTTTTTTCCCCCTGAGAGGCAATCTCATCTCAAGCAACCTCAGGAAGGGAGGAAATACAGTTCTAGCCTTTAGTAAACTTCCCTGTACTATACTGGGAAGAAATTTTTCCCTGTGAGGGTGGGGAGGCCCTGGCACAGGTTGCCCAGAGAAGCTGTGGCTGCCCCAGGCTTGGAAGTGTCCAAGGCCAGGTTGGACAGGGCTTAGAGCAACCTGGGCTAGTGGAAGGCATCCCTGCCCATGGGGTTGGAAAAAGATGGTCCTTAAGGTCCCTTCCAACTGAACCCAGTCTATGACTCTCTGATTCCATACGGTTTTCATGCCAAGAAGGCACTAGGAGGACCATGTCCTGCTGCACAGGGTTAGACTGACCCAAGAGGGCAGTACAGCAAATTCTCATCTTCAGGTTCAGAAAGGCACTGATAACTTCTGCAAGTCTCAGTAGCAGCTCACAACAATTTGTCACCTGCTATTCCATGGGGGGTAAGCTAAAAAGAAAGAATCTGCCTGGCAGCAGTAAGGCCTCTGCTTCTGCTTCAAAATGTGGTGTGACTGTCTTATTTGGAATAATGATTTCTGTGTGTAGAGCAATATACTGTTCCTCTAATGAGGTTTCAAATTTGGCTTCAAGGCAGAGATTTAAAACCCCTTCAGCATTCAGAGGTAGTTCTTCTAGTCCCTCAAGAAGCGGCTGCTAGAGGAGGTAAGCAGCAGTGGAGAGAGGGATGATTTTAAATGTTATAAACTAGATCTGCTTTGCTGGAGAAAAATAGAACCTGTTTTCATCTTAAACACAAGTCAAGGCAGGGAGAAAACAAGAGACTATGATTAAAGCCCTCCCCAAGCTGGGAGGCAGCACAGCAGCAGCCATTATGCATCAGGGGCAGCAGAGCCTCGTGGCTGCCCAATTCTGTAGGAAATATGATGTTTCCTCCCTAATAAGAGTCCTCCCTGAGATGGGCTCAAGAGACACATGAGCTGGTGGGGTAGGGGCAGGAAAGAAGTCAAAAAAACTGCTCTGCTGGGTGTTGCTTTGTTCCATGGCATTTGCCTCAATCCATGTCTGCAGCAACCAGGATTTTATATGTTTATATCATCCCTTGGCCCACTGCTGCTCCTGGGGCACATCTGCCTGTGGACACAGAACACTCTGCTGGCACAGGGACACTGGGGAGCTGGGAGATTTGGCCTTGTACCCAACTCCTCCCCTGGACTAGATCCTTGCTGCTCTATCAGGAGAGTGCTGTACTGGAATGAAACACAGTCATTACAAGAAGATTTGCTTTGGGGGAGATCACAGATCACCTTCCACTAGCCCAGGTTGCTCCAAGCCCCATCCAACCTGGCCTTGGACACTTCCAGGGATGGGGCAGCCACTGCTCCTCTGGGCAACCTGTGCCAGGGCCTCCCCACCCTCACAGGGAAGAACTTCTTCCCAATATCCCATCCAACCCTGCCCTCTGCCTGTTTAAAACCATCTCCCCTTGTCCTATCACTATCTATCCATATAAAAATCCCTGATGATATTTTAGTAGCACGAATAAGGTTTAAAGCTGAAAGACAATTTTCAGCCTGTCTTGAAAAAAACACTCCAAATGACTGAAAATTTCACATGAGATCCTCCAGTGCTTGGTAATTTGTGCTGTAGCTGTTTATTCAGATGACATTTGATTTGATCTGGAAATTTCCTGACTGAATGAAGAGCCACAAAAGTGTCTTTCTCACCAGGTCTCACCAGAGGACTGTGGTCTCCCCAAGCTCCTGTTGTTCTTGAGCAGTAACTGAAGAACTCTCCACAGCCCTTGGCACTGACTGGGGCAGGAGCAAGCTGAGAAACCCCAACCTGCTTCACTTGCAGCCCAACTCCCTGCCTCTCCCTCAGGAATTTTATCTTACTATGGTTTCTGCAAGTTTCTCAGGTTTCAACTCACAGAAAAGAAAAACATAACATCACCACATGACATATGAACAACCCCAGGCTCTTCAAGTATTTCTGGCCATTAAAAAGCTCCATTTCATGGCACTTAAGTCACTGCAAAGTATCTTGGATTAGTTCCGTTTCTTAGACATACAGAGTGCAAGCCCTTCACCGGGAAAGGGAGAGCTAAATAAACCTTAAACATCTTCTTGGTAGTCTGAAGTGCTTCAGGTCAGACATTCCAGTCCCTGGGACCCTCTGTGGGCTGGGATGAGGCACCAGTGGGGAATCCAAAAACACACTGAGTACAAGGCAGACACAAAGGGAACTGGCACCCATAAGCTTTTCACACCTGAGCTCCGGGCAGGGAGTATAAAAGATGTAGACAAAACAGTTCTGAAACGGAGATCCATTTCTTAATAAGGCTTTGAGTGCATGTTTGTTTGAAGTACTTTTCTTAAATTAATGACCACAAAAGGCAGGCTAGCATTCTTCAAACAGTTGTGATCCTTCATTCCAGTATAAAACACATATGCAAACATGGCTTCAGACCCTCACTCAGGAGATCATTTTAAAGCTTGTATTAAAAAATACCTTTTTTATCCAAACGATAAATATTTTAAAATAAGCATTTACAAAAATAAATGGTCTGTTCCCAGAGGGAAGGACATTTATAGCTGACATTCTGAATACATCTGGAGGCAAGGCAATTATTGATGAAGCTAGTTAATAAAATCTTTGGTATGAGTACAGGAGATTAATATTTATGCACCGTTGGTTTCCCTTGGCAGGTTACTGTACAGAAAAGCGAGGAGGCAGCTCTTCCTTAATCTCTTGATATGTCTTCCAAATACAACATACAAATATTTCTAACGTGTCTTCCTATGATAATAGGAGAAAAGCCCAAGATTCTCCTGGCTCTTCCTACGACTTTTGTATCTAAAACAGAATGAAGATGGGAGGAAAAAGAGAAAGTGAACACAGTTAAGATTCATTCTTAGCAGGGAAGCAGAACCTGCAAAAATATAAAAATCAATTGAAAATAGCTCTGGAGGAAACACTTCCTTCCATGTTGTAAAAATAACTGCCAAGAGAGGAGAACAATGAACCTGTTGGGATTCATTGCTGGAAGTTCAGATGGGAAGAGGAGACTGGTGAGTTAGGGAAGGGGCAGTTTTACACCTGAGCATGGCACTGGATGGTGCAAGGCTGGACCACCACATCCAGGGCTGGTGGCCCGGTTACACATGGGGCACTGAGACACTACAGAGAGTCAGGAAAGAGCCTCACAAACTGGAAAAAGCAGCCTTGCAACAAAACACTTGTTGAGATTACTTTTGCTTAAATTACGAACTACAGACATAGAGATAACTTGAGGCACAAGGAACTCCACAGGGAGAAAATATACAAAGTCAGCTGGCACAGAAACAAGGGGCAAGGGGCTCTGCAGTCTGGTAGAGAAAGGCTGAACAAAAATGTTAGGCTGGATCTGAAGCCAGTTCAAATTGAGAGTAAGATACACACTTATAATGCTATGGACTAACTGGGATCAGGGGAAGTGATGGATTCTCTGTTTTTTGGTATCAGTTCCTGAATGGTTTTCTGAAGATGCTTTTATTAAGCGTGGATGACTGAACCTGATGAGGAGAAGTAATGGCATCTAAGGAAACACACAGGGTCGGGCTTGAGGGTCTAAGGGTTCCCTCAGCCTTGAACTGTGACACCATGGACAGTCCAGCTGAGGGAATCTGATCTGGGAATGAAGCACAGAGCCCAGACTTCCACAGCACCTGAAAAGTCCATTGACTGGTGCTACTCGAACCTACAACTCTGTGAAGGAAACCAGCAGAGAACAACGTAACTGTAACTGCTGTGTCTGGGGCAGGAGGAGCAGAAGGCACTAACTCAAAAGTGGCAGGTAGAGCCAACACCCAGAGCCAGCAGCAGGGGCAATGGCTGTAGCTGCTCAGGCTCAGCCAGTCAAGCCAGCACGGTCCAGCTCTGGCACTGGCCAAGATTCCACAGGCTTCCAGGGGCTGTGGGAACCAGAGGCCTTGGGTCTGTCTCGTGACTGCTAGGAATCATGACCCACTGCTACAGCAACAGCAGCTCATGTGACTACTGCCTTTAAAAAGGGCCCCTATTTGTGGCATCCTCTCAGACAAACTATCCATTATTTATACCCCAGCACGTCTGCAGTGCAGTTTGTACCCTGAGCTCACTGATGAATGATGACACCTTGACCCTCCCCGTTAAACCATGCCAGATCAGGAGCCCTCTCTGTCCCATGTTCAGGGAAGGCAGAGCCTTCCAATGTGTTTCCTTTTCCTTTCCAAGAGAAACCCCCCAGAGCAGCTCACCTGAGTTACAGCAATACCAAAACAGGGCAAGTCCTGCAGCCACGCTGAAACAGGCCAGGAAGAACACTGGGCCTGAAGAAAACGCAAAAGGAAACACATTAAGGGCAGCAGAAGTTTAACTTGGTTCATAAATCATCAGTTGCTATTAATATGCATAATTAAGCATATTCAAATGAAGCTAACACATTCACAATTCTGTATGTTCTGTGGCTAATGTTCTGTGAGGCATAATGGACTGCAATTAATTTTTACTGCAGTTGCTTTGCCACCATCCCCTCTTCCCCTCTGCTCATCTACCTACAGGCTGTGGAATTTAAGGGAAAGCTTCCTTAGATGTTTCCTCACTCTCAAACTTTATGCAAACCCCCCTTTAAACACCACAACACTAACTAGCCTGCAGGGCCCTCACCACACAGAGTGGCACTTCCATCCACAGCCCCTGCCTGAGGGGAAGAGACCACAGCCCCTCAGAGCTACATCCTTAGGAGGCTTTTCTATTCCCCACAGATGTTCCACAAACTCCACTCTCATGACAAGAGCAGATATTCTTGCTCCTGTTTACAACTCTCCTGGGGGCTCAGATGAAGAGCCACACGTACACCTAAAACAAATCTCCCCCTGGAAACTGCCTGCCGGGAATTACACATTTAATGCTGATGGTCGGTACTGATGTTCAATAAAACCTTTCTAATTCGTACTTAGCCACTGACAAAACCTCATAAAGATTTATATCTGCTTCTTTATTGCCCAATATTCTATTTGTATTTACCACTTCACTAGGAACAGAGCTACAATTAAACTACACCTGTCAATTTAAGGACAAGTGTATTGCAGACTAACAAATTCCTGGAGCTGACACTGGAGAAACAGCAAAGGAGCAAGAATTCAGTTGCTCCTAGGGATGTAACCTCCCAGTGAGGGTGGCTAGAGGCCAGACAATCTCCAGTTTGAGGACAGCTCAGGGGAAAAAAAAAATTAAAAAAGTAAAAATAAAATAAAATATTATTTCATTTTCTTATTTCCGAGCACTTTCTCTGCTCCTCCTGTACTGTTGTGCTGCAGCCAGCAACAACAGTGTGAAAAATGTGAACAATTTGGTTCCATATTCAAAGAAACACCACTACAGGCAAAGGTATACATTGAGTTAAACTGTGTTTCTGCTCCTTGTTTCAGTTTTCTCTCAGAAAACTGGCAAAAAGGCATAATTTACAGAAGGTGTCTTGAACATCTCATAATTGTATCCAAAACTCTAAATAAAATATTAATGAAACTTATATGATAAAGCAGTTCATTATAAATTCAGAAAATTCTTCATCTTTCTTTCAGCCCTTCCTTTCCAAAATATCCTACAGTGAATTAATTATTTGTCTCTGTGATCTGGCATTGAACAGAGGAAGGTGAAAATAATTAACATGTTTTCCTAAAGAAAATACATTTAAGTACATCCTTCCTTTCTGCCTTTGCTTTCAAATGATTTGTACTTAAACTGAGAGCTCAAAAAAGTGAAAAAAATTGGAAGTCGTATTAAAAAAAAACTGATGGCCTTATGCAAAGTGATAGCAGCATCTGAATAGCCCTTACTGTTCAAGCATTGAAGAAATCACAGGAAATAAAGAGTTTAGCTGTAACAGTATAAGTAAAAATACCATTGTAAATATTGATTAAACTCTACAGTCTCTTCAATTTCCTAGCACTGGTTTCCTCAGCAGCAGCTCAGTACATTTTACTCCATTAATTCTACTTAACTTGTGACAGTAAAGACATCATAAACCAAACTAGTTGTTACATGAAATGCAAATTACATGATAAAATAAACTGCATCATAATCTGAAAAGCCATTCCATTCGGTGACACTGTATGGTTTATTTACCCCTGTCATTTAGCATATATTGCTCCTTGTCAGTGTCTATCTCTGTGGGATCTGGGGTTTCTAGAAATAAAAGCAACACATGAGAAGTTAGTACTCAGCTCAAGCAAACAAACAAACATAATCAGCACATGCAAAATGGTGCAAAACAACACATTTCCAAACAATACCCAATATTGACATGAAATTTTAACCCCTCCAAAGATAGATCATCACTTGAGTCAGAAAATCTGATCAAAAGACAGGCACACAGTCACCTGAATGCAACCACAAACAGCTGCAGCCCCACCTCTGATCTGCTTAAGCACTGAGCATATAAATAACATTACACTTGTTTTCCAAGTGAGGAAAGCAGGAGCTAATCCTTCCATAATGCCAGCAATTTTCATGGTAATAAATACAAACTATTTGTTGATAGACGCACTAATCTGAAAACACCTTTATAATTTGATGTATCATCATTCTTGTTCTTGAGCAAATCTCTCTGGGTATTGATGTATTTAATGGACAAAGCATTTGGAAAAAGCCTCTTGGTGCAGATCATTTACCTAAATTCAGGCCTTGGCTAAAGACATGCTCAGCTTCTTTGAAAATCTGTAGGTTCTATGTACTAATATTTGGCACAAATAATTTTTGCCTCTATCTTTCTGCAAATTGAAGTAGAAAAGGAGGTTGGCCCTAAAACAAGGTGTGCAGTAGTTTTCACTCTGGGCAGAAAAACCTTTTAAGAGCTGCCTTTGCCACACAAATGTGGAGACAACACTGCAGAAGGGGTGTGCACACAGCAGTCATCAGACATGGCAGAGGAGTGACTTTCCTCCACACATCACCAACCTGCATAACAATTTTTTAAGCCAAATCTCTTTGTGGTCATAAAAATCACAGAATCATAAAGGTTGCAAAAGACCTCTACGATCACCACGTCCAACCACCAAAGGATTAAAAAAAGGAAAGGAGAAAAAGTGAGAGCTCCAAATGTGGCTGCAAATAGGAAATAATTTGAGACTGATTGGTTTCAACTGATCTCCTTCTCCCACGTGACATCTGGAGCTCGGTGAGGTACCTTGGCAAACTGCCCTGTACACCCAGGCAGCAACAGGACCTGCTGTCAGGGGAACAGCCACCTCCCCTGCTAAAGATGTCCCCTCGGTGTGGGGACAGCGCATGGCACTGGAGCAGGACAGAAACCCCTGCAGCACTTTGCTGTGAGGCCTGAGAGTCCCTGAAGCAGGAAGGATTGCTGCAAAGCCTCCATGGAGCACTCTGTGTCACTGGCAGCCTCACCCAGCCTGCCCCTTTGAGGGGCTGACGTCCTCTCTAGGAACTCCAGCTGGAAATCCTCACCCTGCACTGGAGAGCACAGCCAGACCTCTGCACTTCTCTCAGGATTTCACTGCCTGGGGCTGGTCTGAGCCTTTATCCTTCTAGTCTGTGGCAGCACTGAGGGAAATAAAAACATTTTCTGAGTCACCTGGAAGCTCCTGTTTGCCTTCAACAGCTCTGAGGCTGCTCCAACCGTGTGCCTTACCCCCCCTCTAGTGGGAATGCTCAGACATTACCAGACATTGCACCGGCAATTTACACTTCGGGCAAAGAAATTTTGTTCAAGTAGAGTTTTTAAAGGTGTTTTAAAAATGAGAAAGATATATTTGAAAGGATTTCCTCTGTAGAAAACGTCGTATGTACAGCTGCATGTAAGCTATTACAGAACTCTATCCTGGCCATGGCTCATCCATGTCCTTATCAGTAATTTCTCCAGGTGTTTGTAATGCTGTTTGTTTCAGCTCAATCTGCACTTAGAACAAATTCCCCATGTTAGGGATTCTCCTTTTTCTTCACATTTACAAATTCTAGTGGCAATTTGGAAAATGCTCTGTGCTAAATTTAACAAATTTAACAAGTACGTCTTAAGAGTATTATAGAATCGTGGAAAGGTTTGGGTTGGAAGGGACCTTAAGGACCATCCAGTTCCACCCCTCTGGCACGGGCAGGGACACCTTCCACTAGACCATTTCTTGACCATTCAATCCAGGCTGCAGACATTTGTTTTAATCACAGAACTCATAAGAAGCAGCAAGCATATTAACACAATCATCTCAGTATTTCCTTCTCAGGTCAACAGAAGGAAACTGCAGAATCTCAGCACATAGTAGTGCTTTAACCCAGATATTTAAATTATTCTCATCCTTCTGAGGATGGTTAACATAAGAGAGCGTACCAAGATACAGAGAATTTAATGACTTTTGATGGTTACTGAAGTCCCTTTGCACAATGCAGCAGCAGCAAAACAGTTCAGGGGCACCACAAGCAGCTTTATGTTTAACATGAAGCACTTCCAGCACAGGGACTTGCTATGCACAGTCTGCACATGAGAAGCTCTAACCCTGCCTGCTCACGGGGCCACCTGAGGAAAACTCTGAGTCACCACATGATTTTAGTGCAAGGATGAGCATGATTCAGCTGTGGCTAAAAGTGAAAACACCCCACAGACCCTACCCGAGTCTCCTTGTAAAGATACGTTATCAGAAATGGCTTGCAGAAGGTGTTGTTGAACATTAACAAGCCTGAACTCTTAAACATCAAAACAGTCTTGAAATTTTATTCTTAGTGACTACACTAAGGCTTTTTAAACTGCTCTTAATTTACACAGGCTGTCTGCTGACTTCTAGTCTGCCTGGCAGAAAAAAACTGTCACTCCTGAGCTCTACCCAAGTGAAAATTAGAGATCCAAAACTATTTGATTTAAGAGCCTATTCCCCAAAGGGGAATATCAGATCATAACACTGCCTGAAAGCTGCTGCGAGGCTCAATCAGTTGGGATTGGTGCTCAGCTGAGATCCGGAGGCAGGGATGGGCACTGAAGTCCTCAGTTCAAAAGGATTCAGGTATGAATGTGGGGTAACTCTGCAGCCCCACAGTGCCTGGGCTGGGTAGATACAAATCCCTTCCTTCAAAATGAAAGGTGAAATTAAGCTAATTACATTTTTACATGACATTTTCACTGCAGAAATAAAAGAGGTCAACCTACAGACTTTTGCAGTGATGGTTTGAATCCCACTGGAGTTTGTCCCATGCCTGTAATTTGCCCTGGCACCTCACTGTGGAGTTTCTTACAAGGAGAAATCAACTGACCAGTGAAGCGTTACTGCTGGGATACTTTACAAGGATTTCTTAAACTGCAGTCCTTTTGCAGCTTCCTTAACATAAATGGGGGAGTTTTCCCTCAAGCTCCTCAAGTCATTTCAGTGTGCAGGATACCTGAACCGATTTCCCATCCACTTGCAACAGTGTTCTTTTCTGCATTTCTTAGGTAGGGGAAAAAGAAAGACCAACACACAGTAGACAGCAGTATCCCACGCTGGCAAGTCAGGCTTGACATTTTCCTTGAAGAAATGAACTCTTCTGCAGTACAGAATCATATCTGTTTGAGCCTCAGCCCTTACAAAGTACATTCAAGAGTGCCTGGGGGGCAGCTTTACGGTCATCAGTCAGCTGCACAGAACAAGTCCTAAGTGATTTTAATACCACAGTCCATCAGTGGAAGGGCCTATGAATGTGTGCTTCGTGTTAAACGAGACACGACGAGGAGATTTATGGGCTGAGGGAAAGCCAAGCTCCTGGGCCAGCAGACATTTGAGCTTAACAAATTGGAGGTTTGGGATGTTCTCCTGTGCTGCAAGTCAGAATAAGCACAGAGGAAATAAACAAGCCATTATGAAGCACTGGCTATGAAAGAGAAGCTGTAATTCATAGGAGTTATACTGCTGACATTTTGCACTTAAGCTGTTTTAAAGACGTATTTCATATTTCAAAACAATCAAAGAGTTTTGCCCGCTTTAATCAACAAATAACAAGAAGTCAAATCCCCTTACGGCTTTTGGAAGACTCCAGTCAGAAGGAATTAAGGTATACCCCAAAATTTATTTAAATAACCTGTTTATTTATATTATTTATAACCTGTTTAGGTTGTCTAAACAACCTAAACCTCACCTGAAATGAGGAAATTCACTGATGAAGAAATTCACAACTCAATCAACTTACAAATCAACTTACTCAAGATTTTCCTACTTGGCAGGTCATTAAACAGTTGTTCAGCATTGATCTGCAGAGCCCTGTAAAACTCCTGACAGTGTCTGTCTCCTTTCTTTTGAAGGTGCTTTAACAGATCTGAGAGTCTGGTATGGAGTGATGCCCTTGGATTCCTGAACTGTAAGAGAAAAACACTCATCAGAAGACAGATTACAACAGTTGGAGATCAATTTTACATCACTTTCCCATATGCCAGGGAGCAAAGATTTGGAGCATCTTTGATATTTCAAAGGCTAAAAAAAATAAGCAGAACCCATAAAGGACATAGATGCACTGCACAGCACTGAGCTCCACATGGTCAGCACTGCCTGATGGAGAGGATATTGCCTCTGCTTCCCCTCATGCTTTTTTCTGTCCTGATCAAGGGAAAGCCGCTCTGCATTTGATGTCTTCCCTGGATCTGAGCTAACATGGTACTTGCTATTCTACAATTCCATTCTGACAGCTGTTGATGGAAAATATTCTCAAATCTTATAGTAAAGCTTAATGTTTTCAAGTTTGCCCTTAGTTGTCTGGTAATGATCCCCAAAAAGGCACTTTATACTCCTTATCCCAGTCCCAGTATTAGAGTGCTCATCATCCCAAGATTACATATTTCATTGTTTGTCTTTGATTCCAGCACAATTAACTGCTGAGTGACCAGTTCAACAGGCACAAATCCCCATTATTCGGGGGACATGGCAAGCAGCTGCAGGGGAAATTACCTCTTTTCTGTAGTGCTGAATGTGATGAGTATTAGGAGACCTTACAAAGAGAAGGAAAATGCATCCCTAGCCTTACACATCAAACTGATTTCAGCTTATTTGGAAAATGTCCAAAGCCATTCTCAGCAAAGCATCGTATTTCACAGCAGCACAGTGGATAACCTTTGGAGCATACTGAGTTAGGAACAATTCCTGCTTGAGGGGGACAGGAATGTCAGAGACCTTACACAACACTCCTTATTCTGACTAAATTCCCACAGGGTCTACCAGATACAGCTGAGATTACAAGCTTCCTAAACACTCAACAGAGTTGACACAAACTTGTCTGGCCTCATGCAAAAGCAGCTCACTGCTGTCTAAGTGCAGAACGCACAAATCACATTTCACAGTTTCTTTATGTATTTCTCTTGAAGCTCTTGAGGGAATGAGATGATCTTGTCTTGCACGTGTCACACTGGTTATCGTAACTGAGTGGCAGGACTGGCTCAGCTGATGATCTAGCTCTGCTCTACACCACAAAACACTAATTGTACCCACAGGGTTTGATTTATGGTAGAATTAGACCCACTTTTCCTGAGGTTAAAATACTGATATGCCAAAACCCTGAGCCTTGTGCAGACGGGAAGCCAGCAGAGAGCAAGTACAAACTGTTTACAAGCAGGATCAGGGAAGCTCTTTAACTTTGTCTCCACACAAACTTAGAAGCTCTTTCTTTTTAAAAAGAGCTCCCATTTTTGAAAGATTCATGCTAGGGAGGGTGGCCTTCCTTCACACCTGGCAGCGCCACTGCAAGATGTTACTAACTCCATCCACTTCCCATGGCTCCTGCACTTACTGGTGGGACTAACACCCCCTCCTTCCCTACCAACACTTAGAGTTATTAATTAGTTACTAAAACTGATTAAGCTGAAAGAGATGATTTTGTGGACAGGGCTGGATGCAGCACAGATCATCTGATGTGACACCCCCACACAGCCCCATGTGAGGAGGAGGCACGTGGGGCACTTGCTCACAGGATGGTGAACTCTTAGCTGTGACGGTGCGTGCTCCTGGTCATGGCAGGGACCCTGGCACTCAGCTGCTGCTGGGAGAGTGTCCTCTCCCATAACCACTTGGCACAGGGAATGAGCCAGCCCTGTGACTGCTCCTCTCACATGAGATCCCAGATACAAGTGGTCAGCAACCAGGAGGTGAGGAAGAGTGGCTGTCTGTGGGGAAGAGCTGGGCTAGTGACCTGCAAAAACAACACAACAGTGAGAGACACACAGCAGAACTCATCAAATTACCTTTTCTGCTTCTTCATTGGTAAGAATTTGGGGATAGACTCTGTTAAGCTGAAGAATAATTTTATCAACCACTTGCTCATTCAGTCGGCTAGTGCTTGTAAGGAAATACATGTCGTGCTGCAGACGATGACAATATGACTGATCTAGAGAAAAAATAACACACAGAACAAACCACAGCAGTTAATTAACAAGCCATTTTTAAATTCTGTGAATTTAATTTTCCTACCAGTGATTAAATAGCTCAAATAAAATTACCACCACCTAATTTTAGAAAGCTGAACTATCTGTTAGGGAAACACAACACAGCCACCTGCTTCCAAAGACCCATCCACTTGAAAGGACACACATCCAAACTCCTGGCTGGTCAGTCCTGCTGCCTCTCTCTTTCCAAAGGGTGAAGGTTCTAAATCATTTAGAAGTCAAGCACTGACGGATATTTAATCAAATACAGCCCTAAAGTTACTAAATCACTGAAGATAAATTTTCCATCATGTAGAAAGGCAGATTATGACATCTAAAACTGATGTGTTTTATAACGGCATCTCTGCCAAGGAGCCATCAAGGTTTTTAGGAAAGGATTTCACACAGAAAGGGGAGAAAGAGCATTCAAAAAGCAGTACATTTTTACAGGGAAGTACACTCAAACACACATACACATATAAAACATATCTTTTTCTACTAACCCAAACCTCTGCAAATACACAAATCCAGACCTGCTGTTGGTTTAGGCATCATACCCAATTTGTCAGCAATGGATTTTGCAGGAGCATAGCTTTCCCTATAGCTGCTTGTCTGTAATCCCTAGATTAAGATACAAGCACAGACTGGTTCCACAGGTTACTGTGCCCTTATCAGATTTAAAAAGAGAACATCCATGACCGTGTCTGAAATGAGTGTTAAAATGCCAGTACAACGCTTTACAACCGAGCAGAACAGAAAACAAACACAAAACACCCCCACACCCCCAGCCCTTTCTCCATTTAAAGCAAATGCGTAGCTTTTATGGTATTCTGGCTACCAGAAGATACAAAACCATCAGCCCCTTGTGCCCTGCAGTTTAGAGAAGATAAACAAAGGAGCGAAATAAAACAGCCATAAAACTTTGCCCTGATGCACTGCACCTATGAACAGCCTTTGCCCTTCCTGTAGTGTGACTGGTTTGGGTACTACACTGTCCTTTTTGTGTATCTGTGTAGCACTGACAGCATTTACAGGAAAGGCTTCAGGAAAACCTCCCAGTGTGACCATCACTTACTTCTGCAGCGCCAGTACCACTCAAACAAGAACACACTGCTACTGGTGCGGCACAGAGAGCTGTGATCCTATGAGCACAACAGGATTCCAGCTACATTCTTACTTTTTATGCAAACACCATTTTATTTCCACGTCTTTCTAATGCCTTACTTTTCCACAGCTTCCTCCAAGGCAGCTGTAGTGCACTGTCACAAACACACTGCCGTGAAATATTTGCCGGGCTGAAATACTTCCCTCTTGCTGCGAGAAGTTCCAGGTTCTCCTGGATTCAGGGCTGAGATCAAACTTGTCTTCAAATCAACACATTGGCATGCACAAAGGGCTGAGGCAAGGACCAGGAGACCGTAAAGTGGTGTCTGTTCATGCAAATGCTTTCTGGGTAATGAAGCTCCCCGAAGCATCCTCCCCCTCCTCTGCCTCAGCAACAGGATTTGTAGTGATTCTCAGTGTCACCAACAACTCTGCACCTGCACTTGGACAGAACACACATTAAACCAGGGTCTTACAGCCAAGCAATTAAGCTTCAAACAACACTGTGACAACCAACCAACACCAGCAAGGCCAAATGTCCAAAAGAATGAGTATAAAAAGTGAAATAAAAGCAGGCTCAGAGTGCCATCTCCTCTCTGTTGCTGCCTCATCATTACAGTGTCCAGACACAGTGAAGGGAACTGGGACCAGCTGAAGATCCCACTTAAGCCAAGAGCACTTTCTGAGCAGTCCCAAGCACTCCCTGTACTCCTGGTAGTTTCCATTTACACACACTCAGTAAACCATCACCTTACACGACAGTTTATGAGTCTTCTGCCACCTGAAACCTCCCACCCGGGGCATCAAATTACAGGGCAGAGGCCTCTCCAAGATTTCAGGGGCAGCTATAATTTCTTACCATCTGAGCCAAAAGACAGGGGCAGAGAATGGGACCATGCTTGTGGCCTCTCTGGCTACTGCTAAACTGTGCCTGCCAAGGACACGTTTAATGCCTGGCTTAGGCACCTGCAAGATGCTTCACCCATCCTATGGGAGGCTCTGTGTTTAAGAAGCCCCCGTGAAACACCTCCTACAGACATTTCCCCTGCCTGCACCTGCACCTCCTCCAAAGTATGTGAGTTCAGTATTTAGGATGAGGTGCAAGGCTTAACATTTCCTGAAGAGCACTTACCAAGCTCAACACCAGCTCAATGAAAGCAGAGCAAATGTATCTCATCCTTCCAGTATCTCACCTCTCTCTTCTAAAATCTTTTGTCTTTTCTCTAATTCTGAGAAATCTCTCTCCAAAGCACACAAGGAACTGCCTTCAGACCAAAAAAGGGAAACTTCCCACACTGACACCGCTCAATAGTGCAGAATTGTAGCCCCAGCTACTAAATTTAAAGAAAACAAACAAAAAAACCCCCACTAATCCTAGCAGCTGGAAAATGGCACCCTGCTGTGGAATGATAAGGATATCTGGACAGCACACGTGTGCATTTGAGGGCTCCTGGGCCCAGTTTGCCCCAGGAGCTCCAGCAGCTTTGTCACTGTTCCCGTGCACTGCCAGTCATGGCCCAGGTATGGCTGTGCTGTGAGGTTCTATGATCACTGCTCACAAGCAGCAGCTTTTTAATAGGACACTCCTATTATGAACATTTTTAAGTAACAGGAACCCCAAACCAGGTGATTTAACGACTGCAGCAAAGCCACTGATGTGAAGCCAGGCCTTAAGAATTTAGGGAGGGGTTGTTTGGCATGTTTTGCATATCCAGCTTTTATCTCACTGCTTCAAAGAGACAACAGCTATTGCAAGGACAATTTAAAATCTTTATGCTAAGGAGACTTTTTAAGCAGGACTCACCCCAGCATTAAAGGGCCAGTAATGCTGTTAGTCAGTACTTGCCTAGAAATTTCAGGGCAGCAAAACTGGGAGACCAGGTGAGTTTACCACAGTTTAGTGCACAGGTGTGCCATTGCCAGGCCTTTTGATGTCCTCAGGTTGCAAAAGGATTGAATATAACATGGAACATACTACAGTTTCACCTTTCCCTCTGCCAGAACATTAATCTAACTGGGCTTAATCCCATCCCACAGTCTTTGGAGTCAAGAGCAGGTTTGCTCAAGTGTGCAAGTGCTGTGGAGGAAGTGGAGGGCTGGCACTGAGCTCAGCCCTGCTGAAGAGCAAATACAGCTCAGACTGGATACCATGACACTGAACCTGGCCTGCTTTAAAAAAGTTGGTATTTTCCTTACTCACAGGAAATGTAAACTTGTCAGAGGCAAACAGGAAACTCAGGAACAGTCTTTGATAGTTGGGAAGAAAACATGTTATTGATTTATAATTACTAGAAGCCTGTGACACACCACACACAACCACTTTTTTCTGTTAAACTAAGTCCAAGCAGCCTCTGACACACAGCACAGGCACCCACACCAGCACACACACTCTGCACCTGATCACACACATGGAAGGAAAGGAAGGACACATAAAATTAAGAGATACCAGAGGAAAGCAGCAAGCAACTCCGCAACCAGAGGATAAAATAGATTATAAAATAATTATAACATATATTAAATTTATAATTTATAATTTACCAAATAGATTATAAAATACCATCACTGATTTAGTGATGATAAATGCACAAGCAACACATGACAGTAACAAAGCAGCATACTCACCATCTTCCACCTGCAAGTACAAGTCACCCCCAATGAAACCCTTCACAAAATGGCATCTCTTGATCCTTCCTTCCAAATGAGCAATTAGATTTCTGTCAATAGCTTCAGAATGACCCAGCCACTACACAAACTGCTGGTGTTGTAAGGCTGCTGAAACATAGTCTGCTCCTGGAAGTAACAAAGCTCATAAAACCCCTGATCAGCTGTGACCACAACGTGCCAGGCTGTCTGCTACAGCACCGGCAGGACAAATGGCAGGGGTGACAGCGACACACTTGCTGAAGTTCTTCCTGATTTAACAGCAGTGTTCACAGGGAGTTTGTCAGAGACAATTCCTAACCTAGGCATGGGCAGCAGCCAGGACATTGGACAAGCCTTTGCACTCCTGCTCAGCCTGTGCTGGGGTGTCTGGTCCCTGAGAGCTGTCACTAGCCACTGGCACAACACAAACCAGGACTTTCAGGTTATCTTGGTTGTCAAAAACCCCTTTGTAAATTTGGTTCTGCCTAACTACTCTTACCATAAAAGATCCCATGTTGCTTTCTGTACCAGGAAGATCAAATGGGATTTTGTCTCTTGCAGGAGCACATGCTGCTCCACCATCTACTTCCACTGCCCTTCTGGATAAAGCCACAAGGCCCTGTGGACCTGCCACTTTAGGCTGGGTCTGCATTGACACTTGTATTTATCACAGTAAATTAATAAATCCAGCTGCATTCAAATTCAGAGGCTGAGATCAGCCCCTCTTTGCCACACTTGAACACATAACTCCTCTCATCCAGGCCTGGGAGTGTAAATGCTGCCAACTGCCTCATCAGACAGGTACACACCCACAATTAGCAACTCCACCAACATTTACATAAGGACTCTTGAGACTGCCCTTGATACCACTGTATCTTTAGTATGGTTTCATCTTTGGTTTGCTTTCCCCTTAAAAGCCTCCTTCAGTTTACCAAACTGACAAGATCATCAGGCAGATAAATTTAAACACATGAGACACAAAACCCAACACAACTCTCTGACATTCTCCATAACAACACACAGAACTTGCAGACATCCGTTCCAGAAACCTCACTGGTGCCTGCTGTGCAGTGCAAACATGAGCTGCCACTTCCTGTAAAACTCCTGGATGATTTTCATAAACTTTATACAGGAAAGTTGGCAACCAAGACCTCGAAAGTTTGGATCTGATGATCAAACCATTGTACGTGTCTATGCAAACTCCTTGCTGAAGCATTTCAGGAAAGAGACAAAAAAGTCTCTCTCAGCAAACTGTTAGCTTAACACTAATTTAGTTCTGGCTTTTCCCTTTCAAGAGCCCAAGAAAGGGATGCTGAGAATTTAAGAAGGAATCTCTGGCTGCAGAGAAATGGTCTCAGATGATTAGATGAAACTGGCTACTGAATGCACCCCCAATGAAGAGCAACTGCTCTGCTCTTCTGGGCTGGAAGGGCGATACAAAGGTGAAAGACAAGATGCCACCCTCCTCAGCCACAGTCACACACTGCCACTTGCTACTGGCAAGTTACCAGAAGTCAAGAGTCTCTGACAACAAGTCAGAGAATCACAGAATCATTTAGGATGGAAAATAAACTTAAGGCTATTGAGTCCAACCACCAACCCAGCCCCACCATGGTCATCAGCAAACCATGTCCTCGAGTGCTACATCCACGCATTTTTTGAACACTTCCAGGGATGGTGATTCCACCACTGCCCTGGGCAGCCCGTGCCAGGCCTCGACAATCCTTTCAGTGAAGAAATTTTCCCCGTATCCAATTTAAACCTCCCGTGGTGCAACTTGAGGCCGTTTCCTCTCATCCTGGTGCTTGTTGCTTGGGAGAAGAGCCCGACCCCCACCTGGCTACAGCCCTCTGTCAGGAAGTTGCAGACTTCAGCAACTCATTTATACCTGAAACATCTTTCAAAAACAGAAGAGAAAAAGTAATAACAGCGAGCAGAATACTGAAACGCCCTTAACCCCCGAGTGTGACGCCAGGTTACACACAGCCCCCGGGCCTCCAAGCTCCGAAGCAACAGGGCCCCCAGGTCAGCGGGCAGCCCGTGCGCTCGGAAGACGGAGGATGGGGGTGACCGGAGCGGGACCCGGCTGCGCCCGGGCACCCCGGGCTGGGGCCCCCGCACCCTGCCCTGCCCGCGCTGTCACCGCCCCAGCCCCAGGGACCGACGGCCCCGACCCGCGGTCCCGGGGCTCCGTCCGTCCCTCCCGGCCCGGCCCGCACTCACCGGCCATGGCGGCCCCGGCCCCGCCCGGCCCGCGGGCTGCGGCCTTCGGCCCTGGGCGGCCTGCGGGCTGTGCCGTGCCGGGCCGGGCCGGGGCGGGGCGGCGGGGCCGGGGCGGCGCCTCCGGGAGGCGGGACGGGGAGCCGGGATGGGCTGCGGGGCCGGGGCGAGAGGGGTCCCCAGGCCGGTACCCCCCGAGCCCGCAGCGGGTTCCCCCGCGCCCTGACAGGCTCGAGGCGTGGGACCGTGAATGTACACCCGCACAGCCACCGGGGTTTGAGACGATTCGTGGCACAATTAGTAACGCCGCGATTTTCTTTTCCCACTTTTCGCTGTCCAAAGTCTACACCTTCGCAGTGTCCAGGTTTTCCTTGTGCCGCAGCAGTTGTGGTGCACCTGCAGCGGGTAAGGCACATTTGGCCCGAACAATGAATGCACCATTAGTAATGCCACAGTTTCCGTTCCCACTGCTGATTTCACTGTCCAAAATACCATGTCTACATCTCCACGATATCCACGTACACTTCATGTTTACCCTGTGCCACAGCAGTTTTAGTGCAGCTGCACATTTGTCCCTATAGCTACTCAAGCCCAGGGGCAGGGGCAACTCGTCTCATAGAAAAGGTTGCAGTGAAGCATCTAATTAATTGGGATATATTAACTTCATGAGGGAAGAAGTACGAGAAAATCTGTGAATTTAAAAAAATCCTGTTTGCACTAAATTTCACCATTTAATTACCCAGCAAGGTATGGAGGACAATATGCCTTGCTAGGGGTAAATGCTGCAGAGGGTTGAAAGTGAACCTCAGTTTTGAAAATTGTGAAAAAAGGGATACGTTATTTGTTATTGCAGGGGGGTTTTGACTGCAAAATTTGGTATTTTTTTATTGTATAGAAAAGGTGGCTTTCTACTATGGCAAAGACATTTCTAATTATGACTGTGTCAAAACCATGAAGAAAATGTTTAAGAGAGACAGAAATCCTCCAGAGGGATTACAATCACAGTAGGCAAAGGTGCCTCCAGATTGGCACATAAAATACTTCAACCACACAACTGCCCTTGCACAGACACTTCTTATTAAAATTTGTTTAAGTAACAAGTCCTCACGCAGCAACCATATATGCTAAACCAGGAAACACCCATTGCATGCATGATACTAGTCCATATGACCCTGAGAGGTTTGCCCTTGTTTGCCTCTGTGCCATTTAATCATGGAATCATAGAATGGTTTGAGTGGGAAGGAACCTTAAAACTTATCTCATTCCAACCCCCTGCCATGGGCAGGAACACCTTCCACTAGCCCAGGTTGCTCCAAGCCCTGTCCAACCTGGCCTTGGACACTT
>JAWWLV010000024.1:20967188-20987322 GCA_035041135.1 Platyrinchus mystaceus
CCCCCAGCTCTCCCAGCCTGGCTCCAGAGCAGAGGGGCTCCAGCCCTGGCAGCATCTCCGTGGCCTCCTCTGGACTCGGGTCCCCAGAGCTGGACACAGGGCTTCAGGTGGAGTCCTACCAGAGCAGAGCAGAGGGACAGAATCCACTCCCTCGACCTGCTGCCCATCCTGCTGGGTACAGGAGCTGTCTGGGTCTGGCAGGGGACCGAAAACTGCAGGCATAATGGTTCACAGCACAACTAGGATTAACTGAATTAACTGAGAACTTAATTGAATGATGAGAAGTACATGCATGCTCCTTTATGTAGCTCATCCCAAGAAGTGTGTTGCAGGGTGCATCGTGGTGTACTGGACAGAAGAACTGAGCTCATTAGCAGCAGTAAGAATGGTCTTTTGCTGCAACTTCCATGTTACTGAATTTCAAGCATGTGTTTTTGATCTCTGCAGAGTATGGCCAGGATAGAAGAGGGCATTCCTAGGCCTGCCAGCAAGCTACAGTAATTTGAATTTCAAAACTGAAGCTTCAAAACTGAAGGTCTTAAGAGGATACCTGATTCGTGACAAGGGGATATGCCATAAAACAATTACTGGAGCTTGCTATAAGGTCCTATTTCTGTCATGAGAGGGATGTGACAATACCCATTAGACAGTGATGACAGAATAAATAAGGCTTCAACTTGAACAAAAATAACTATACTATAACTATAGGATATACATCTATGTGCATATAAACAGCAGAGTAAGAGCCATACCAGTTACTTAACTATTCAGAATGGACAAAACAAGAAAACACACCACCTTTTTTTCCCTCACACTAGGAATAGATTAGTAATAGGAAAAGAGGCAGGTTTCCAACAGCTCCCTCAGCCCTTTATTTTGAGTGCTCTCACAGGGATGCTGCAGTGATCCCGAGCTGCAGAAAGGCTGCACTGCTCCCACACTGTGACACCTGCAGCAGCTACAGGGGGTCAGTGGTGTGGTCCCTCACAGAGCAAGGTGGGACACAGCAGGGCAGGACATCTCTCCATGTGCCATCCCCTCTCCCACAGGCTGGCGGACCTGGAGACAGGCCAGTCTCACAAGGTCTCTAAAAGCAGAGCAGATGAATTAAAGAAAAAGACCTTCCTGACACAAAACAATGGGGCATTCCGTTAAAAACAAAATTTTATTGCAGTTCTATCACGCTACTGTGTAAAAATATGAGGGACTTTTCATTCTGGAAGGCTTTACAAAACCCAAGGGTCCGGAGAAGGCTGGAATCTGACAGGTGCGTAATTATCACCAGCGACTTTGTAAGAGGCAAATATACAAACGTGGTACCACCTCTCCAGCTGTACAGAAGGACATTGGGCTTCTGCCATGGTCAAACTGCACAGCAAACTGTAGAGAACAGCTACAGACTGCCAGTCCCAACATTCATGGTTTTATTTGTCTCAGACCTCGAAGCACTTCTGTTAAATAACCATCTTGGAATATAGAAAACTTTCAAACTCATACGAATAATGAACTCTCTTACGTTGTCTTTAAGGCACATATTTCTATCCAAATTTCATTTTGGTCCACAGGAGCAGTTGTGTTTCAGACACCAGCTATCCAGGGATCTGGCAGCTTGGTTTGTTGTAACTATCCTTATGACCATAGACTTCAACAACATGTATGGAATTCACCGTCTGCACCGTGGTGTTGTGTCTGGGCACAGCCTGTGGCCCAGGGGCACCTCTGCTCTGCTTCAGCACCTGATCATTGCCTTTACAACACTTAGGAGCCACCACACCCCGAGTCCACTCCTCCTGGAACCTGTAAGCAACAGAAGAAAAAGTTATTTCTGTTCCATTAATTCTGGTGAGGAAACAGAACTTCCTAATCTGTTTTATTTGCCCATCAGGCGTTTCACAAACGACTTGTACTGTACCATAAGAAACTGCTTCTCCCAGCATCAAAACCACTTGGCAGCAGTGGGGAAGATAATCATGTCTTTGTAAAAGCTGACGCAGACCTTGAAAAGACTTGGGAGTTTGTTTTTTTTTGTCATTGGGGCAGATGTTTTTTGTTTGTTTGCCATCAAACGAGTCCCCAGCCTCAATGTAGTGCCATGCTCTCAGTAGAATGTGACTGAGAGTGCTTGAATGCTGAGCCTGGTGCAGAAGGAACATCCTTGCTTGGTTAGTGGAGCACTGCTGGGAGCACAGGAGTCAGCTGTGCTCAGTGGGATCTGAGGTGTTATTTGCAGAGCTGCCAGTGGTTGCATTAGGGCTCATGGTAGCCCTTGGCTGCCTGCCCTGGTACTGAAGGGACCTCAGGCTGCGTTTGCAGCACTGGCAGTCACTGATCCATCCCACTCCCCCCCAGGAAGGAAGGGTTTGCCCAGTTGTGGGGGAAGCCAGCACGGGCCACTGCCCCAGACATCAACACCCCAGGCAGTGGATGGTGCAGAGCAGCAGCAGGGGCAGACGGAGATGGCAGAGTTGCTGAAAAGATGCTCAGTAAACCGCCCCCCCCTTTGTTCAGGAGCATGGTGGGGATGGGATCAGCTTGTACCTGAACTTTGCTGACAGATGCAGTGGGCTTTACACACATGATCTGTGCACCAGATGCAGGTAAGACACAGCCCTTTGGGGGCCACGCCAAATTACTGCAGCCTGACTGTGGGGGCTTCTGTAAAACATCAGCAGCTCAGGCAGGCAGGGGGAAGGCTGAGGGATCCTGCCCCACATTCACTGCAGGTGAGCCAACTCCTCCAGCTTCCTCTGAACCCTCGGTGTGGCCTCTGCAGGCAGCAGCCTGCACACCCACGTCCACAGTCTTACCCTTTCAGACATGAAAAGCTGGTCAGGAAATAGAAGTTGCATTCTGCAGTTATCAGTTGCAGAAACAAGCAGAAATGCTCACACACAAAATGTGCAAAAACAGAGGAACTGCAGGGGAATAACAGAATATAAACCCACTAAACAACTGAAGTCTTGTTGTCCTGGTACAGAGTAGGTCTGCTGCAGATACATTTCTCCTGTAAAGGAGACTAAATCTTGCTCTTCCCTGGAAAGCTGTGTTACAAAACTAGTTGGGGCATGAGCTACAGAAAGATAGTGTATCTTAGAACACTGCTGTACTGGATGTGAGAGGACACTGGATCAGCATCTGTAGTCTGCACATACTCATCAAGGAGGTCCTCAGAGGAGCAGATGTCACCCCCTTATAATTCAGACAACAACAAACTCATGTATGTCTCAAAATACCAGCCTGGTAACTTCACCTTTGTTGCATTGACCTCACTGTTTTAACTGTGCCTTTTAATCTTGGGGCCTCAACAAGCCCTAAAGTATCTTTGTGTTGGGCACCAGAACACCTGTCTGAGCAGCCCTGTGAGCTGCCATCAGGGAACAGAAGCTACATGGAGTAATGCTGCACACCTCACTGCCAAAAGAAATCTTCTCAGATACTTGCTGCTGTGCATTTTGTTATTTTTTTATAGTATGAGGAACTCAGTTCCATCTTCTTGAGGTGGTGATCAATGGTGAAAATAAAAATCAAATCAAAGCAGCATATACACTGAGAAGAACTGGGATAAAGTTTTGCATGGGCCAGCAAAACTGCCTTTGCAAAAAAAAAGGCTTTGCAAATTGCCCTGCCAGGATTATAGCTCAAATCTAGGTATTCTGGTTATGGTGCAATAAATACAGTTCACCTGGGCAGAATTCATCCCGCTCTGACGTTTTCCCCTCTAAAGCTTCATGTTGTGAAACGCTGCAATTACCCACAGTCCACCACCAACTCAGGAAGCCAAACTGGCTAAAACTGTACTTGGAGGACAACTGTACTTTGGCTTAGCAATCCCTTCCTCCCATTTCAGGAACTACTAAACTTCCATTGGCTTCCACCAGCACAGGTAGCCCAGAGAAGCTGTGGCTGCCCCATCCCTGGAAGTATTCAGGGTTGGACAGGGCTATGAGCAACCTGGTCTAGTGGAAGGTGTCCCTGCCTATGGCAGGGGGTTGGAACTAGCTGGTCTTTAAGGTCCCTTCCCACCCAAACTATTCTATGATTCTGTGATTCTGTAAGCACAGGATGAGGAAACAGTGGGCACCCTCCCTCGCCTGCAATACATCGAACCCTCCCTATCAGAGGGACAGTGAAGCCAGCTCACCAAGCTAGGGTTCCACCTCAGCAGACAACAAGAAGAGCTATTAAAGGGGTTGCAGTGTGCCCAAGGGACAGATAACTGTGCAGGCAGCGGGCTCTGCTCTGTGTGCATGTCTTCAGCCAGACACAACCTTCAGTTTGCTCTCCTCATCCTTGGGAGCTCTGTGCTTTGTCCTGAATAAGTGTGATCGTTTCTTCAAGCACCTCAACTTCCCTTACCTCCAGTTCCCAGCTGGGCTACTCCAAAACATCCTGGTAAGAGGATTAGAAGCCCTCCCTGTACCTTTATCTGGCAATGCAAACCACCCCAGGATGCTGGGTGCTGCACAGCCAGGCTGGGTGCATGGTACAATTGAGAAGGACAGCCTTTATCTGACAGATAAATTCGGCGTTCCCATCTGGGGAGAAGAACGGCCATCACAGCATTTATCAATGGGGTTTAGAGGATTCACAACAATTTTGTTTTGTGTGACTTGAGAGCTGTTCCTTGCTGGAGGGAAAACGCTGTTAAGGGGACACCCGAGACATGTGAGAACACAGAGCAGCGGGGCTGCCACAGAGTGCTGGTGCTGGCACTGCCTCTGAAAACACATTTTATACTGGAGGATGGGAAGGAATTTTTATTTTTCGGGTTTTTTTGTTCCTGTATGTCTGGTGGCCTTGTACAAGACCCTGGGGTGATCATGGAAGTATTATGAAAACAATAACAGCAGCTCTATTGAAAGCACATGTTGCTGCACACACCCCTTCACGCTCTTGAGATGACAATTAAGATCGAAATTCAGAAAGGGGAGTAATTTAGAAACCAGCTATCCTACCCCTTCTGACAGGGCCCCAAGGTGAAACCACAGCTCACTTCCCCTGTCTCAGCTTTCTTTGAAACCTGCGTGTCAAAAGGTACAGAGAAGATTTTAGTCTCTGAAAGGTGGCAGGGGAACATAGAGCACAGGAAAAACAAGAGAAAAAAAGAACAACTTCATCAATAGAGAAGCTC
Organism: Platyrinchus mystaceus; assembly: GCA_035041135.1. Lineage (NCBI taxonomy): Eukaryota > Metazoa > Chordata > Aves > Passeriformes > Tyrannidae > Platyrinchus > Platyrinchus mystaceus. Next base: position 20,972,320 of record JAWWLV010000024.1, read on the forward strand.
AATGTTGGACAAGTTGCAGGGAAAGGAAATCTGCCCCTCTCCTGGGTCTCCTCCCCTCCAGTCCTTGGTGCCACGCAGTCAAACATCTCCTGTAGGGAACCGTATTAATCCTGTACAATTGTATCAAACAGGTCATTCGCCCTTTGCAGCCCTTTTACTGGATGCTTTATGTGGTGCAGTATTAAACCCTGCAGTGATGAGGGGTCCTGCAGTCACTCCAGGTGTCCTGGTGCATTTTCCTTGTTCTACTGACATTTTCCATCAAGCTTTGCTTGTCTCACAACATGGGCATTTCTTCAGGTGTTGTCCCCTTTCACTGAGGTAAATCCACACCACGCTACCCTGCTAATGGAAGGGCATCAGATCCTTTATTTAGGTGTTCAGAGGGCAAGGAGCTGGGAAAGTGCCCTCAAGGGGACAGAGGGTAAGGCAGGAATGTAGCCAGGTGTCCCATCTCACCCTGTTCACACTTCTAGAAGGTCCCTTGGCTCACAGCTGAGCTCAGCAAGCCTGGGCAGACATCAACATTTTTTAGAGCACCATGCATTTCTGATTTGTGCCTTCCTCACAAGTCCTTACACAAAATAGTGGAAAATTTCCACCACTATAGCCACTAAGTCAAAGAGAAAAAGAGAACTTATTTAATTTTACTGCAGAGGTCAAAGCCACGAGCTCATCTCACCAGCCTTGCACATGACTTCTTGGACTGACCAAAAATGCCAAGCTGCCTCTCCTAAGAGCATGCTGGCTTTGGGTGTTTCTGCAAAACCTTTCCACTTGGAATTCTTTGTTGTTGGACTGTCCTTATTTGGTTTTTGCCAGGTACACTGGTAAAGCATCTTGTAGTCAGAAAGGGCTCTGGTACAAACATTTCAGCTACTAAAAATATCTTCTGTGGGAGAACACACTAGCCTGCTTCTCTGCAGAAGAGATTTTTTCTTCTTGGTAATATGCTCCAGCTGTGTGGATAGCTGAAAGGAGGACTTTAAACCTACTGAGACATGGGCTTTTCCATTTAACTCGCTCCTGCAGTCAGATCAACTACTTCATAGAGAATGTTTTATAACTTGGCCTAGAGCTGTGTAAAATAATTCACCTCTAAACAGTTCAAATTTGGAACACACAACTTCTTCCAAATGCTTCCACACTAGACAAAAAAAAAAACCAAAAACAACCAACAAAAACACCATACCAAATTTCTCTGATACTTTTTAGATGTATTTTTAAGCTAGGCTAATTTCTTTCTGGTTGTTTCCTTAGCTGACAGGGGATGAAGAGGAGTTAATCTACAGCTAGATTCAGTTCTCCCCAAGTGTGGAAAATGCTGGATCATCAACTCTCCCTTACAAAAAATCAGCACATCTCTGAGTCAAGGGAGTATCTATTCCAGGACAGGTTACAGCACTGTTATGCTGAAAGAGCAAAGCAACAGAGCTGAGGTGTGGCTATTTCTTACCATCATTAGGAAGTTGATGCACAATGAAATGAGCTCCCTCAGCATTTTTTCCACTGGCTATCTGTGTTTCTCCTGGGAGAGCTATCTTCTACACATGCTCATTTAGGTTCCAACAGTGGAGTGCCTGGTTCTTAAATATCCCTTCATGTCAGAAGGGTTTGCTGTTTGCTCTCACAATGTTACACTACATTGTGTATATTTTACCTTCCAGTGGTTCCAGTTGGATCCAGGCTCCCCTTTCTGCTACAGAACACTTGCATTTCCTTGTGTATTTTAGGGGACTGATGGCTTGCACTAAAGAACAAGTAGAAATGCTACAAACTACAGAAACAAGCCCAAGACAGACCCCTCCCTGCATGGATGCTTGAAATTTAATTGAGGTACATTCCAGCAGGACAGGATAATTCTTCACAGTGTTTATCAGCCCAATTGCTTCTTTGCATTTCCCTCACTTTGTACTTCAAAACTGCTTTCCTAGAGCAGCAGCTCTGCTGAGGCTGTTGCACTGGTTTGCTGTGAAGCTTTGCCTGCTTGCAGAAAACCAGAAGGCAGTTTTTAAGAACTGTAAATTTCGGAGAGGCTTAGGTTGGATATTAGGAAAAAATTCTGCACAGAAAAGGTTGAGAGGCCCTGGAACACATTCACATGGGGAGCTGCTACAGCCAAACCACAGCAGTGGGTGAGCGCAGCCGCCAGCGGCGTTAAGGTGACCCCACTCTTCTTTTTGGCACCCATTTCTTTAATATCATGTCTCAGTGACCTTCACCACCATCTCTCAAACATTACCAGCAGCTGGCACAGAGGAAGGACAGCTGCCTTTAAGTTTCTCTTTACTGATATTTTACCCCGTGCCTGTCATGGGGCAGAGGACAACCTGCCTGCTCAGGCAGCTGCCTGATCCAAGCTGTCCCACGTGGCTGCTTGCTGAGATGGAAGAGGACTGTTCATCTCAGGCGGTGGGTGCCCCAAGCAATTATTCCAGAGAAGAATTACTGCAGGGTCAGGTATTATTCTTCATCAGAAATTAACTGACTTAAACCCAACATATATCCAACATATATGGTACATCCTGCAGGCTGTGAGAGTTATTCCCAACACACTGACAAGCCCTCTGCCCAGCAATCCTCCTGGGGGCTGCTTTGGAGGTTCATGGACATTGTTCTCCTCTAACTACGTGGCCCTGAGCTGCAGCTAATCTCCCTGCCATGGACACAGACCCTTTTTTCAGCTAATCTGGCTCAAACCTCTGCACCACAGACCAACCTGCTATCTCTGCTGGCTGCTCTGAACTTCTGAGAAGCAACGCTGGGGAAACACCTCCCTCCCAGCAGCCCCATGATGTGTAACTTGTCTTTCCCTGCTCAACATTACTTAGCTCTTTAAATATTATAAAAGAGCAAATATGCTGTAAATACTTACAGCTCCTGCATATAAGACTTTCTGCTAAAAATTGGTATATTCATCCTCATTGTGATTCCTTACATCCAAACAAAAGAGGAGGCATCAGCAGTGACTGCACTCTGTAGTTAATGATCCCAGGTATTTGTACACATATTTCTCAGCACTTTAAAGCAACTTGTTCAAGCAGCCAAGAAGCCAGAATGGGGCTCATTATAATTAGTGTAGTTGCCACTAAAATTCAATGTTTTCCTGCAAAACTACATATTCATCATGTTTGTTTTATGCTTCAAACATGAGGGGGGAAAAGATCTTGTTTTGTGACAGGTCCAGAACAGCACACTGGAGCCTCTGCTGTCAAACAGCTGGGCTTCTCCATTATTTATAACTTCTATACATCAGCATTCTGCATCCACATCATGTCACCTCCTAGCAGCCAAAATTATCTCATCAGCATATTAAGGCATTGCCTTAACTGATGTTACTTAATCCTAAATTTCTCTGTAAACCATAACAAATACCTTACCTGTCTGAAAGTATTGGCTTTTTATTTTATCTCTTCTTAAAGTATTTTGATCCTTAAAGTGGTGAATCAAAATGTTAATCTCTAAATCTATTTCAATTAAGTCTGAAAAGCAGCATGACCTACATTCTTTTCTAGTAAAAAATAAGCTAAGATATACTCAAGAGGGTCTTCTTCAAGGGTGGAGGAGTTTTTACTCTTCCAGATACTTCATATGCTACAAGAAGCAGCAGAGCAGTTTTCTTTAAGAGAAGGCAACGCTGTCATAAAATGACTGAAACTGTCAGGCCTCCACCCACTCCTTTCTCAGACATGGGAACCCCTCATTCAGCCTCCCCTTCTAAGTGGGTTGCAGAGCCACTTCCCATGGCTGGATCCTGGGGAGCAGCACATACTGCAGCCCTCAAGAAGGCAGGGAGGAAACAATTTACCTCCTGTGCTGCCTAGGACAGTTCCTGACTAGGAAAACCAAGCTGGATTGCTGATTTGCTCAGAGGTTTAGTGATGCACTTCACGATTCCTCCCAATGTCTGAAACATTAACACAAGAACAGGATAGGGAAGGAACAGAGTAGGGTAGGATGGAGTAGAGCAGACTAGGCTAGACTAGACTGGACTAGACTGAAATATTTCAGTTGGAAGGGACCCACAAGGATTATCCAGTCCAACTGCTGTTATCCCCTTCAGGGATAACCAAAAATTAAAGCACATTATGAAGGGCATTGTACACACGTCCCTTGAACACTGACAGTTTGGGGCACCAACCACCTCTCCAAGAAGCCTGTTCCAGGGTCTGACCACCTTCTCAATACACAAATGCTTCCTCATGTCAAGTCTGAACCTTCCTTGAGGAGCCTTGGTTAAATTCTCTTTTGGCTTGTTCTTGACCGTGGACATGCAGAATATACGGAATCTGTCCTCTGGGATTGCCTGCCCTCAGTCTTGCTGCTTTTTTCCAACCATGCCATGTGCCTGTATTTATTTCTTTGGACAATCAACATTGTAACAGCTCCACCACTACAGCAACACCCACAGGGTTAGAGACCTCCTCCAACACGTCCACCTCACATCACATGGAGAAAGGTACCTCAGGAATCACCCAGGCAGGGAACATGTCCTTTCATGCTGGTCTTCCCAGCACAGCCCAGCTTCATGTTTGCACCTCCCCAGGGATTTGCCTACACTTTCCCGCTGTTCCCAGTAAGCTGGATGAGCACAGGATGAAGAAACTTAGATTAATTTGCTATGCACAAAAAAATAAGCCTTGCAAGTGAAACCCAAAGCTGACAGGTCATTTGTTGTCTTCATGAGATCAGTTAGCAGAATTCCCCCATCTCATCATGCACATATATCCATTTAACTGAATTAGGGAGTAGAAATCAGCATCTTTTACTAACGTTGATTAAACAGCTCTTATTTGAGTGGAGAAAGGGAACAAGGTAAAAATAAGGAAGGGTCACATCTGTTCCAAGAGCAATTCTAGGACAGCATTACTCAGAATCACTTCCAATGCCATTTCCATCTCTGGTTAGAAGTAGCACCCGCTCTCCACATGCAAAACAGCCAGACTTGTGGCTGGGGGTGCACAGACTGATTCACCTCCTCTCCTAGCTGGTTTTAGCTCTGGCTGGTGATTAGCCAGGATCCCATCACCTCTGCATGCTGGAGATAAAGCAGACCTTGATTACTAGTTGACCTCCTGCACTAAGAGCCAGGTATGAGCACTAGGATTTCACACAGCATGAGCATTGCTCTACCTAGGAAAAACAGAGCTCCCAGGCTTTCCTCCTCCTGCCTCTGCCATCCCCCACTGACGTTTATACACCCTCCAGTTTTCTAAAGAAATAATAAACTTGTTGATGTCTGGCCCAGAGAAGCTGCTCATCCAGATCAATGGCACATTCCCTGCTACCCTCAGATAAGAAAAGGTTAGCAGAACTCAATACACACAAGCCTCTGCTCCATGAAGGTAAGGACCCAGAAGGAGCTCATGGCTCCATGACAGCTCTCACCTCTGCTTATAGCCCTTTAGAAGTTTATCCATGCTGTTTTAAAAGCAGATAACACTCACACAAAACATTAACATCACAGCAGATTGAAGTTAACCAAAATTAAAAACTGCATCTTGAGTCTTCTGAAAACTGTTTAGGTTATAAGCAGCACTTAATTAGCTTTATACATCTTTCTGAAATCACCCAAAGCCAAAAATCGATTAAGCAGCCATCAGACTTTTGTGCAGTACTCCATTTGAACATATTTTCCAGCTGCACTGTGACACGGAAGCAGGTTTATAATCTGCATAAGATTGTTCTCTGCAGGTAAGCACTAGAAATCACTGATACTGCCGCACAGAAAGGCTGTACAGTTGAGCAGTAAATTAAAAGCAAACAAGGACTATGCTGTATATTATCATACACGATGACAAAGCAGAACCCAGAGGATGTAAAAGACACAAGAGTGTGTGTTATTGAACAGTGTGAGTAAAACAGTGATTAATTAGATTTTAACACATACTCATTTTTCTGGTTTTCTTCTGTTGGCACCACCACAGTCAGTGTAAGACACCTGGACACACTCAGAGCTGCTTCTGAACTAGCACAAAGAGCACCTGTACTCACCGTCCACACACCCACAGTACGTGACGTACTTTCTTCCAGCCGGGGCAGGTCTTTGGGCTATCCCAGGGCCAGGGTTCCCACACAGGAATTTTGGCAGCCTTGGGGATGAGGATCCTGTTGTGCTTGCCTTGCAGCCCCTGATAACCAGTTCTCACTGTGGGGTGAACAGCAGTGCTTGGTGCTCACCTTGAGCTGCCCCGCAGCCCCTGGTGTCCTGGGCTGCCTCTGCTCCTTGGGAAAGAAGCACTTTGATCCCACTGACCACCACAGAGCAGGGACTTCCCTGCTGCAGTTTAGCATCAATTTAACAAAGCCAATTAAAAACCTCTCTCCAGCTAATCTGATGCAACCACTCCTGCAGACCAGGCTCAGGAAGCTTGCTGGGGAAGCAAGCAGCTGTGAGAGGGGAGGTCATGCTCAATCCTCTGCTGTCTCACCTTTTCCCCACACAGCGGGCAAGTTCAAGGACAAGCCCTGACAACCCTCTGGCATCACTTCCTTTCAGGGGCCTCCTTTTAAAACACATTTTCAAGGAATCCTCTTTGTAAAATTTGTTCCACAAACTCGTTCAAACGTCCCGTTTACCCAGCCTTACCTGTAGAAGCCTTGGTTGTCATACGCCACAGGAGCCACGTCGGCAAACACAGATTTATTCCTGAGTTTCTTATTGTTGTTGTTATTGTTTCTTCCCTTAAAACCGAAGTAAGCAGCTTGCATGTGCTCTAGTTCTTCAGTTCTCAGCTGGTACCACAGCTGCATATCTCTATGGATATAGCAAGGGGTAGAATACAGCATGGTGATATATGGCTGCATAGCTGAGCTCTTACCTGACCATAGCCCCGACTTCTGGAGTTTAAATGTAATTCCAGGTTTACTGAAGTCAGCACTTAAACATGTGGTGAACTTCACATGTAAGTCTAGAGACTTAAATAATACCTTAAGGTAGAGAGTTCTTAAATAGCATAAATATTATGCTGTAAAATAGTGCTATTTCAAGTATTGTCCAGCACTACTCAAAACCCAGCAAACAAACGAAAAAAAGGGCAATTTTCTTATGAGCATCTGTGGACTGTTCAAAGGAACAAAACCCCAGTAATTAAGTCAATTTGATACAGTGGTTTTTGAGACTACAGGTAATAAGAAAAGTCCCATAAGGTGGGATGTGCCAACGTTCTCATGGACCTTCATCAGTGACACAAGTCAGGCCATATCTTGTTGTGTGTGAAAAGACTATGAACCATATCCATTTCATGGAATAAACTACTTCAGGGGAAAAAAAGGATTTTCTGCGAATTTTTGCAGCACTGCCATTTCTAAGGGTTCCAAAATCATCAGGCAGGTTGAAAAGAAGAATTGACTTAAAAATGGAGGAGACAGGTAACGTTGCCTTTGTTAAGCACAGGGCATATTCCCTTGCCTTCAGGATTCCCTTTTGGAAATGCTCAGGGTGCTTTCCATGCTGGTCTCTACAACTCTGGGGCAAGAAAAAAAGAAATCACAATTTCTTTTCCTGTTTTTAAAAGAAGTCTAAGATTCACAGACATTTTCACTAGCTGATGGGGCAAGATTAAAATGTGAGAGCTGACGACACTGATTTTGGTGCCGTTTCTGTCCTCTTGGGTTGCAATCCTGCTCCTTCCAAAGAAAACGGCAGCGTTGCTCACTCAGTGGGACAAGATCTGTGAGAAGGCTGAACAGAGGGAGGACTTTCAGCAGCCTTTGTCCTTTTTCTCTCAAAAAAACATGTGGATGTGGACATGAGGACATGGTTTAGTTGTGGACGTGGTGGTGGTGCTGTGTTGACAGTTCAACTTGATGATCTTAAGGGATTTTTTCCAACCTTAAAGATTCTGTGATTCTATAAAGCACATGATAACACTTCAAAGATCATTAGACACCTTGCAAGACAGGTTTGTAGGCAGAGGTGATCTCTGCCAATTAAAAGAGCCAAAAAAAGCAGACAGGCAGACTTCAGAGCTCAAGGCAAAGTGAAGATATCCTCCCTACTGCAAGGTACCTTGTCTTTCAGAGATGGTCTAAGAGACACTTATTTCACTATTTCCACCACCAGGAGTTCTCACTTTGTATTAAGTTATGAAGCCTACAGCTTTTAGTCAGGCAATTGCTTTGTGCATCCAGAAGTCAGTCCACTTTTCCACCTCCATCAACAACAGAGATGCAGCCGCTGTACCTGGTACTCCTGCAGGGTCCAGCACGTTTCACACAGGGCTGTGTTACTCTTTCTCCCATGGTATGGACAGGTTGTACATCACTTCAGTTCTTTCTGACAGAGGGGATAAGCCACACAATGTCTGCAGTGCCCCCAGGTTTCCCCCTGGAGCAGGGCTCAGTCGTTGATGTGATGGAGCAGCTCCTTCAGGAGACTGGGAAGGGAGCACAGAGGGCAGCAGGGAACTGAGAAGCTCCCAGCAAAGGGAATCATTTTACAGCCTGATGACAGAATCAGGTCATAAAATCCAGTGTGAAGGGCTTTTCTCTTGTAAGAGAAAAATATCAAGTCATCACAGTCACGTGAATGGCTAATTTTGACAAAACTTCATTTAAAATAAATGAAAAAAAAAAGGCCTTTGATATGAATAGTTTTATCAAAAAGAAAAGTGGTGATTCCCAAAGTGTCAATCAACCCTTTCATTTCAAAATTTATTTCATGCTATCAGTAAACCCCCAATATTATGAATGACACCAAGGACTTTCATTTTTTGACTTACAAAATCCTTTCCAAGGAAACAAAATCTGTATTTTGGCTACACTCAGATTTCAAATGACAGAATGTCCCCCCCTCAGCTGGTTCCCACCTAGATGCAGATAAAGCACACCTTGGAGCAGAGACCTTCACTAGTATCTTTCCCACTCTCCCTCCACTCCATCAGAGGGACTGGTGGGAATAACAAGCAGGAAAAGTGAGAGGGAAACAGAGACTATGCAAAATCCTCTGCAGCAATGACTGTGAGTGGATGCTCTTGTGAGCAACAGTGGCTCGGCTCCAGCCTCCAGCCTGATGTGCTCCTGCTGCCACCATCCACATTGAGTTTTTACAATGGAATGGATTGAAGATTTGACTTCTTCCCATTCCTGTTTATAATCCTGCCCACTGACTTTCACTCTGTGCCAAAAGACAAAATTCCACATCCTTCCAGCACCGTGCTGTGACAGCTCTAAGGATGCTCGGCAGATGGGGAGGGGTTGGATGGCTGTGACACAGGGAGGTTAATTTTCCCAGCAGTGTTCAAGGAAAGCAGAGGAAAAAAAAGAAAGAAAGAGAGAAGAAAGGGAAGCACTGCCAGTCTTTGATAACTTGAGGAGAGAAAGTCTGGGCCAGAAAATAAGACTTGTGTGTTCAGCTTCTGCATAATCCTGGGTAAATCCAGATCTGCCCAGGCCCGCTGAGGTTATCTGATATTAACAGACATCAGGTGCTTAAATACTCTTGAATTCCAAGTCTTTCTATGCCTAAAGCCTGACCTACAAATTAAGGATTTTAAGTAATTAACATCACTGCAGTGCTGCAATCAGCAAATCCTTTGAAGCTCTCTGCTATCACAGCAATGGGGTCTGTATGATGAACACTCTTACATGGTTTTTAAAAACCTCTTCTTCACATACCTTTGAGTCCTCCTCCTCTCACTTTTCTTCACACACTTGATCAGACAGCAAGTTAAGAAAGCCATGGACATCAGCAGAATGACAGCACAGCTCACAATGGAGGCAACCACTGCAACCTTAAAGCCAAAAGTCTCGTATTTTGATATGGCTGCAGCAAAGCAAACACAGAAGCATGTTTCTAAGATCAGTCCACAAAATTTATCATCCACATTTTCATTAAACCATGCTGAAACCTACCTGCTTCATACTTCTGCTCAGTGAGGACTTTCACTTTAGTATGTGTCAAGACACCAGAGTATCTTGGCTTCAGCTTAGAGCTATACAAGCTTCAAGCTGGATTATTTAAAAATCTCCTGTTTATAAGTTACTAATGAATTGTTAACAAGCATTTCACCACTGCAATTAATTAAACACAGTGCCTTTAGCACTGCAGTAGCTAAAAAGCACAACTCTGTCGGCAGATCAAATGCAGATGAGCTGCAGACTCTTATTAGCAAGAACTGGAGCTGCAAAAACAAATAATGATAATGTGGCCAGTCTTCACGAACAAAGATTTGGAAAGGTGTTTCTACCTTTCAAGCCTGCGCAATGGATTTTTTAGGTGAGACACAGCCTGCGCTGAACTGAGCCCACCCTTTAATCCTAAGGTTCATCTTAGATGGATGGCCTTAGGGGCTGACGAGCTCCATCTACCCGGGGGAGTGTCCCTGAAGCAGGACCGGGAATCGAACCTGCGTCCTCAGCGGTGAGAGGCCGCATCTTAACCACTAGGCCACCAGGGCTCCCTGCAAAAAAACCCCCAAATACTGATAGGGTAAATGGGTTTACAGAAGCCCTTTAGAGCAAGGCCAGTTCCATGTAAATCACATCCTACCCGGCCAGCAGCAAACAACAGGTGTTTCTCTGGGGAAGGATGAGGGATGAAAGAAGTGACCTGCAGGGCTGAGTGTTCACAGAGATCGGATGCTGGAAGTGAGTTATCCAGACAAAAGGAGTGGGAATGTGGCGTGGCACAGCTAACGCAGATCTCTGCCAACTCATCTGGAGCAGTAAGCATGTCTTGCTTCTAGTTGTCCCAATGTCACAATGACCAGCACCACAAAGGGTTCAGCTGAGCTCCACACAAAGCACTGCATTCTGCAGCCTCTGAGGGAAGGATTTCTCTCATTTTTCTTTTATAGGATCTCTCAAACAAGAGGTCAGAATTACTGAGTGTGTGAGAGAACACTAAGTGTCTGTAAGAGCAATCTATCCACTGAGGATTTGAAATGACACAAGGTCTGAGACACAAACTAAGGTTCTCAAAGCTCAGAGGTACCAAGTTTTGCTTGGGTCTACTTCTAGTCAAACTAGTAACAGCCTTGTAACAAATAAGCAGGAACACAGCCTGAAGGGTAGTTAATGTTGTTGCCATTCAAACACGATTTGTCAATACGGTAACTTTCCCACCTGTCTGCCCAAAGGCAACAACCCAGAACTGTTCAAAAAATATCACTGTGTTTCTTTTACAGCAAAAACATTGTCAAGAAAAGACTGCCAGGAGATTAGAGGTTTGCACATATGCTTTCACATTAGTTGGTCATCCCCATATATTCTCTAAGGAAGGGTACAGCTTTTAGCTGGAGCCACAGTCATTCCGGGGGCAACGATGTGAGATCAGGGATGAATTCATTCTGTGTCATGATAATGACTGATGTCAGAGCACATATGGAGTGCGATTACCATCAGTGGGGCAACCCTGAAGAAAACTGAATTTGTCTTTTTCCTTGCACAGATATTTAGAATGGATTCTAACATTGCAGGAGACAGGTAGGGCAAAACAGGGAATGGTTTGGGAAGAACCTTACGCTTGCAGGAGGGCACTCCAGCTGTCCACTGGGTGCTGTTCCCTTTCCAAATGCAGGTGATGATGCCTGGTCCCTCCAGCTGGTGCTCAGAGGAGCACTGGAACATGACCACAGTCCCCACGTCTGTGCCATTGCCGTGGACAACCTGGAGCGTGCCAAGGTGGGGCGGGAGGAGGCGGCGGCACTGCCCTGCAGAGCAAATACACAGCCAAGAGTGAAGGTCCACTGAGGTTTTATTGATGCCAGACTGTCAATCAGTCCCAGTTAATGGCCAGAACGAATACCAGACCTCAGGGTGGGCGATGCTGGCTGCTCTGCCAAGCACCAGCCCACAGCCAACCCCCATCAGTGCCATTCACCAGCTCCTCTGCCCCGACGCCCAGCGCAAAGCAACTCACATGGTGACATTACCTGCTCACGTTGGTACATACTGAACACTGAAATGCTAAGAAAGAGTAATTTCTGAGTGGTGTGGTCTCCTACAGATCCCAGTCTTGTTGGACTCTGTTAATTCAGCACTCAGGCTGGCATCTTTCATGCTGGGAGTATTCATTACACATCTTCCCCTATGCAAATTTCCAAGACCTAATGGATTGATTACATACTTCAGACCACTTGGTAGCGTCTTGGCATGATCCTACAGAAAATTCCTATCTTTAGGAGCACTGCACCTCTCTTTGGCTTGGCTGAAAAGGGTCAATGGTGTTGAAACCACAGAGAGAAACATACACATACAACTTATCTCCCTGTTCAAGTGAGAAACTCTGCTTTAAAGTAAATCATTAAATTTAAGTACATTTTTATTCATTCAGCTTTTCTCTTTCTATTTCTTTGTTGTTCATACAGCTGCCCTTTGAGCCAGGGAGCTGTTCTCCCCTTGGCCACCTAATGTCAGCCACTAACTTTATACACTGAGTCTTACTGTCACAACATTCCTTGTTCATGCTCATTTTAAACACAAACTTTAATGGCATGCCATTAAGACAACACAAAACATCCAGATAACTTCAAAGGTAACAACAGTAAATATATTTTCTGCTTCTGCACATGTGCACTGATAGAATTTGGAAACTGTTTTATATAATCTTTGTGGGTTTTTTAACATTTACTAAATACCAGCACTGCCTATGGATCAGAGCACAAGCTCCCTATTTTTCACTGGATTTCCAAAGGACTTGAGGAGACTCAGGCCAGGCTTGCAAGCAGTATGACACACACAAAAATATTAAATGGGGGAAAATACACTTCCCAAATGATAGCCTCCTTGAGAACATCTTGACAGAACCACATGTTGTTAGCAAGCCTATTTTATTTTTAATACTAAAACTCCCCTGTGTCATTAGCCAGGATGACACCACAGCAGGCAGGCTGCCCACCTCACTGTCTCCAATTCAGGCTCTTAAAACCCCTGCCCCTGGCAAGCAAACCCAAAGGAATCTCAGCAAAAGACCAAACAAAAGCCACGGAGACAATTACTGTGCTAATCTACTGAGTAAATATGTACCAAGCACTAGCTTTTTAAACCATACCTCTTTAATTCCACACAGATTATTTCTGTTTGTTTTGCCAGTTCTTTCAATAGCTTACTATGGCAGCAACCTGTCTCAATGGGAGAAAACATTTTCTAGGGGGTGGTTTCTCTTCATCTCGTCCTTCCCACCCACATCCCGTTCCTTGAACACATAGGATGCATTGGACAACTTTCCTTCTCACTCCAGATGAGCGTTAAGAGTTTGGGCTTTTTATTTTAATCACTCGGTGACTTATCACAAAAATACACTGTCTTAAACTGGAAAATGAAGACTTTACATATAGATATAGGTTGGTTTGGGGGTTTTTTTTGCATTTTACAATTTCAAGGCTATTTTTAGAGATCACATTCTTAGAGTTCATGAGATGCAGAAAGTAATCCAGAGCCGAATTTGACTCGAAGCACACCCACTAGGCCACCACAGCAGCCTGAGGAGAGGCATCCAGCAGACTTGCCAGTTTACCTGGGCTTGTTACTCACCCTCTGCTCTCCAAAGAACAGATCATTTGTCCCTGGATCCTTTTTTTTCAAGACATATTTCATTTAAACCAGTGTTGACCATCCTGAGTAAGAAGTGCAGCTGTGGCTGGTTGAGGTGCTTTGACCCTTCCCTGCCCTGTTCTTGCCCATGATAGTTTATGCCAAGTGGTTAAAACCTCTGGGTGTCAGTGACCTTGTCAGCATCATTCCTCAGCCATGGGCTTTCAAATATTTTTCTCCACTTGAGCACCACAAAGATTTCTAACAGCCAATGTCCCATGAAACCCTGGGTGTTCCCTTGCTCTGGCCTGGGCTGCAACAGGATCATGAATAATTCCCAGAGGATCATTCCCATATGAATGTAACTGGGGCCAGAACCCCAGAGGGGCATCTTAACAATAGCTTAACAGACAGCTACATGCCCAAAAACTTCTATACCTGAGCTGAAAGTTCATCAACAATTTCATATACCTGCATTTGAGCAGAGGAGAAACACCATTTCTTCTTCTAAGAGCTTCTCAGCACCATTTCTTCCCACTAAAGTCAAAGCATAAAATGTGCTGCTGCTTTTTGTTCTTTACAAATGCCTTTACTGAAATGCCCAGATGGAGTTTTGCCAGGATGATTTTGTGAATTTCATCCAAGTTGAGATTTAGCATCTCTGGATAAAATTTGCCCTAATTTTCATCAGCAATTGCCTCCTGAAAACTCGTTTGGAAAACCCTTCCTGTTAGCTCTAGCATCCTTCACTATTAACTATGTGTAATGTTTTTGTGCTCAACCACTCTACTCACTTTTCTGCTGGGTTAATTTTACCCTTCCATCTCCAGAAAATCATGTTTAAGAAAGCTTCCATCCTCATAATTATGTAAGCAGATGTTCCACACAGTCTTCTCCTTTGAATACTCTTCAGGCATGTTTATCTGACTAAATCTACTACAATCGAGAATATTATTATTGGTTTTATTAATATATTTATATTTTGTATTTCAGCTGAGATAGGTGTCTGAGGCTGCACTGCTGCCTGAAGCAAAACAACAACATTTGTGCTGACCAGATTTACATTTTGATTTGCATTTCTTGTATAAATATTTAGAAAATGTCGTGTTCAGGTCTTGTTTTGCAGTAACTGTTAGCACCCAGAAATGTAAAAATGAAAAACTGTAAAATTGAATAAACTCTCTAACTACAGGGCTGGAGCCCCTCTGACAGGCTGGGAGTGCTGGTGTTTTTCAGCCTTCAGAAGAGAAGGCTCCAGGGAGACCTGATAGCCCCTTTCAGTGCCTAAAAGGACTCAAAGGGAGCTGGAGAGGGACTTTGGATAAGGGCCTACAGGGATAGGACAAGAGGGAACACTTTCCCACTGCCAGAAGGCAGGATTAGATGGGATGTTGGGAAGGAATTCCTCCCTGTGAGGGTGGGGAGGCCCTGGCACAGGTTGCCCAGAGAGGCTGTGGCTGCCCCATCCCTGCAAGTGTCCAAGGCCAGGTTGGACGGGGCTTGGAGCAACCTGGGCTAGTGGAAGGT
>JAWWLV010000024.1:20988698-20999225 GCA_035041135.1 Platyrinchus mystaceus
GTTTCTAAAACCAAGATCCTAAAGAGAACACAATTAAAAGGAATAACTTGAAATGAGCTTTTCACTTGCACTTCAGTGTATCAAATGTCCCACAGGTGATCTCAGCAGGATGCCACCAAAAGCCAAGGCTCCCAGAGTGAAGTCCCAGCCAGCAAGCCCAGAAGGCAGCCAGGGATCAGCCCTGGCTCCTCTTGCCTCCAAAGCCTGCTAGCACTGCTTCTTGCATAACGAGCATTGGTATTAACAAGAAGAAGTAACTGGTTACACAATACCACAGTCTTCTACAGATGGTCCTCAGCCTCCCCCATGCGTCTCTACACCTGCAGCCTCCGAGAGGTTCACATTCAAAGCAAGATGCAAGTGTTACCCCCAGGATCTGCCACCCCATCTTTAGGGAAAGCCAAGCAGAATCAGGGACATGAGAAGCACAAAGCAAGGCAAATGAATCCATCAGATCCACGCTGAATTTCAAATTTGCAGGTCAGGAATGTTTCTATGTGATTTTCCTTCTCTCTGGGGAATAACAAAGAGGAGCATCCCTGCACCTTCTCTCTGCCCCCAGGTTCCTCTGTCCTTAGCCAGCTTTTGAAAGGCAGGTTGTTGCTGGTGGAAGTGTCCTTCATTGGGCTGGTGAAGTCTGTAGTTTATAGTCTCAACTTTCACCATTATTTTTGCCCAGTGCTCATGAGTAACCTCTCATTTGTTAAACCTTGTGCAGCCAACTGCAGATGGCACAAAGCAATCCACGGGCTTCATGTATATTTTCTAATACACCTTGTATATTTTCTAATGGAAAGTATGATGATCATAATATTCCCTTTTCCATAGTCAAGATAAGCAAGATCTTGGACCAATGCTCAAAGCATTTTTCATCTTCACAATAACTGCAAGAAAACAATCACTGCAAAGATTAATACAAGTTAAACAAATGTGCTGAAGAAAGCCAGTGACTTTGGGAAATACAGATTTCAGCAGCCAACTCAATATAGTCCCCCCAGCAATTTACTGTGAGGGTGGGGAGGCCCTGACACAGGTTGCCCAGAGAAACTGTGGCTGGTAAGGACACAAGGGTAAAGGACAGAAAATTACTATTTGAACACACTTGATGGAAACCTGAGTCTTAATATGATGTGCTGGCAACATCAGACATCCTCTGCTTTTAATATGGTTTTCAATGTTCTATTTAATTTTCAACAGACAGGGCTGAAATCCAGCACTCCGTTGGAAAGCCAGCCATAGTCAAAAGAAACTTCCCACACCTATTTCCACAGGGAAAATGCATGTCTGTTAGGAGCCAGGGATAGAGGAAGGACGAAGGATGCCCCACCAGACAATGGGCAGTAGCCATGGGGAGGGCAGCATCCCTGTGCACCCACTGCCTGCATCCCAACAGTTCTCCACCCCAACACTCTTCTCCAACTACCCTGGGCACTGCAGGCCACAGAGCTCAGTCTGGCTGTGTATTTGCCCTGCCTGGCCCCGGGTTATCTGCCTGCAGCAGCTGTTGGGTCTGGGTTGTGCACGGCGACGTGCGGTGAGCGGCACCGATAAGAGCAGATGTGCCCCAGAGATGTGGCCGGTGGCCTCTCGCTCCTGCGTGACGTCTGTCACACTGGGCACAACCTCTGGGGAGGGTAGAAAGCCCTGTTGGTTGGGGGACATTGCACTGACCTGCCTTGGTGAAAAAATTCTCAAGTAGGAAAGGTCCAGAGCTGGACAAAAAACACTTTGGACATTAAAAAATCCCCCCCAAACATGAAGTTTTAGGTGGATCAGAACTGCATGCTATTTGATGGTGATACACTCATTTTTTTGCCAAAAAGCCCTAAAACATAGGAATTACATTTGCATGGAACATGCATTTGTAAAGAACATAGAAACTTTTCAACTTTTCTCTTTGAAACTTTACTGTTTTAAAACGGACTATGGAATACAGATTTGTTAGTTTTCATGGACAATTTCCAACCACCCCGTTAAGCAAAACCAGCCTGAATGCTACAGACCTTGCCTGCATTCACTCCCTCTGGCTGTCCCACTTTGGCTTGTCCAAGTTCTTCTTCCTTCCCAACAGCAACCTCAGGCTGCTCCTGCTCTTGGTTTGCTGTGCTGAGCTGTGAAATGCACACTACAAAGCTGTGACCTGGCATCCACAAACTGTCAGCAAGGATTTCTGTGAATAACTGAATATTTTAGACACCAGTCTGAAAAAGTTAGCAATAGAACGCCTTCCATTATGGTGACAGGAATCATTCATGGGCTGAGAAACTAACAGCCAGATTTAAAACCCTCCTCTGCGGTTTTATCACTTTTCGTTTTTCTTCTCTCCTGGTTGGTCCTTTTCCTGACAGGGTTCTGTCATGATGGCTCTGCCATTCCTGGGCTTCACCCAGAGAGGGGTGCAGCCAGTGCCTGGCCACAGACACCAAAGCAACCTGCAGACTGCATGGTGTGAAAGCCACGCAGCCTCCCGCCAGGACTAGCAATGATTAACAGCATGAGTCAATAAGCACATCTGCTTTCGGCCTCCCCAGCCACAGGAATTGGTGAAAGATGGCATGAAGATTGACAGGAATGCCAGTATAAGGACAGGGAACCAGTCCATTGTGTTTACTTTTTCCCATTAAAAAAGTCAATGATTTGAGGTTAGTTATAAGCAGAACAAGTAGCTCGAGAGAGCAGAGCAGAGGACAGCAGCTCCATGCCCTCCCCTTCCTTTGTGCTGCACACAGCTGGGGAACTCAGACCTGCACCTGAAAATTCAGCTAAAGCACTGGCAGCTTTTGAGCAGCCAGATTAAAATGAATGAAAAACTTAGTCCTAATCTAAATTTCTGCATGTATTAATAAGAATGGGCCAAACACCAGAGCTCTCTTGCCCGTGTAAAAACTGCCCCTGGCTTCATGGGGCACCACTTTTTAGAGCAAAGCAGAACCTGTGTGCCCAATCCAGATGCCTCTTTTGACCCAATCAGCTACCAAAGGTCTTGGAAATAACTGCAGCTCTGGGTAGAAACCCTCCTGGGTGTAATTCTGCTCTTTTACATGAAGGCACAAATTTTTGCTCTTCTAAACAGGAGGAATCAAAAACTAAAACGTGCCCTTTGCACCCCTCTGAGCCACCGTGGCCCAAATCACCCTCCCACACACTGTTCCCAGCCCACGCATGCACTCAGGGAATTTTGTACATCATCTCTTCCCTTCACCCTACTTGACTTCTGTCCCCATTTTCACCTCTGCTCAAAACCATTCCAAATCAAAGCTCTTCTACTTAGGAGTCTGGTACACATGAGCAGCATTGTATCTGGCTTTATTTCATCCCAGAAATGATAATGGAGTCGTGGCTCCCAGGTCTGCTGGAGGAAAGGCAGGCAATTAACCCGTCCCCTTCCCGGCAGCTGCTGCTCCAAGCGGGGCTGAGGCAGCTGTGAGCACTGCCTCCCTGAGCAGCTACAGACCCCCTAAAGATGCTGCTGAGCCACAGGGGGCTCTGCTCTGCTGGCAAAGGCTCGTACATAACCCAGGCATCAGCCCAACCCCATTCCCGAGACCCTCAGCAGATACAGGAATTGATTTATTTTGGGGAGCGGTTGCTCATTCTGCAACTTCTGCATTTCTCTCTGACATCTGACAACTGAAATGCGAGAGAGACAGACTTCCATGCAGCCAGCAAAATCATCTCTCTGCCAATCCTGATCCACTGAGCTAGTCAAAACTGTTCCTCAGAATAACACGCTGGCTCATCTATGGCTGCATTTCAAAGACAGCGTGTCAATAAAATGCCTAAATGAAAACCAATGATTGTCCTACACGTTGGCTTGTCCCCATCACACTATTGAAGGCAAGACTCTGCAGTGCACATAAAAAGCCAGTGGCAATTGTGATTAATAAGCTAAATCGTGCTAATTCCAGCACAGTTACAAATCTCTTTGCTGTGCAGTTGCAGAGGTGCATGAGGAGGCTCCGCTTTTTCATGGCAAAGGTCCAAGGATCTCCCGGCTCTGCCACGGTGGGAACAGCAAAACCAGCAGCAGTTTGGCCCTTTAGAATGGACCACATCTGTGGTCACAGCTAACCCAGAAAGTTAACTGCTGGCACTGGGGTGTTCTGTTTCTGTGTTTTAAGAACTGACCTGTGATTTCTTTAAATATCAATGTTTTGGGTCTAAAGCATTCAGCTCACCTCATTCCCTAGCTGAAATTCAGAAGCCTAATCATAATCTGTCTCTCTAACCCAGGTAATTTCAGAGTAGCTAGGACGAAGCGTTGGAGAGCACCACAGGGAACAATCTTGCACTGTGGAGGACTCAGAAAACCCAATAACTCTTTTCTTTCTCTGTTTTGTACTGTTCTGGAGTCTTAATGACAAGCACAAAAATCCTTCCCCTTCCTACCCTCAGTATCAACGTCTGGTGCAAATGCCTAACCACCTAGATTAACAAGTTGCATGTACAGGAGATAAAACCAATTAGCTGTCATTGTGCAACTGTCACTTCTTTTACTTTATTTAACACAAGGTTTGGCTTTGATCTCGTGGGAGAACAAGAAAGGAGAAGCAACCCTGAGGAAATTACAAGCCCATATATTCCAAGTTGTGTCACATTCTGCCCCGTGGAAATGGAAATTTGGGATCAACCTTTTCTTCTGAAGCCTAAAAACTGAGTCGAATGTCAGGATGGAAGGGACAAGGTGAGAAACCCCTGTTCAGCCTTTCTGCAGAACAGCAGTGCTCCTGGCTTTGAAGAACAATTTTGCTTTTGCCTTCCTGGAAGAGAAACTGTAAGTTCTTAGCGACACGATTTCAGTTTCTGTGCTGGCAAGGAAACTCACGTCAGAAAAATAAAGCTGTTGTAAGAAAAGAACAGACACCCCAAGTCACACCACAGATACATCCATCCTGATACCTGCACCCCACCACAGCCACCAACAGCCATTCAGGGGACAAGTTAACCAACATGTGGTGATGCCTCTTCCATTCTCCTGCCTCTTCCCTTCAGTGGTGTCTGCTAGGTAATTTCTTCCACAACTTGGCCTGGAGGGAGCATTCACTATGTCCTGCAGCATGTCCTACCTTGTGAAACCTCTCCCCCTCCCTGGCTTGGGAAGCAGAAGGGCAAGAAAGAACCGCAACTATGGACAAGAGCCCAGGAGAGACACCTACTCATTTATAACCTGTCAAAATGAGTGTTTCTGCAATGTCCTGCATTTTTTTTCCCTTTGTCTGTGGCTGTGTTTGTAGATGCCTCTCTGTGTTTACAGAAGTATGTGCTGCCTGGTCTGAAAGAGCTGCAGGATGGCATTAAGGAATGAGGGAGGAATCACAGCAAAAACAAGGTACCACCCTGGAAAACCAGAGGGCCAGAACCTTCAGCTTCAGCAACATGGAGACTAAAAATAATGATACACCTTCGTTACTCCTTCCTATTTCACCCAAAAAGCCCCCAGTATAATCTGAGCAGCTCCAGAGGCACCAGTATCCCAGTGGCAAGGCAGTGGGTGGGCTGAGGACAGCACCCTGCTCCACAGCAATTCCCACAGGGCAGGAGAGTGCTCAGGGCACCACTGACACAAGCAGTTCAGAATGTCAGAGGCTTTCCCGGAGAATTTTAACGAGCCTGGCAAGCTCTGGTCAATGAGTGTCCATAGTACACCACTGCAGCAAGGCAATAACACTGGAACACTGCTGTGACAGCAAAACCACCACAGCACGGTAGGAACACATAACAGCATCTGTATTGCTTCAAAGTGTAAGAGGCTGAACTGCAGAACACAACTCCTCAGCTTCCAGACATTTGCTGGGATCTTCCCCTGCCTTTGCTGCACATTTGCTGACCTTCCCTAGGGTAAGCCAGGCTCCCTACAGCTCCTCTGGGAAGCGCCCTGATAATTCTCCCCAAACACAGGGTGGGATCGTTCTCCCTGCTCCTGTCAGAGGGAGACCCGTCCTTCAAAAGAAGGCAAGACCAGGAAAAGCAGAGGGTGTTTGAATCTCACAGCTGTGTCTCAGGAAGCTGAAAGACCCTCTAAGTGCTACAAGGCATCAAGGGTGTGCTAAGGAACTTACTTTAATTTCTCTCTCATTCACACATTAATTCAAATGGAAATCTTGCCATATTTTTTTCTCATCCTCTCAAAAGGAACATGTGAGGGAGTTTATCCGTGCAAATTTTTATTATCACCCTATTGCTCATGGCCTGTAATAGTGGAAGGGGGCACTCAGCATGAAAAAGGATCACCAATAATTACATGATGCAATGAAAGATACTGT
The DNA here is from genome assembly GCA_035041135.1 of Platyrinchus mystaceus. Classification (NCBI taxonomy): domain Eukaryota; kingdom Metazoa; phylum Chordata; class Aves; order Passeriformes; family Tyrannidae; genus Platyrinchus; species Platyrinchus mystaceus. The sequence goes on from JAWWLV010000024.1 coordinate 20,994,962, forward strand.
ATAAATACGGTGGCAGCAAACACTGATGCATGAATAACACGGTCACATTTAAATGAAGCATCCTGAACAAGAGTCTATAGATACCTGAGGGATTAACTGAGGGTGGATTTCTAATCTGAACGCCAAATATTTTTTTTGGATCCCACACTTGTGGCAGCTTTGCCACAGATTAACCTATAAAGAAGGCCGAGTGTAACACAGCACATGCCACTTCCAAAATCATCTTAGTGTGGGCAAACCCATTCCCACAAGATTTTGACACAACAAATAAAAGCAGCCAAATATATATGCTTTCAAAAAAAGAAGTAAAAAATTTGCAACATTATCAAACTAGAGCAACAGGGTCTACACTTGGGTTTGAGTTAATTCTCTAAGTAGGTTTCCCAGAACTTGTTTCACATCTTCAAATGAACTGCTCTATTAAATTCAAATTAAATGCACAGTTAAGCACATTCAGAGGATGCAATTTAAACCACTGCTACACTGGTAGCCCAAATATGTTTGCTCACTTCTATGGGCACAACAAAATCAAGCCATAAAATCTGTTAGAACCTCACGAGCAGATTCAAGCACAGGGATATGAGGGGAGAGGCTGCACACCAGAAGGAGGACCCTGGACTTCAGGAGTGCCCAGCCCTGCTTGCACTGAAGCCAGGGAAAAGCCCTGTGGTCTGCAGGATGGAGGAAGAAACCCCAGCGACCAGGAGCTCCCCGCAGCTGCACCAACCTCCATCATTCCTCCATCCCACCCCGCTCCCAAGCTCCAGAGCCAGCTGTGGCTGTGACCAAGCAGCTCCCACTGCCCGGGCCAGCGGGTGCAGGCCATGGCTCTGCTCGCTCCAGGCACAGACATCCACCAAGGCCACGGCCCGTGCAGTGGGCATGTCCCACCAGTTTAGGGCCAGACCCTCTGTCATCTCCCATTATCCCCAAATTATTGGACCCACTCGAGCCAAAGAGGGTCTGAAAGGATGTTATGGTCTGTGCAATCGAATTGAGTACCAAAACTCAAGGGAAGAGAAAGAAAAGGAAGCAAAACGTTTCGATCCGTTCCTCATTCCACCCCTCAGTGCATTATCATATCCCATTAAAATACGGATATCTTCATTTCCTACCCAGCCAAGTGACATGTGCCCAGGGGCGATGTCTCTGAGGACCAGCAGCTCCCATCCCTGGACACTTCCCTCCGTACCCACGCACCCGGACCCAGTGCCCGCGGCCACCCCAGCGAACGAACCCCAAACTCCCATCAGTGAACCGCAGCGCTCCCTCTCTGAGAGCAATGCCCACTCCCCCCGGGGCTCGGGCTGCTGCGCAGCCCCGCTCCGACCCCCGTTCCTGGGGGTGCCCGGCCCGCTCGGGCCCCCGAGTGCAGCCCTGGCAAAGCCTTCCCAGGGTCGCTGGGACCCCCCCGCGCCCAGGGCGGCTCCGGGACACCCGCCCCGAGCCGCTGCGTCCCCGAGAGCTCCAAGGTGCGGGCGAGAGCCCCCCCTGCGCTCCGCGGCTGCGGAGACCGGCCCGGAGCCGGCAGAGAGTGGGATGGGAGGGGGTCCGGGTCTGAGCGGGGGGTACCGCAGCCCCGCTGTGGTCTCCTCTCCCGCACCCCTTCTCGGGTACACACACCGCATCCGGGGGCACCGCATCCTGCTCCGGCCACCCCGCATCCCTGCGCCGCGGGGATCCCGCACCCTGCCTGGGCTCCGGCGCTACCCCGGCCGGCATCCGCCTTCTCCTCCGCTGCGGCGCGGGAGGGAACTTGTGCGAGGAGCGATGCGGGACCGCGCTCGTACCTGTGTGTCCGCGGGGGCCGCCGCTGTCCCGCCCCAGCGCAGGGGTCCGCGGCGCGTCCAGCGCGGGCGCTGTGGCTGCCGGCATGACCCCGCCAAGCCCAGCCGAGCCCAGCCCGGCAGGTGCACCCGCGCCGCCTCCGCCCGCCCTCCGCCGGGGCCGGGCCGGGGCAGCGGGGGGGGCCCGTCCCGCGGGAGCCGTGGCCCCGTCAGCCCCGCCGGGCGCCCTCCCCGCGGCCCCCGCGGGGCGGGGAGGAGGGCAGGGCCGAGAGGAGGGGCCGGAGCACCGGGCAGCGCCGGCCGTGACGCCCCCGCGGCTCGGCCCGGCCCGGCCCGGCCCGGCCCGCGAGGCTCTCCCCGAGCGGCCTGGCGGGGATGCGGCACCGCCTGCGGCGCCGGGCAGGGGCTGCCCGCCCTGCCTGCTACCTGCCCTGCCTGCCTGCCTGCCCGCCCTGCCTGCTGCCTGTCCTGTCTGCCCTCCTGTCCTGCCTGCCCTCAGTCCCCGGGCTGGTTCTCGCAGCCCGCGGAGCCTCAGGTCCTCCGGTCTGGTCTCATGGACCCGATCTTCTCTCAAACACGCTGTCTACTGCTCTCCCTGCTGTTATATTCCCGGAGCTGGATCTCTCGCATACATCCAGCTCACGGTCTGCAAAGTTGGGTTTGTTTTCACTGGGATCTTCAGCGAAACCCACTGGGTAGTTCCCAGATCCATCATTTTCCTACCCGGAACTGGGCAGCACAGGCTACTCAGTGAAACAGAGCGCTTTGCATGCACTGCATGTGTCATGTGCTTGTCACATCCTGGCCGTATCACCCCCCTGTCACTTGCTGCCCTGGCAGCGTTACTGCAATGAGGCTGGGTCTCAGCAGTGTGCAGTGAGATCCTTGCTTTGCTGACACTGGCAGTGGATCCAGAAAAGGCCTTCAGTGGTCTGCACCATGTGTTCAGGAAAAGCAAGAGGAGGAACAACCTGCTCTGCTGAAGGAGCTCTGTGTTGGTGCTGAGCATATGGTCTGGGGCCCACACCGAGCACTGCTGCTATTAACACACTCTCCACTGGTTTTACCCTCTCATTATTTTTTTCACACGGAATTAGAAGGAAAAAATAGTTTGCAGGAGCAGATTGGAGAGATGAAACTCCAAAATGCACCAAACCCAAACAGACTGAAAAATCTCAGGCAACATCAAATGGAGTGGGATCGTGCCCATGGGTAATGGTGACACAGCTCACTGTGCTCCTGGCCACAGCACTCTTCCCTGTGAGCTTATCTGGCAGGGAGCCCACAGAAAGATTGTAGATATAAAGGACTGCTATTTCCATCTCTACAACTAAAGCACATTTTAGAAGTAAAGCTTGGTCACATTATAGCAAAATCCCAGCATTTTTGAAAATGCAACAGCTTACATTTGTATTTCCAGTAATGCCACATACTCATCAATCTAATTAAAGCCAACAAGGGTCCCACAGTCAAGTCCTTTATGTCTGTGAAGCCAGAGGAATACCAAAGACAGAAAAATAATTTTTTCTGTAAGCCACTACCCCTGCAGCTGCTATTATACAATTCAAGTTGAACACAACTGAGTTACAAGTCAAATCTTCCCTTACAGGTGCTCACAGAAGCAAGTTCACCACTCACCTCATAGCAGCATTGAGTTTTGCTTTGTAATGGAAGGTGTAACCCAGCAGCAGCAGTAGTTTTCTCTGCATGTCCTGGAGCACCACAGGCAGCCCTGGATCTGTCTGAGACCCTCCAGGAGGTCGCTCACCTCCCCGGCTGTAGCAGAGTGCTTCCATGGGGAAGCTGTGAGGATTCAATACTTGCCATCAGTGGAAGTCCTGCTGATGATTTTAGTGAAGGTGGCCGATTCTATTAACTCAAAGCCTACAACCCCTACTTATAATCCAGCTGTCATAAAATGGGGTTTTGTCCAAGTCAGATGCTGTCATCTGCCATCATCAATGGCAGTGACATGATTTTGCCTTTAAAGCCACCCCTCCCATGGAAATACACTTTGAATTTAGTAAAAAGTATCTCACTGATAGAGTGGAAGCAAACACAAAGAAAAAAGGTGAGAGGGGAAGGAAGAGAACAGGGAGAGCATCTTAAAAACATTTCACTGGGCTGCAGCATAGAGCTGCTCGTAATCTTTAAGGCCCCTGGTTTCACCTTCAGCATCAGAAGAAGCTGAGCAGCCCCAACCAGACACTTGCTGCCTTTTCTTAGGGATTGTTTAACTCTTGGATTTCACTAAGCTGCCCTAAGGCACTGCCTTTCCTTAATCCCAGTTATTAGAGCTGGCTCCAGGCATGCCAAGGGCACAAGACTGCTGAAGCAACAGTCCCCTGTGGACCTGCCCGGGTGACTGCAGGGCTTCCCTGGCTGCAGGCAGAGACACGCTCCCCGACTCCCAGCCCAGCTTTCCAGCCCTCCAGCAGCAGCAAGTTGATCCCCGTTCTCTTGTCCCAGCCAGGCCT
>JAWWLV010000024.1:21006892-21032859 GCA_035041135.1 Platyrinchus mystaceus
CCTTGTTTCCAGTAGAAAGGTCTCCCTATTTTAAATCTATTGCTGTGTTACTCCTTTTATCCATGGTGTGGTTTCAACAGCATTTATTGTCATGAAAAAAAGAATTCTAAAATACAAAATTCCAAATTAAGTGGACTGCCCATCCTTTGAACAGCACTATGGCATGGGAGTTCCTAAGACAAATTCCTACCCATGGCTGCCTGTGGAAATGTCCCAATGCTTCCAGATTTGCCCAAAGCACCCAGACTACTGTAACTTAACACCACAGGCAACTTCAAAGTGTTGAAAAATTAAAACTTCCAGAGATCCCTTTAGTGCTTCAGTATAATCAAGGTCAATACTGGGCCTTTTATCAAAGCAAAAATGTGCTGCCCTACAGGGAGAGTGAAATCAATAATGCTTTCACAGGGCCAAGACATGGTGTTTAATTGCTCTTACCCAACTCAGAAGTCAGCTGTCATCAGTTTCACACCAAACATTGCCATCTTCAGCTTGGAATCTGAAAGCATCTCCCTCAGCACTAGAACTGGGACAACATCTTATTTTCCAGTTTAACCTCTTCTTGCAAGTCACAGACCACTACGGCACAACACCTATAGGGCAAATGGCTAATTCTTGTAACACAGGGTAGAAGTATTGACAGACTCCTGTCCATTCTGAGATGGTGGGATAACTGCCTACTCCTTTTCAGACTTAAAGACACTATTACAGACCACATGTAACCTCTTTGATCCAACTGGGGAACTAAGAAACTCCCACGTCTGCAGAGCATGTTCCTGAAACATAGGGAAGTTACTCAACATTTGCAGACATAACAGGTCCATGTGACAAATTTGGGGACTTGGGAGTCAGGGTTTTCTAACAAAAAGTGTGTGCAGTCCACACACAGGAGCACAGAGTCTCTGTAAGTTGCTGGGATTTCCATTTGTTTCCTTATCAAGCTGCACATGACTCCCATTGATCAGTGCACACTCCATGCACATGCTGCTCCCAAACCAGATTTTTCCTAAGTTCCTTTCAGTGCATTGGTGAAGTTAATACAGATTATTCCAGGTTGGAGGACTTGTTGTCTGAATTTAGAACCACTTTGGCAAGTTTTGTCTCGGTAACACTCCTGCACACTGTTGATGCTCAAATGCAGCAATTCTAAAGCAGCCACGGTTTTGCTGCATTTGAGCAAGTCATCCCCAAAGCTAGTTACAGCTCCCCAAAACTCTGTTTCAGAGACACCAAACAGAATTCTTCAGATCACACAGGATCTGCAAGCACAGCCAGCAACTGGCTCTCTGAAAAGCTTGTCTTAGCAAGATTTCATTTTATAAGCAGCATGAAATCCCTCCACCAACCTCCACCAAGATTTCTGCAGCACCCAGAGCAGAGTCCAAGCCCAGTGAAAACCCTCGCCATGCCCCACATGGGCTGGAGAACAGAAAAAGGGAAATGGTAGGTATGTAAAAAGGGAAGGTGCCTGTTTTCATGGGACACAGTCATTTATATTTAGCAGGGAAATGTTCCGTGGTGCTGGTGAAAGGCCACGAGGGATGTAACGTGGCTGTCAGAGAGGCTGAACCACCATCTTTCATCTCCAGTTTCAGTATGGCTGGGCAGCTGGTCCTGGGAAACTCTGCTAAGATGTAAAATAGGCAAGAAACCCCCCTAACCGTTTGTTACCTCATCCCAAAGAACATGAAAAAAGTACTGCTGCCTTTCATATGAATAAAAGGTAATATTCATGTTCCAGAGCTCACTTTGTGCCTTGATAAATGCCTGTTAAACTAATGACTTGATTCTCTTTTTTTGAATAACCAAGTAAGATACTCCATTATTTCAGAACTGCTTCAAAAACAATGTAATATGGTTCTTTCAGAATGCTTTGAGCTGTATCATTCAACATAAGTTCTTTTCGAATAACAGCCAAAATCTGGAAATCTAGTGTCCTCTACAAGAATCAGGAAATCTCCTCGTCCTTTCCTCAACCATTAAAAAAAATCCTGACATTTTCATCACCCTCCTCTGAGCTACTCAATTGTTAAGGACTGCTCACCATCCCCCTCACCTCACCTACCAACATCATGAGTTTCTCACTTACAACTCTTCACTCAATGGGGTCATTTAACTAAAAATTCCAGTTCCATCAACAGAACATAAAAATGAGACTGACCACTGCTTCCTGTAACCTGCACCCTGACTGACAGTAATCAAACCCTAGGGAAGAGCACTGCTTGAGAGGAAACACCTACTACTGATGTTGGATACAGAGTTAACTGGGATTAAAGGGAGTCTGAAGTGATTATTCCCTCAGTTATTAAAAGATGGGCTTGTATTTGTTTTGCACACAGGGTTTACGCTGCTGGCTTTAAACTACAAAAGCTCCTGATGATTCAGGGCTTAGTGATAGAGCAGATATTCCCCAGGCAGGTTCCTTGATGTGTCCCCTGAGAGTGAAAAGACACCCCAGGAACTCTATAGATACTCTCTATAATTGTTTTTTGTTTTCAAGATGTGTATTTTGACACACTTGGTTATTAAAAAAGATAACAAAATGGAGAAAAATCAGGGAAAAAAAGGAGTGTGCCAAAGTGGGGTTTTTTCTTGGTTAATAAAAACAGAAACTGGAGGATGGATTGAGATGTGTCAATTTTGTTTTGCTTTACCATTCTCCCTTCCCATTTCTCTCTTGGTACCAACAAAGCAAAAGAACCAAGCAAGCAGAATAAAAAAGAAAAAACTTTAAAAGAAAACAAACCAAAACAAACAAAAACTCCAAGCAAACAAACAAAGAAGAAAATCCCCACCTCCAGAAAAGAAATGTTATTAAAAGAGTAAATTTCAAGGCAAGCACTCTACCCCATTATATTTCCAAGGAAGCTGGGAAGAAGAAATAACACACACTGAAAAGAATTCCTTCTCATGCTACAAATTACTCTTTAAGAAATTTTTTCTGTGCTGACTGATGGGAAGGGATGGCTGGGGAGGAGGGAGAAAACGCAAGTCTGATGAAATTTTCCCAGCAAATAAACCAAATACATAGATTCTAATTTTTTGTCATGATACATGGACTTCAGATTCGTGATTTATTACACCAATGTAAAAAAATAAACCAAACCCCAAACACGGATAAGTCCCTTTCTGTAGGTCTGAAAAATACTCACTCATGCAGATCACTAATTCTGAACAATCCTAACAAGCTCTGGCTGTAAGGAGCAGCTCTTCCTCACTATCAATACCAGAAAATGTAGAAGGCTGAAGAGAAAACAAAAGTTAAACCAAACCATTTAAAAATACAGCACTGTGACATATTTTATTTCATTTTGATCGATACTACATGCTTACTACCACTAGGAACAGACATGCCTTTTTTTTTCCTTGTTTGTTTGTTTTAGAATTTTTTTTTTTAAACCTATATTAAATGTTGACCTAAACCTTGCTGTGCCTTGGAAATCTGGCTCAGGAGTTAACTGCAGGAATTTTTATTTAAATAGATAAGCATTTAAGTTTGAAAATAAGACAAACACAGGTGAACAGGAAAATTAAATTACAAATTCAATTCATACAAATATCTCATACTATGCACTAAATCCTGTTAATCAGCTAAAGTCTTTTAAAAATTCTTAAAATACTTATGTAACATTATTTACAAATTATATAAATAAAACCTAGCCCACTTAAATTAACCAATACAACAAAAAAGTCACCTTTTTGTACGGTGTGTACTAAAAATGTTCTTGTTTATTGATCATAACCCAGTTGGCAGTATAAAATGTTTGTTCACTTACATCAAAATGGGTTCCAATAGAAGAAAGGAAGGTATTGGTTCCAAACGAAAACAATCAATAATATAAATGCTTAAAATCATTGAGGCTTCTTAATGTTCTATTCTGCACCATTTGCAGGCACTTTAAGAAGTCCCTTCTATAGTATTTGTCTTGTGAACAGGTCATCTCAAAATAGCAGAGACATAGTTGTAGCAAAGGGAAAATACTCAGTACATTGCTCACACTTCACAAGGACCTTTTACCAGGAGGGAGAGGCAGAGAATGGAATGTCAGTGGCCAGCACAAGCCTTTACAACATTTAACTTAAAAGGCAGCATTTATAGAACTAATCACAGACTATACACATCCTGCACTCAACAGCAATAAAAAGGACTGGAAAATATACATTTAGGAAAACAAAAGACCAATGGTTTTCCATTACCTTCGTTAAAATTAATGCTTTGCTCCTTGTCTTTTGTTTTAAAACCAGCATCGACACCACCAACAACTACAGCTACTTTTTCCTTTAACATAATATATGGCAGGTAACTACTGGATGTGAAAAATGTACAATAAAAGGCGAGAAACCACTGAATTTCCTATGCAGACACATGAAAATATAAAGCCATACAGATTCCAAAGTGCCATGAATACCAAATTCAAGTGATCATTTATAGCATGTAGGAAAGAAACTAAATGGAACTTGCTCTATGGGTTGCTGAGCCCTTCAGCTGTATCCTCAGTCTCCCCTTTGGCGGCTTTGGTGAGAATTTCCATCCATTTCATCTGCAGTTCCTCATCTTCTGCGCTGAAATAGAGAGTTTGGTGGGACTGGCAAAGCTTAAAGATGTGCTTCACTTCAAACTTCTCACCAGAACCTGGTAAACTGACTTCGTAGCCAGGCAGGGGGATGGGACGCAGGCTCCGCCCGTCCTAAAGGAGAGAAAAGGAAATGTCAAAATTCAGGAAGGAATGCCACTGAAATGGGAGGAAGGGGGCACAGGGCACACACTGCAGGAAGCACACGGATGCAGTCCCAGGTACACGTGCATTTGGCTCCTTGTTCAGCGCTGCGGCGCAGAAAGCAGGGGAGAGGCAATATCGACTGCTCGACCTCAACCGACGGAAAGCAACGACTTACTGGTGCTTTGTTCTTCTTATTGCACACATTTCCTTTCACAGTAAACTAAACATGGCCAGGGATTTTCATATCATTTCATGTAACTCATACATGTGTCTTTTACAGAAATTCCTTTGCATTAGGTACAGGCAATGGGATCCAGCCGAGAAGGGTCTGAGCTCCCTTTTGAACTTCATGGGACATTTTTGAGGATTGGTTAAAAGAAAACAAATAAGCCAGAGCTGGACCCTGAGAGACACCGAGAGAACCAACAGGGAAAAGACTGAAATGAAAGAGACTTTTGGATTTTCAGTCTAACACTGAATCTTCACAGAAGGTCTTGGGTTATTTATGATGCCTCTCAGAACTGTCAATGAAGTCAATGCTCAGATTCTTGAGCATCCTTTAAAGGCCAGACTGACTCACAGATCTAAGCAGCAACAGAGCTCTCTAACAGTCACATCCTGAGCATCAACCAACTCCTATTCTAAGCTCTTGGGAAAGACATATTTTAGCAAGGCAGGGTGTGCCATGGCCAAGCAACTCTCTTCACCTGCTCCCAGCAAAGCATTTCCAAAGATGAATCCCCAAACTGAAGTCTGAACCGCACAGGCATCAAGCATCTGTACAAAGCTGTCACCTCCTGTAGCAGCTCCTTGTGTAGCAGCCCCTACCAAAGCTAACCAACTTCCCACAGAGAAGTGGCAAAGTCATTCTTCTGCCAGCCCACACCAAATGCAGATGACTTGGTAAATCTGGAAGGGGACCAAAGCTCTGAGAACAAGGGCCAAAAAAATTCCCTACTTTTCTAACACCTCGACTAAAGTAATTCTAGTTTCAAAACAGCTCACATCAATTCAAACACATACTAAAGGAGCAAGAAATACACAGTCAAAAACGTGTCTACACAGTTTGTTAAATCAATACAGGCTTCCTGATTTATTCATCTACTACATGAAAAAATGCCAGAGCCAACTGCTTAAAGACCAAGCACTATTCAATGAGATTTAAGGCAGCTTCAGGCCAAACACTAAAGAATTCAGTTCCCATTTGAGTGTAAACAGTTGTCTCAAATGCAGCACAGTTTCTATACCCTGACACCACAGCCACATCCCTATAAACGGGGAGATCTTGCCCATGCAGAAGAAGAACTGGCATGTACAGAGCAGCTCCAGTCCTGCACATGTGGCACTGCTCAAGCAAGCAAACATGGGACCGATGCACACAAATGCACAAGAGCACATGCAAGCTCAACCATGCCTGTTTCGCTGGTCTTGGTTTGGAAAAATAGACATTCAGACTTGTCACATGGAGAACTGGAGGTTGCCCATGACAATGACGAATGATGTTGTTTGTAGCAGTGCACCAGAAGAGCAAACTGATGTTTGAGTTGTACGTGTTGCACCTACCCAGCATGTGCAGACACAGGCAAATTAACCAGCCTGCCTTTGGTTCTTGCATCCTCCCTTTTCTTAATATGCTGCCTTTGGCACTTTGTCTGTACCTGCCTGATTCAAAAGGAAGGGATTTACATTATCTCTGAAAAGCTGCACTACTGACAGGTAAAGGTGAAGCACTTGGCCTCGAGGCAAACCCCACCCCCAATCCCGACCTCACTGAGGGACCAGCAGCAGCTCTGGCTGCCCTCTGACACTGAGCCCTTCCCTCCGACCTGGAAGCCCAGCAAATCCAGAGGCTCTTCTGCACCTATGAGGAATTCGAGCCCTACCCTGAGCATGGAAGTAGGATTTACAGGCCTTAGAGACAGACAAGATTTGTACTCCCGTTTCGAGAGCCTATCAGATTTGTTTGCTTGGACTGGTTTGGGGTTTTCTTTCCCCCTTAATATTTCTGTGTGTAACATACTAGGGCTGCACAATATTGATATTTCATCAAATCAAAATACCCAGTGCTGAGAAGGGCTTTGCTTTAGGGCTGATTGCAGCCCTTTTCCTCAGATAGTGAGTGATAGATAAAATCTAGTGGCTGTGTAATACTGTCAGCAATCACAAGCACTGTGCACCCATCCTGACTCTCTGCAGCATAACACAAATGGGTTATTATCTAGGTCATTACAGCAGCGTGAATTTGTTGCTGTATTACAGCAATTACAACACCCAGGGTTTAAGATTTGGGAATGAACAGCTCAGTTCCACCACACAGGCACCCTGCACACAGTCATCCCTCCTGCACTGCACAGCTCTTTGCACTGTATAAACCTTCTTACACAACAGTGACCCAGCAACGGCACCACAGTCATTCCCCCCTCCTACTTCTAAGTGGGTTTAGAAAATCCCCACTTTTTCCACCCAAATTCCACCCACTGCCCAATCACGATCTAACCCCAACTTGCACAAGTCATTGAGAGACTCCTGTGATGCAAAGCTCTGCCTTGCCCTTTTTGTGGTCCTGCAGTGTTTTGTGTGGAGTCAGGTAAAGCTTCTCATAAACAGGATCAACAGGCAAGCCAAAAAAATACCTCTCTAAAACCCTGAGCTCAACTTCAAACTCAGCTACTCCCTTATTTTCTAAAAGTTAATCACATTTACACAACAAACAGAATATTTTTCTTCTTTATAAAGCAAAATTTTCTCCTGGATCAAACCTGATCCAAAATACATCCACATATATCCCTATACACACTGGCTCTCACTATACTAGATTCAACCTTCATATTTCTCCAAAATCCATTACTTTTCTACCCAGCCTGGATGCCTTAACTCTGCACTTATTACTCAGGTAAGTTCATGTCAGAGCTGTGCAGGTAGCTGAGCATTTTACAAGGCCAACAGGGGCAGGAGCTCCAGGTGGATCCCTTGGAAAGACAGACTTATTTTTCTAAATCCACTGCTCCTTATGCTTGAAGTGGCCTTTGCTTATAAGCAAACCCTTATAATTCCACCAAGACAAACATGACAGACAGGTACACAAATTCTGTCTCTGTTTGAGGACATCAACTGGTATGATTCCCAAACCTAAACAAGCTGGGAATTTAACCTCATGCATAAAGCCATATGCAAGACTTAAACTAAGAACAATCAGGGGATTAATTCATTCCCCTGAAACAAGGATCTAAAGCAAAGAGCGGTTTTCTTGCTATTTCAAAGTCTGTGAGTTGTGTTTCCATTTGCACTGGCCTCCCCTCTTTGGTGTGAGGGCCAGGGGTGCAGAGGAAGAAGCTGTCAGGACTTTCACTGTATCCAAAGCTCCAGATGCAGCTTAGTTAGCTCCTTCTTCCCAAGAGGCAGCTACTCTTTCTGTTCTTCTTAACAATAATTCCCTAACTTTCAAACTCCTACAGTCGTGCTTTACTCTGTGTTTCAAGACCTTTAATACTACTTTTGGCACTACTATTCCCAAAAGACACCTCCTTCAGGCACTGAAATGCTTCTTTGCAGGTCTAAAGAGGTCTGTGAGATCCACCAAGGTGGTTGTACAAAACACAACTATGCCTGGGAAAATAACATGTAAGCACGTGAATGGTTCCCAACGGACTTCAGAAACTCAGACACCAGTAAAGAAGCTCTGGAAGAGGCTTTCCTCAGAAGCCTATGAAAACCAGAACTGACAAAAATGTTGGGTTAATATGAAGGAATAGGATTTGCTGCCTAATATTTTTCCTGTGGTTGGATGCAAATTGAGGTATACAAATGGGACTGAAGAAGGGATTCATTTTTGTTGTTCACAGTCTCAGCCAACAACTGGTGATTCCTGACAGCAAATCCTGGTTCTGGAATGTTCAGATAGATCAACCTTGTCCTGTTGCTTTCTTGCCACTTTACTGGGAGATTCATCTCACACCTGAAATAGCTGAGGACAGTGACCACTAAATTTAACTGTCATAAAATTGACAACTGGTGTCAAAGGCAACCTTTTCCCCTAAAAAATAAGATCTTACTAATAATACCAACAGAGACTCCAGATGAAATTTAGCAGGACATGGACAAATTAGGCAGCACCTGAAGCAGAGAAGCTCCTCCAGCTTCCACCCCTGGCTTTGCATGACTGTCAGGTGGGGCCTGCAGAATTGAGCATCATTCTGTGTGCACTGAAGGCAGGTGATTTGTGCTGTCCTGCAACAACCAGTTGGGTAGTAGGAGAAATTCTACATTTCTGGGTAAGAGGTGTTGTTTCCTCTCACCTTCTCACTCCGGTCATGTCTTAGAATTCAGACTTCTCTCCCTCTATTCCCACTCTCCTTGCCCGAATGTGATACAATCAGGCTTGGTTTGTGTAGAACCAGGGCTTGCACTGGCCCTTGGCTGAGGCACAGCTCATACGTCAGTTGAAAAGCTGCACAACAAAGCCATTTTCTCTGCTTAGCTTTTTAAAGCTTTATTCCTTTCCCCAGACCCCGACTGCAGAGAGACCCGAAGACTGGCTTTGTTGCCTTGTTTTAGTGCCTTGTGTGAAGCTGTTTGCTTTTTCAATGTGTAATTTCAGCCATGCATTTCCTGTTGACTCAGGAGAGAAGTCAGGCTGCCTGTGGGATGAATGGGAGGCTTACCCAGTGTGGGGTTGGAATCAAAGATGAAGCCAAGGGGGCTGTGTCTGAAGCTCCAAATTTGAGCTTTCAGCCTCTTTGAGCACTATGTTTAAACCATCACACACACTTGTTAGAAGCCAGAGGTGTTCTTGCTGACAAGCAGCAAAATGAACACAGTTCTAAGGACAACATGTAGTGCTTGTTGAACACCAGCTACAGGGTGAGCTTTACTCTGAAAGGCTTTATAAAATCAGGGGGAAAACTGAGTTCCCAGACTGTTCCCAGCCACAAACTGATGCCAATAAAAAGCAAACCTTCTTATCACTACAGCTACAGCAGGACAATGGCAGGCTGAATTCAGACCCATTCCTTCTTCCATCCCACCCAGGAGATAAACAAAGCTGTATATAAACGTGTCCAATGCCAGACAAAACTGGATAAGGGGAATCTCATTTCAGCATTGTCATTCTTTATCTTCAGCGCTAAGGAAGCACGACTGATATTTCTATTTTGGATATTCTATCTTGGATATAGATGTTTCTATCACTTGACTTTCATCACACACAAATGCTAGTTAGCTCCAACAGCACATTTAGAAACAAAAAAATTCTTATTCATGTAACTATTTCAAGTAAAGATAAAATCCCATGATGCTATGACAAGGAGCTTTCCCATTTTTCAGGCTGAAGGACAACGACATTTTCACGAATTCCTCCACCCTCTCAACCCAAAACTAGGTTTAAAAAAAAAAAAAAAACTTGTACCAGCAATTGCAACATTCAGCCTGCTTCACAGCTCTAGACTTTTAACAGGAAAGTGGTTTCCTTAACGACAGAATAATAAAACTTTTGAATATACCTATCTGAAACCCCTGAAAAAGCCAAATCATTAACCTAATTATCCCTGTTTTTCCCTTTTTTCTCTTAAAAATCTGAAAAGGGATGAGCTTAAACATTTGCTCATAACAGTATCAGAGATAAGTACAGGTAACAAGGTAATCTGAAATCTCTGAGGCTTTGTGCTATATTCAGAACATCAAGTTTTGTTGTTGAAACCAAGCCAAATCCTTTGACCCATTTCTCATCTTGATATATTTAAACTTATACTTTTCTTTTTTCTTCCTGTGTGTTAACCCTCATGAATGCCATCTTACCTGGCTGCTTCCTTGCAGATATAAAACAAGAGGTTCAGTCTTGGGAATGGTCACCCACATTTTGTACCAAGTCTTCCCCTTTTCAAGGAACTGGAGGTAGCTGCTGAAGAGGCTGTTTTCAGCTGCAAGGATGCTTTGCTTCTGCATGGAGGAAAGAAAAAAAAAAAGCTGTTTCCACTGATGTTTAAGTGGGCAAAATATTTAGAATAAAATATAAAACATTTAAGTTATGCAGAGTCAAAGAACACTGGAGGGCAAATGCTGGATAGCCTAGAACTGAATAAAAATCATTATTATATACCATCAATAAATAGCACAATTCCATGTAACACAGGCAGAGGCTGAACCACCACTCTCAGCAAATGTGAAATTAAATTCCCCCTCCACACAGTAAATTGAGAATGGTAATTAAGATGATGCAGCTCACTTCTTGCTTAGCAAAGTAGGCTGGGAGATTATTTCAAATTAATGCAAAGGGTGTATTAACAGATCCTCTTGTGCACAGATGCAGAGAGATGGGAGCCAAATCAGAGGACAAAAAAAGATTGAAAGAAATTGTTGTGTTCTGACAGAAGGCAAAGAAAAACAAAATTCCTGGTCACATTAGGGTTTGCACAGAAGTCTCCTGGAGATTTCTGACAGCTGCTAATAACATTTAGTGGCAATCCCCTCAGCTGCTGCTAAGCTTGTTAATGAAGTTTCATGTAAACAGGAGGGAAAGAAAAAGCTCGACTCTGATCTTTCTATACAGCAGCTTTCTTGCATTTTACCTGATCCTTTCAAGATTTAACAAAAAACCGAAGCCTGAGCATAGGAGGGAGAAATGACACTTTTCTTTGGGTTTTTACAGCTTTCTGCTCTAATCTGCTTTCTGCAGTAAAGCCATAGGTCACATTTCACTGGTTTGCCTTTGGCTTTTCAGATTAACTGTACTCTCTCTCCCCTGGGCAGGTGCAGGTTTTCACAAACAGCTCTGCTGAAACAGTGCTGGAAAGTTTGTCGTAAGATACCAGAGACTGTGTTGATGCCCATGAAGAGCTCACCATCTGTAGGCACAGCTGCAGTGTACATCACAGAATCACAGAATGCTCTGGGCTGCAAGGGACCATAAAGACCACCTCATTCCAAAATCCCCTGCCATGGGCAGGGGCACCATATCTGAATGGCATCAAAAAAGTTCTGGCTACAGAACCTTCTCTGTGGTCTGCAGACTTGGCAGCTTTTCCATGAGGTACTCAGAGCAGGATGGTGAAGGTCAGACTGTGGGGGAAGGATAACTGGCAATGAAGTTCTCAGTGTGTCAGTGGCTCTTTCAAGAACCTGATGTCCCTGTGGGTCCACTTCTAATTGAGATGAAGATCCTGTTTCACACATCCAGTGACTTCTGGCTGTGATTCACAGGTGAAGTAAATAAACCCCTTTTCTCCAAAGGTGGCTCATGAAAAGCATGACACATAATGGTACTCCCAGCTCTGCCCATGCTCTAAAAAAAGCATTAGTTAAAAAAGAAGGTTCAGTTTGCCAACACGTTTCTTGTTCTTGTAAATAATAAGGGTAGGATGGGCTGCTCTCAAGGTGTAAAGCCTGGTGACTCCTGTGGCAATGGTGAAGCAGGTAGTTTACACAGGACAGCTTGTGGAAGTCACATTTTGGAGGGAACAGACTGCATTACAGCAGGGTTTGAGAAAATTCTGGTGAATCCTCATGGTCTTCCAGAAGGATGTCATTCTTTTGCACAATCAACTAGGAAAAAAATGGTTTCAGCAGTATTTTGACAGGATGTGAAATAAGGAGAGCAGAAGTATCCACTATGTGGAATTAAAAGTGAAAAAACCCCAAATCTTATTTTGTGAACAGCTATTGTGCACAGCTCAAGATTGGAATTGCACCATAATAAAAAGGAGCCAGATGTTCTTCCCTCTTTTTTGTAACTTTAGGAGTTGGAGCTTAACTGCCAAACCTGTGTGCCCCCCTGTGAGATCAGCACCCTACGACAAACGTTCACCATCTACAGACAGCACGGTGGGGGAGAAAAGATAACCAATTTGATTTAGTTTTAATAAATAAACCAAAAAAAAAAAAAAAAAGAAGAGAGAGAGCGCCTCACAAAGTTTCTTAGCCAAAGACTGTACCTCTGCAGCCAGTCTTTTCTTCTGTTCCCCAACTGCTTCCACCCCAGGGCTGCAGGGGCTCGCTGGCAGCTGCAGGAAACACTCCTTACACACTCGGTTGTGACGGCTGTTATCTGCAAGTGGCTTGAACTCGGAGCATTTTGCACAGATCACCTGTATCAGAAAGGTGGTGGTTTCACTTTATTTATCTGCATTAATGATTAACGTGTTTGTGATGCCGTGAGGTGTGTCAATAGACCAAAACAAAGAACACGTGCCCTTTGGGAAGTACTGTGTGATTAACACCATGAAAGTTTGCTTTTCTTTTCTTAGAAGTCTTTATGAGTCAAAAAGAAGGTTAAGTTGACAAAGCAGTTAGTGCTTTTTAATGATTTAGGAAGGACTGATTTTCAGAGTGAGGGTTCCTCATCAATCAGGGAGGTCAGCCTGGGAGAACTGAGGCACCCAGAAAGCACTCTCACTATTTCAAGAACAGAGTCCAATATAAGATCCATTGAAAACTATTTGTCTGCCTCAGCTGCCAAGAACATCGGGCCCGTGGAAGCACTGCTTGGGCAGAGTGCTGGGTTTGCAGCTCCAGAAGCTTTTTTCATGCTAAAAATCTGCCTCCAGTACACCCACTCCAGGGAGAGAAACTGTTCCCAGGGTGTCAGCCCAACTGGACATCCATTCTGAATTTCTGTACAATAATACTCCACAAACCCTCAGGCACATGTATATATGCTTCACTGCAGGACAGTAACTACTGTATGAGGAGAACTGCCTTAATCCAGGAAGCATCAAGTTATCCAAACAAAAGCAAGGCAGAATTTTTAGCAATGTGATAGTCTTTCCTTAAGACAAATTAAGTTCTTTAATTTGAATGCTATTGTCACACCACAAGGCATTGCACAACAAACAACTGTTTAACAATAAATTATTAATGCTGTAATTCTTGTTATCTCTCTGTCCCTGGGTGAAAGCCATTATTTCATTTCTTTAGTAACACTCAGCTTTGCAATGGGACATTTTAAACCAGAACCCAGAAATGTGTTTCATTATTTAAGCAATTGCTAATAAAAACAAACCAAGAAGGTTAAAAATCCCAACTCCAGGGCAAAAATGTCTCCTCCACAGCAATTTTACTTCAACTGCCGAGACAGGTTTCTTTAAACATCTTAACTATACATTTAGTTCTCTATCCAGCTGAATTTCATCTCCACTTCAAATGACTAATGTTATTTAATTAACATTAGTTTGTATTAGTTACATTAGGAACATGGAAGCATGGAGCTCAAGGCACAGAATGCAAGTTTGAAGTCATATTGCAGAAATCCATCACATCTCGGCCATGGTTGTGATTTACAGAAGAACACCTGAGAGCTCAGCTCTCAGTAATTGGCACTAGGGAAGGTGGCTGAGGGCCTTCAGTAACCCAGTGTTGCCTCTCTAGGATGGATTATTTTGGTTTTTCAAGCAGGAGGAAACCACTTTCACATAACCATTCTTTAGGGAAAGAACAACACATCCATCTTTAATATCATATGGTCAGCTGTTCATCCTAGAAGAGCTGTCTCTGTGTGAAGTGAGGCTGTCCCAAGGCCACTGCTTCTGCAAACAGAAGGGGACATAGGAGACAACCCCCTCTCCAGATACAGGCACATCCCCACCACATTTTCTTTTACCCATAGATTTGCACTGGATTTGCCTTTCAACCAGCACAGCCTGGTACTCTGCACCAGTTTAGCTCTTCTTCCTCCCAGTTCCCAGGGAGTAAAACAAGTGGGGGAAACCTGTTCTGTCAACCACTTGCCATGAACCAGAATGTCTTTTAGTTCCTGCACTGACAAAAATAATAAAAAAAAATTGTCTTCAATGATTTCTGCAGAAGAAACTCAGGAGCTGAGCTCCCTGGGATACTTACTGCCCCACACTGCTTACAGTGGTGCCGCCTCTTCGTGATGGAGTTGAAGCTCTCACTGCAGCTCTTGCAAGCCTGTTTCTCCTTGTCCCGCTTGGATTTGGAAGATTTTCTGCAGGAATCACTCTGAAATTAAAAGTACAAGCATGTGATTCAAAATACTACAATAAAAAAAATTGCAAAATTATTTGCAGAGTTCTTACTGACAGAGATCCTCTTTGGGATTCACACCATTTTAGGAAAGCATTTGCATGGTTCTGCTGCTTGTCTCGACTGGATGGCTGGTTCAGCCATGGGGGGTCTCAGCCCCTCTCTGCCGACTTGTGCTTTTACTGCCACAGAGCCCTCCTCTCCCTGTCTGTCAGTGAGGAAGAGAAATAGCCAACGTGGGCACCTCAAGAAGAGCTTCCCTACCAGCGCTGACCTTTTCCTTGGTTAGGGCACATGTTGACTTTATGAGTGAGCTGTAAACTCCCCTCCCTTGGTGGGGAGCAGACGTGAAGGTTTTGGGAAAAATGGCTTGAGTGAAGAAGTGAATGGTGTTGGCAGTGGATTTTGCACCACCCAAACTCCAAATAACTTAAGAGTTTCCTTAGGCTCCCTCTCAGCCAACAACAAGCACAAAGCTCCTCAGGAAGGCAGGAACACCCACACTGGGGACCTGCTATCAACTCCTCTAGGAAGATGACATGCACACTATCCTGCTGTCTAGGTGGCCAGGTGAGTTAAGCCTCTAAATCTGAGCATCTTAACTGGTATAAAAGTCGCTCAGTATAAATAAACTCAATTGCACTATTTTCTAATAAACTGAAGAGCACTACTGGATCCAGCATAAACTAGACTTCCCATGCCTGGAGGTGTTTGTCCAAGGCCAGGCTGGACACGGCTCCAAGCAACCTGCTGGAAGGTGTCCCTGCTCATGGCAGGAGGTTGGAACAAGATGATATTTGGGGTCACTTCCAGCCCAAACCATTCCATGATTTTCTATGATTACCACGCCAACACGCAGATCACAAAAATACAACTTCACACAGAGCTTCGAGTAGACTTCCTGTTTTGTTTTCTTTTTTTAAAATAAATATATTTATCCTCCCTAGTCAAGCTGGCTATGTGCAAGCAGTACTACTCCCTGTGGGCAAGACTGGGGCACCCTCAGCCAGGCAGCACCCACACAGAGACCCATTCCTCCAGCACAGCTCTTTCACGAGAGAGGTTTGATAACTCTCTTCATCTTTGCTTGCTCAACACAATCATTTAACAAACTCCTGGGAGAAGAAACATTTCCTCTAAAACAAAAGGGTAGAGGTATTTTACATGTTTTCTGAAAATGAATCAGGTGAAGATCAGGTCCATTGTAGGACAGATTCTGGGCTCCTTGACAACCCTCCTTCCCTTTAAGCTGTGCCTGCACACTAAGTCACGACTCAGGTCCACTTGAGAGAGAACAACTGGCTCAATAAACTTCCCCTTCTTCAATCTTTAGCACAAAGATGTGGCCCGTGGGGGTGGGAGGAAAGACAGCAGCATCTCAATTAGCAGCAAGACAATAGCAAATGCATCGCAATTAGCAGCGGCTTCCCAGGGATCACCCGGCAGGTGTCACCAATGCCAGGAAAATCCTGCCATTCACCCTAAGGTCTCACCTCAGTCGTCAGGACTAACCTACAGAAGTCACTAATAGGCATTTTCAGGCCAAGTAAAGGAAAAAAAAAAAATCGATTTTTTAAGCTGGCACCACTCTCCCAGTGGTGTCAGCCTCCTCAAGTCTGCCCTGCATTCCCTGCTTACAGAGGACAGCACATCGTATTTCAGCAGAGCCACCCGAACCACCCTGCCTTATAATGCCATTACACAACAAAACCACAACTAATTACCTCTAATTGGATTGAATCTTTTTCATTCTTATTATCTTTTCTCTGGCTGCAATAGCAATGTTTCAAACTTGTGTACAAGCACATAGGATGTTTGGCGATTCAGCTTGGTGAAGCGCAGTCACAGATTTGTTCATTCAGGAAAATCACTATAACCCCATAAACACGTATTAATTGCTCAGCAAAACAGGACCCCCGCAAATCCAAGTGCTCCCACACTTGGAGCACAGAGCAGTATTTCACTTTCCTTGTAAAGAACCGGCTATAACCAGTAGGACACTGAATCACACCAACGGAACAATGCCTAGGATGAGTCATTAGCAAGCCTTTCCTTTCGGGCTCTATCAGACCCCTCTGAGAAAGGAAGATAATTAGGGCGATTCCAAATGCTTTCCAGAGTAACTTCTTTATTTGTATCCCACCTATTGGCCAAAGTCAGCCAATTCTCACTCTGATTCTGTTGTGAATGCTATTTAATATTTTATAAACGTGATTATTCTTCCACTTAAATTGTCAGATCAGAGTATTTCCTCACTGGTCAGCCTTATTTTTTCTTGTCTTAGTTCCAATTTGCATGCAGCATAACAAGACTTTTGATTCTTGTATTAACCACAATTACACTGGTGGCAAGAGCATAAATGAGGGCTCCATTTAGCCCCGTGAGCTCTGACTGGAAGATAATCGCGACAAATGCTAAACAAAACCAGTTTTTGGCTTTCAATTGATACCTACACGTGCCTACATAAGAAAAATGCTGGAGTTGCTCTACCACGAATTGAATGAGCTGCTTCATGTGGAAATTGGTCAGTTTGGCTTGTACTTCTACAGGAATATCCATCATCTCCCACATGCATACTCTATTACACAGATAAGACTCAAGCTGAATATTTCCTCTAACGGATCTTCTGTTTGACATCCTCCTCAGTGTGGATCAGTCTGGACAGTGTCCACTTCCAGAAATACCTGACCCATATATTTGAGAAAGAAAGACAGAAAGACAGACAGAAAGAAAAAAAGAAAGAAAGACAGAAAGAAAGACAGAAAGAAAGACAGAAAGAAAGACAGAAAGAAAGAAAGAAAGAAAGAAAGCAGAGAATGTATTATATTGGGCAAGATTTGTTAGGATAATTCTGCATGAGCTTCTATTTTACACCACTGTATTTTAACTTGCACTGTAGCATACAACAAACACTTAATACTGCACTAATCCAAAAAGGCCCTGTAAAAAGAAGTCTTTAAGTGTTTGATGGATGGCAGCAATATTTCATAATATTTCTCAACATTGTGAGAATACAGTGAGAACATAAGAGTTTGAAACATTGCTACTGCAGCTGTAGAAAAGATAATAAAAATGAAAAAGTCTTTATGACTTGGCAAACTCCAGTGAGCAAATACAGAAGAAAGACTTTTTCAATGATACGATATTTTAACTGCTGACACTGAGAAAGAATTAAAAAGCACTTTGCTTTCCATGCCTTGCTGCACAGGCACTGCCCTCATCCCACCCAGTGATGGCTCAGCTGACCTGACCACATACTCTTAACACATCATCTGAATAGAGAGGTTTTTGTAGCAAACAAGGACCTGCATCATAATTCACATTGCTCATCACAGATAACATTAGTATCTTGATGTTAATGCATTTAATAGTTGTCCTATTTCTCATCTTTCACAGTATACCCAGCTCTGTTTTGAAGCTGATGGGTCTGACAGGAAAGAAACCTCACACAGAATCTGTTCAGAGCCAGGATCTTTCAGACCAGGCTCTTTTGACCACTTTGCTTTTACTGTACAGCTGCATTTAACTCTCTAAATCTTGACAGTTTCCTCCAACTTTATAATTTTTGGGGGAAAACAGTATATATCCCAGCAACAGGTGCAGCTCACATGACTGCAAGGTGAAAGCAGATATCTTCTCATTAGTGAACCACAGGAGCCTCCATTTGCTTCTGAAAAGCAGGGAAGAATCACCAAAAAGCTGGTAGGAACAGCAAGAAAACCGGTGCACCCAGGACCTACTGTTCCATTATTTATTACTTGCTATATGGTCACGGAATCAGGCAATCCCAGAATGGTTCGGGTTCCTTAAAGACCATCTCATTCCACTCCCTGCCATGGGCAGGGACACCTTCCACTTATCCCAGGTTGCTCCAAGCCCCATCCAACCTGGCCTTGGACACTCCCAGGGATGGGGCAGCCACAGTTTCTCTGGGCAACCCACGCCAGGTATTTCATTCTGTCTGGGCCAGCAGGTAGAAACTCAGTCTCAGTGCTGCACATGCAACATTAAGCACAGTCTGATGAGACTCTTACATGGGCAGACACACGAGCAACAAAAGGGTTTCAATCATTTTCTCTCTCATTATGCTCTTACAGGCGTATTTGCCATTTACAAGTTACATATTTAGGGCCAGCCACAACGGAGCAGAACATCAGCAGGTGCTTCTGGAAATGCTGAATAAAGAAATTATTTTAAATTATACGGTAAATTTCCTACATGGCATTTTTTCAGTGTGTCTCTCTATGTGCCAACATCATTCATGCAAGGTAAAGTGTGAGACAGTTTGCCATGGGTTCGTGTTCTCCTCTTGCACACAGAAGGCTGAGCTTAAACCGTGCCAGCAGTGCAGAGCAGCAAAGTAACTCAGGAAAGAGGTATCACCACGCTGTACACGGGCACATCGATCCTTCCCGCAGGGGGATTTCACTGCCTGGTTATGCAAACGTGAACACTGAAGAAAACGCCAGCAGCCTCTTCAGCAGACTCTGGGAAGCATGGGAAGGAGCTCCCAGTTTTCCTGGCCACCACTACCACCAAGTGGTCTGTGTGTGAAGCTGCTGGGCACGTGGTGGACTTGCTTGTGCTCTCACTGAGCTGTTACTGAAGGGGTGTCTGCATTAAAAGTCCTTGTTTTCTGAAGCTGGAACTAACGTCTTTATTCACTGCTCATGCTGATATTATCAATTTGCAGCAGAATGAGAGCCCAGAATCAATACTATGCAATTTTGGTGGTTTTAGCTTTGTCTTTTTTACCAGCTCCACTTTTATTTCCTTCTCAGGTATTAATTTTTATTTTAAATACATGACCTAAGGTAATTACTTAATGTGACAAGGTATGCTAGGCAAACCACTGATACAACTATGCATAATCAAGTAAAAAGATATCACTTTTTAATTTAATTACAGATAAAATTTACATTTCCCGAAGAAACTTAAGACCACCGGAAATTTTTATGATTTTTTTTTTAAAGACTTTCAAACATCTTTTTTATTAAGTAGCTTGCTCACTACAGCATCTGCAACTTAAGGCACAGGGGCACTAATTGCAAAATTACTACAAATAAAGAAAAAATTGCTCAGGGAAAATATAAAGTGTGAACAAAAAAATAACCAGCAAGGAGCACACTGCTCACAAACACTTACTTTTAATAACCCGGGTTTTATATAGGTCGAGTTGCTGGCTTGTTTAATAGCTTTGAATTGACACCCTGTACACCCTACTAGAGGGTTCCAAGCTTGGCCAGAAGTCTGGAGTAGCTGCTGAGTGGCTTCTTTGTTATTAAAAAGGTCATGCTAAATACCCAACACCCTGTAGCCTGTCTCAGCAGATAAGGGTTTTTTTGGTTGTTGTTGTCTGTTCTTGTTGAGGCTTTTTCAGTAAACTCAGCTGACCCTGAGGCATTTCCTGAAAATCTTTTATTCTAGAAGGCAGAGGTAAGAACGCTAAAATATAGACCTTTTTAAGGACTCAAAGCCTCGGGTTTGACTCAGCAGCAGTGCCAGACTGTACTGAGCAAAACGAAAAATACCTTTGAAAGTCTATTTTTGCTTCTGTGGCAGCCAATAGCTTACAGGGCAGAGATGTATGAAGGTACCATCATCTCCTCCTCTGCACTAGTAGAAACATGAAAAGCACACTCTGGAAGAACTGTTAATCAAAATTTGGTCCTGGACATGAAATCCTGAGTCACATGATGCGATCTCTTTTTGTCCTCCTCCCTCCAAGCATTCAGTGTAGCTTCCTATCACAATTTGAACGCACACACACAAAACCAAACAAAAAAACTCCAACAAAACAAAACCTAAAAAACCCAAAACCAACCAACCAACCAAAAAACCAAAAAACCTCCAAACAACCCCCCCAAGCCCCTCATAATAAACCCACCAAAAAACAATCCCCCCCTCCCGAAAGCCAGTGCTACAAATAATAAGAACCAACGTCTCTTCAAACCAGGTTCAGACACACGTGCAGCAACAATCTGAGCAGGATTCAAATTCCCTGATGCTGCAAAAGTAGCTGTGTGACTTAGCCAAGAAGTTAAGGACAGCACAGCTGCAGCCACAGACAGCAGGACATAAACTCATATATTGAAGTATGATTTTTTTTTCCTGCTACAAAAGAAACATAATACACCTCCCCACTCCTGCTCTGCCTCAAGTATTAGCTTCAAATTACTCACCCCTCCAAATGCACCACCACCATCTGCTCCTGGCATTGATTCCACCGAGCTGGTGCTGGCTATCTGAGGGAAACAGAACGACACAGAACAGTTTCAACACGGACATTCTTCCTAAAATACATTAAGCATAAAAAAGAAAACAAAACAAAGAAAAATGGGTGAAAGAATTTAGAAAAAGAGGAAACAAACCCAAAAGTTTGCTTTCAGCCCCTCCTCTCTCCTCTTGTGAATACACTTCAATTCATAGAATTGTATCACAGAAACACAGGATGGTTTGGGCTGGAAGGGACCTTAAAGACCATCTTGTTCCAACCCCCAGCCGTGGGCAGGGACACCTTCCACTAGACTGGGTGCACATGTTGCACTTATGCTCAGCCACCCGCAAATGTGGGCTTGGCTCTGACATGGATGACTTTACAGATGGCACCCAACTGCCACCTGCCTTTGAGTGCCACCTTTGCCTGCCCCCCACGTGCTGCAGAAAGGCAATGCCACGGTTTGAAGGACACCAGCAGAGCCTGCCAGGAGCTCTGTGCAGGCACTGGATTCTGACGGGAGCAAAAGGTTCCCCATTCAAACACTACTCAGCTAACTTTTTCTTCATTGCAATACATCTCAATCTCTTAATAAATGCAAAATGGCACCTCTACGTATATATTCATATAGAATTCACAGATAATATTCATGTATCTATATGTATTCAATAGATACAGACAGCAAATAACAAGCTGGTTTACATTTAGTACCAAAATCACAGGCTACATCCTAAAAAGAAAGGATAACCATCTCCTCTGCTATTAATTTACAGGGAGTCTGCTAGTTTACAGGGGGTTCTCAAACTATGAGACTCTTTATGATAAATTATCCTGTTACTCCCACCACAGATCATTCTTCCTTTGCCAGTCAGACAACATTTCTTATTTCGAGGTTATCCAAAAGGCCAGTGCATTCTGGCATTCTGGCTTCATTCCACTTGCAAGCAAAAAGGTTTCTCTCTGTTATTAGAAACAACCTGACCTGTACTGTGAGTAAGCAGCCAAACTGAAGAGCTATTGATCCTGATACCTCATTGTATCTATTTCTATTCTAATACAATCAATCGACTCTTTAGAACAAAGAAAGGAGCAAATGCATCCCCTGGGGCCAGGGCTGTGCCACCCCAGAGCACTTCCTCAGGGAATGAGACTGCATTAAAGGCATCACTCCTCAGCTCTAGCCACCTATTTCTGCCCCCACAAAACCCACAACCCTGAGGTCTTCACATCATCTGTTCCTCACTCCTTTGGAAAGGGGTTCTTTTCACTGGGATCCTAAATCAATTCAGGGATTTAGTCTGCCTAGTAAAAGGACATCCTTGTGCTGTGACAGGGGACTTGGGAAAGGGAAAACGTGAAGAAAAAAAAAAAGGGATCTGAAGAAGAGATGGAAAAAAACCCCAGTGAGTTTAGGAAAAAGAGTAAACTTCTCCAGTCGCCTGTTCAGACCCCCATGTCCATTTAATGTTTATTTGGAATAATGGACTAAAAATCAAATACCCTCTGCTCCTACCTGGAAAATATTTCAAAAGGGCTTCTCCCTGTTATGCTGCCATTGCCACTCACAGTGTGTAAGATGTCTGTCAAAACTACCCAGAACTATGGGGAGAGACAGAAACTATTAAGGGAAAAAATGATGGTTCAGCATCTAAAAAACATGGTTTAACTAACAGAAGCATTCTCAGTCTCAAATCTCCGGGATGCTACTTCCACAGAGCTCAGCTCTCTGCGGCATTTTTCCTTGCCAGCCTCCAATACTGCACAAACTGGCTCCTTCCCCACACCATGAGCCTCTAACTCTTCTGAGATCAAGCAGTGGTGGAAGAGGCCCTTCTTCTTGGGAACACTTCTTAGATGACTTTAAAAATATCCTTCACATAGCCTGGAAATGCTGCAGGTGAAAAATGGAGATCTAAGCCACAAAGGAACCACAAAGCTTTCTCAAAAGACTTTTAACAGACTGTGGCTACCCTTACCCTGTCCAGGACTGACTGGACCAAACACTGAATACTCCCCTCTGGAGAGTTCATTAATTGCTGAAGGTCATTGCACAGGCATAATTTGAAGAGCCAGGTCAAATTTCGGATCTCTGCAGCTCCCAAAACCCACAGGTCTTCTGTAGGCAGATTTCAGGCTGAAATCAACCCATAATGCTGGTATGAGCTTATGTAAGTCAGCAGGGACCCAGAAGCACGGTCAGAGTTGCGTGCAAAGGCGTGCACTGATCATGAACTGCAACCAGTCCTAAGCACTGTAACACAGGAAATGTAAGGCCAAGGATGGAAGAAAAGCAATTTGACTCATTTTGTACAGGCTTATTAGAACCAGAGGCCAATTTCTAGTAGCTGTTACAGATCCAGCCTGGAATCCACAAGTGCACATCTATTTCTTGACTCGTGAGAGCAAAAAAGAAGATTATTGTCATTTTTTTCCTCTGAAGTAGCTGCCCAATATTCCATAGATGATGAGATATACATGGTGGATTCTGCCTACCACAGTGTATTGCAGCTAAGAATGCTCTCAGTATTTGTCCAGTTTTCCTTACAGAAATACCTTCAGCTCCTTGTAACAGACAGCAATTACTGCCACATTTAGCTGCGACATCAGTTTTCAAAGCTGATTATCTAGAGAAGCTAATCTAAAAATGCAGGTTAGCATTCTGGCATTAAGGAAATTATGGTGCAGACTGCATCAATATCATACCCAGGGGTAAACCAGACTCCTGCTCTGCTTGACTTCTATGAAGAGTAGAGCACAAACATGTGGCTACACCACGATCACAGAAGCAAAATCAAACTGAATTTACAAAGCAAGATAATAACTATGAAGTTGAACAGACGCTGTGTTTTAATTACACAAGAAAGTGTGTTTATTAGTTTGCTTATTAGCAAAAGACGTTTTTTCCATTAGAGCATCCTGGCTCTGAAGGCAGCCATGAGTTAACTGAAAAAGACAGACAAAAACTGATTATTTTCTATTTTTTTCTGAGTATTTTTAGCTGATGAATAGTTCAGGAGCAGTAAGCCATGCCAGATTCTGAAAATGGCTCATTGCTGGGTGCTATCAGCAACGGGATTCTAGAACCTGTGGAGGTTTGGGAAGATCTCCACTGTCAGTCTGATAATGCTGGGATGAAAAGGCATATCCAGCATCTCTCCTGAGGCTCCTGGGAAATCAGTCAGATAAAAATCCAGATTATTGAGTCACTAAATCAGTCCTGGGAAAGGACTGACTGAATGGTTAGGTTCCAAAACAGAAAAAACGCAGACAGTTTAGGAGGGCAGGGGAAGATAAAAAGCTCCCAAAGGTCAATCTCTACAGATGGACCTTCTCTTCCTCTGCTCCAAGATCTACCATGCCTGAAATCATCAAGTCCCAGGCAGCATTGCATGAAATTCCTAATTATTTTGCTCTCCCAGGCCCTCTCCTCTTGAGCTTGTAGCAAATGCCTGTGGCTAAGGTTATCACCATCATTTTCTAGTTGAATGGAGAGATACTGTTACTGTCCTCATGTGAATACTTCCAAAACAAAACTCCTAGCAAACACAGCACAGAGTGATACATTACGGCTGTAAAGAAACAGGATCAACTTTCAAGGCTATTTGGCATATTTAATTGAAGAGTATTTTTTCTGAAATATATTTATTATCTATAAGAAAGAATTTTAAGATCTTTTTACAATGCATCAATTTTAAGTCTTTAAAATATTTGAAATACTAATAAATTAACAACAAAGAAATAATCCCAAAATGAGGAGATAGGGAAGAGCAATGAACAAAAACCTTGCAGGCACACAAACAACACTGCAGACACGCAAGCACTCCTTACGATTGAGGAATTACACCTGCTCTGCTAAATGAGCCACAGTCTGGAGAACATGACTGATGGGTCTCTGGCACTGGATTGCCCTGTATAATTTCTTCCATACCTGCAGGGCTGAGTAACTGTAGCTGTGTAGGTTTTAACTGTTAGTAAAAGTGCTCTGGCAAAGGAGAATGAAGCACTGGTATTTACCGAGGAATCAGGAAGATGCTCCTCCTCTTGTGTAAAAGAGCTGTTGAAAGCTCTGAAGGTCTCACTGTTCTGTTTGTGCTTTTCAATTGTGGCTTGAATGACCTGAGACAAAAATTCCAGCAAAGGTGAGAAACATCACAAAAAAAAAATACTTTCACAGGAAGATGGGTAGGATTATAATTTGATGAAAAACCTTAAGACTTGTATAAATGAAAGGGAAACTTAAAAACCTTGGGTGGTGGTGTTAACTCACTACTGCTTAGGTGAAAAACTAGAACTGCCATCAGAGAGGGTCTGCAAGAATATAAAAGGTCTGATGCCTCAGTCTCCTCCCTCACTGAGTTTGAGGACTGCAGGAAAGGGGAGCCCATTTGGAGCCCCCAGACACTGTACCCTGACTGGGCTCCACATCTCTCCAGGAGCAGCTCCCCCAGACTGGCCCAACCAGCTTCCTTGCACAGCCACATTCATCCAGAAATCCCAGAAAGAGAATTTTAAATGCTGTCTGCATGGTGATTGCCTCCCCTTATCATTAGTGTTTTGTACTAACCTGAATCCATTCCCTCTTCTCCTCTTCTGTCCTGTTAAAACAAAAGAAAAACAGAGGAAACATCCTCACTACTTCCAATATTTTCAGTAAATTCAATTCACAGCTTTAAATCCATCAAGATTTTAGCTTTGCTATCCACTATTTTATAAACATTATGAAAAATTATTGCCTGTAGTTATTAGAAAATGTCAAAAATATTTTAATTCTGATACAGTGGAACTTACAAGCACTACTATAAACACTGTAAGCATTCAATAAAGGCAATCAGCATAGCACTGCAACACACTTTGGCTTAGGACCAACATTCTCTTGCATATCTGAGTTACCTATCTCTGCTGCTCCTCTCATGGTTTAAAGCTTTGCCACAGTTGCATAGCCCCTAGATCAGGGGTCCCCAAACTTTTAAAGCCGCGGGCCAAATTCCTCTCCACAGATGCTGTCAGGGGCCGGAGGGGCGTCACAACAAATTCGGCGGCAGACCCGGGCACTC
>JAWWLV010000024.1:21033587-21066417 GCA_035041135.1 Platyrinchus mystaceus
GGGAGGGGGCTCGCGGGCCGGATTGAAGGGGCTGGCGGGCCGGATCCGGCCCGCGGGCCGTAGTTTGACGACCCTTGCCCTAGATCATCAATTTCACCATATATATTCAAAAAACTCCAAAGACTGAGCAAGTACTATACCTGGCTTGTAGTTCCAGTGATCGTTTTTTTCCTGTTATGGAAAACGTATGAGCCACATTCTGCTTGGCAATTTCTTGGACCTGTAAAAAGAACAAGTCAACTTCCTACTCATCCACCTTGTCTTTCCATCCTTTTTAATGACTGACAAATATTCTTTGAAATGCTTAGTTGAAAGGATCATTCTGAGTATGGTATAGAGGGAGAAAAAGTAAGGGATGGTTTTCATAGTTACTTGTCTTGCTATAAAACTTGTGGATCTGTATCATCAACCAGTCTCCCTGCAGCAGTAGGGGAGAAGGTGATTCCTGTGTCAGCCAGGGGATGAGGGAAGGCTTTCCATCAAAGCATATACACAGTCACCATCATTCTACTCCACTCCGAATGGTTACCTTACAACAATTCAAAAAACAAACCCAAATCACAGAATCATTAAGGTTGGAAAAGACCTCTAAGATCACCAAGTCCAAGAGTCAACCCAGCACCACTATGTTCACCACTGGACAATGTCCTCAAGTACCACATCCACATGTTTCTTTGAACACTTCCAGGGATGGTGGTTCCCCCACTGACCCAGGCAGCCTGTGCCAGGGCTGGACAGCCTTCTCAGTGAAGAAATTTTCCCTAAAATTCAATCTAAACCTTCCCTTGTGCAACTTGAGGTCGTTTCCTCTCATCTCATCACCTGGGAGAAGAGACCAACCCTCACCTGGCTACACCCACCTTTCAGGGAGTTGTAGAGAGAGATTGTAGAGAAGGGCCCCCCTGAGCCTCCTTTACTCCAGCCTGAATTCCCCCCAGCTCCCTCATCAGACCTGTGCTCCAGACCCTTCCCCAATTTCACTGCCCTTCTCTGGACACACTCTGCCACCTTAAGGTCTTTCTTGTAGCAGAAAAACTGGATTGATCGGAAATGATCCAAAACTGGATTTTAGAATTTTATTATATTTTTATATGCATACAGTGTTATGTTTTTGGATTCAGCAGGGATCTGAGGCTATCAAGTAGAGAAGCATTAAAACAAACAAAGGAAAAGAAGAGATGCAAACCTGCAGTCCTGCAATGTCCATCTTCTCTCGGACACTGAACTTCTGGCCAATCAGCCTCAGTTTTGGCACACAGTACAACACCATGCTGTTGAACTGCAACAAGGTAAGAGTTTAACTTAGGGTGATCAATGCTGGACACAGCCTGCATTGTGACAGTTTAGGCCTCTGGTGTGTTTTGTTCCTAAGAAGAGGTTTAAGGTGAAAGCTGGGCTCAGGGATTATTACTGAAAGCAAAGGGCAGACAGAAACATGTCAGCCAGTCGCTTCCCCCTTCTGCCCCTCTCTCTGTGTTTGACTGCCTTGAGAGCACAAGGGTTCTTCTCTCAGTGCCAGCAAGAGCTGGCCACCTCCTGCAGCAATGTGGTGTGGCTGGAAACAGCCTCCTCTGGCACTCCACAAAAACTCAGCCTCTGGGAAGGGAGATGGGAAAGACCCCTTTGGACCTGACAAGGCATCAGTAAAGTCACAGCACAGAAGAAGGAAATCCTTGAGAAAAAGCTGCAAGGGAAAACTGCTGCTCAGGAGTAGCTGGGCTCAGCTGGTGAATGCTTTTTGTATTTGAGCATAGAAAGATGGGAATGTACCATAGAATCATAGAGTGGTTTGGGTTGCAAGGGACCTTAAAGCTCATCTCGTGCCAAACCCATTCCATAGGTAGGGACACCTTCCAGGTTGCTCCAAGGCCCATCCAACCTGAGCACAACTCTGAAAATAAAAGAGCAACTAAAACACTCACCAGGAATAAATACCTATCCTGTGCTGTGCCATTCTTTGCTGAAAGTTTCTGTATGTGTCCTTCTTTAATGAGCTCATTGGCTGGGTTAACAATATCCTCTTCGCCACCCAGGCGCTCATAGACTTCCAAAAGCTTGTGCATCTTTTCCTGCAAGTACAAAAATCCAGCAATTTAAATTTAAAAATTTATTCCACTTGGTCAATTGCCCATTGTGTCATTTCTGTGGCAGGTGTAAGTAAGTCGGAAAGAAAATAAGTCTTTTGCTTCTGCTATAGCTTTGCATTTTCATGAATACCTGTTGCATACTCTTCAGTTCTCTTCCCCAGTCTGGATTAGTCACCCAGGATTGTACCATTTTAATGACATTTTGAGATGAATCTATTTCATATTTTTACTCATTACTATTCAACAATAAATACGTATCACAGAATCATAAAGGTTGGAATAGATCTCCAAGATCCTCAAGTCCAGACATTAACCCTTTGGAACCATTATCTTCAGAAGCAACGACACTGGGTCCAGTAAGATCAATGGCCAAGCTGGAGGCCAATACATTACCAAACAATTTCCAAGTTTTAATTTATTAACCTAGCTTCCACCCTACATCTCAGACTGAGATTTCTGCCACAGTGTGATCATTTCTCAGCTTCTGGGAAGTGTCACCTCTTGTGTTTGTTGCTGATACAATTGGAGGGAGGTCTCCATCAGGAAGCACGGTCACATTCTGCAGCTCTAAGCTAAGCCTAAAACCTCAGCTGTCTGGGGAATGCTGCAGTCCTACACAGGAGCCTCCGTGGCCAAAAGTACCTCTGAAATAGGCCAGGCCAAAATTCTTAAAATTTAGTTTTCATGTCCTACAGGAATCCCTATATCTTGGCCAAAATTTTTTATAAAGGGATTACTATTTCCTTTCCAGCAAAATACTGTTTCTACTTTACATTAAGTCATCCAAATATTAAAGTCCCTCTACACAGTATTCAAATGCATAAAGGTAACACCTTCACCCACTTTATTAAGCAGTACAGAAGCTGTAACAAGTCAAAAGAAGAAAGGTGTGTAACCCGTGCTCCTGAATTACAGACTTTGGAAGGGTTGAGCTTTCAACCTCAAGCTGGACAGGTGTGGTCCAAATGGCACTGTCAGCAAATGGTCAGGAAGTAAGGACCAAGACTGATGGTCTTGGTCTATATATACACCCAAATATATGCCCAAACACACCTCTAAATCATACCTCTACCTACCCATAGATTAAGCTGGAATTTCAGGTCTTCACACACATTATTTACCTCCATTTGACCCAAGAATGTTCACCACAAATATGTATCACACCAATTCCTGCCCCAACCAGTTCTTCTGACCAATGATTAAAGAAATGAACACAGAAAAAAAAAAAGCCACTAAAAAAAGAAACACAAACTCAAACTATTAAAATAAACACATTGCAAACAAAATGGAAGGTGGGGGATGTGGACTAATAACGAGTAGGCAAATCACCTAAGCATCAAAAGGCAGATTTTTTCACCAAATGGGAAGATGAGCAAGAGATCCTGCTAATTTACAAACAAATAAACAAGCAAACAACCAATAGTGAATTTCTCAAACTGTTTTTTTCTAAAAGGGGAAACTAGAACACTAAGAATAGATCTGAAACCTGAGAAACATCTGCACTTCTAGGATAAATCAGCTTTGGAAGCATGATTTATTTCTTCTACTGCACAACAGGAGGAAGCAGCCAACACTTAATTCAAACCTCCCCTAACTTTTGGAGATTTTGCTACAGCACTCTCTTTCCTTTTGGCTTGGCTTGGACCTCATGTAGCAAAATTATTACAGCAGCCTTTTCCAATAGGTTTTTGTGTACTAACAGAAAAAGCACCCAACACAGAAAGCCACAAGCTGGTACCTTCATATTCCTTCTGCCTGCAGAGATACTGCACACAGCCCCCAGGAAGAGAGTTTTTAGAGGCCTCAAACCAGAAAAATTTCCACCCAAATACATCCTTATCAAGAGAACACACCAGACTCAAAGAGAAACAGATGGTTTCCTCACTGTGTTTTCAGACACACTGAAAATACACAGACATCAGCTGGTTACTGCCCCAGAGCAGCCACAGGAAACGTGGTCTCGTGGTGTCCCCATTGGCTGGGGAGGAAGTGAGAGTCTGAGAGGGAAAGGGACATAAACCTTGCACCCACAAATGGCCAGTGGGTATTAAGCTGGACACACAACACTTCAAATCTACTAAATACAAAAGGTCCTGAGACACCTGGGTGCAAGAAAGGGATAACATCTGCAACTATAAAGTCCATTTACTTTAATGATAATGCACTAGAGCTCTTCTATAGGTAAAACATGTGCTAATGTTCAAAATATCTGTGGTCTGACTGCCCAGCTTCCAAAGTGCAGCTTTCCAAAGCTACTGACACATGCTAAATGCACACTCAGTGCATTTAAGATGAGCCAAAATCAAATCAAAGCAACCTTCAGTCTACTGAAGACCTGTAGGACTACAAAACCAGCGTGAAAACCTGCAAGGACACCTTGCGAATGGACCTAACTGGAATGCTTTCAATGCTTTTCAAGGAAAAGCAAAAAATGAGTTTTATGAAGACCTCCTTTTTCAACCCATTAGGTCCTTAAGAACAAGGAAAAGTGACATTTAAGCCCAACAACACACAGTAAGTGCATTTACAATAAAGAGAACTCAAAGAGCCCGACTGACAGTATTTGAAACACCTCCCCAGTTTACTGTACTGAGCCTGTTGCAATGAGAGACTTATCAGTTCAGCCAAGATCCCAATTCCATTCTGGAATTGCTACTCACCATCTTCCGGATGGCTGCATTGGAATGGTTTGCTGCCGTTGATATCAGCTCCAGCGACTCTGCAAGAAAGGCACCAACAGTTATGCATTCTCCACATTATCTCCACATTACATCTGTTAATAGCACCTGGGGGGTTTTTTTTCACCTCCCTGATTATTATTTTCTCTTCAAAACTGCTGTTATAGACAAAATCACTTCTGCACATTCAGCCGATCCGTGTGCGTTTAAGGTTTCACCTTTCCTGAAAGTCCAGATGAGCCAAAGCGCAGCAAACCCCACCTTCTAGGAATCACCTACTAAAAGTTAAGGCTCACTTAGGTCTTTACAAGCATGTTTTTAAGACTGTTTTCCAAGAACCAGGCTTGCCTGCTTACAGTGATGTGGACCCTGTTTTGGCTGAGATCAAAAATTCCTCAAAACCAAGAGAAGTCCATTTCTCCCGTTTCTCTGTGTTAACAGAGTCTAGCTGGCTTTCCTGGCAAGAAATATATTTTTAAATACAATACACATTTAAAACCATACTTAGTTTCTTCCTCTGGCTATTGCAAGGATGTCCTTCTGTCCTTGTCCTTGGCCATACAACAGAGTAAACAAAAATGCCAGATGTTCTATGAGGACAAACTTCAATATACAGTCACTGCCTATTTGCTGCTTTTGTTCCTAGAGCTGGCACCCCAACCCTTTGCTTCTCTACTCCAAAAGCATTCAAAACCCCTTTGTTTGGCAATAATTTGATTAATTCAAATCTCCATTTCTTCCGCAGTGCTAAGGATCTGAACATGTGAAGAAAAAACTGCCCAAGATTCCATTGTGCTCATTAGACAGAGAGGAGTTTCTATGTACTTTCAGCATCTTTCCTGTCTGGAGATTCTTCTGGGAGTTTCTTTAAATAGTCCTTCAGGAGAAGCTCGTAACGAGGAATCCTTTGCACTGGTTCAAGCATGTGATGCTGTAAAGTCAGGTTTCCACACACCTCCTGTTTCTGTAACAGAGAGAAAACAAGCACAGGAGGGTTTGGTTTTGTTCCTGCCTTTGGTGTTAAACAGCAAGGAAAAATGTCCATTTACAAAAACCAGAGGAATACACAGGAACTCCTCAACCATCATGGAATGACAGATTCATTAGGTTGGAAAACACCATTGACATGATCAAGCCCAAACATAAACCTAACACTGCAGAGGCCACACCACTAAACCCGAGTCCTAAAGTGCCACATCTACACATCTTTCAAATCCCTCCAGGGATGGTGACTCCACCACTGCCCTGGGCAGCTGTGCCAGGGCTGGACAATGCTTTCAGTGAAGAAATTTTCCCAATATCCAACCCAAATCACCCCTGCTACAACCTCAGGCTGTTTCCTCTTGTCCTGTTCCTTGTTCCCAGGGAGCAGAGCCCGACTGTCCCCCCTCCAGCTCCCCCATCCTGTCAGGGAGTTGGAGAGTGAGAAGGTCCCCTCTGATCCTCCATTTCTCCAGGCTGAGCCCCCCAGCTGCTCCTCATCAGACTTGTGCTCCAGACCCTTCTCTGGACACACTCCAGTACCTCAAGGTCTTTCTTGAACTGAGGGGCCCAAAACTGACCCCAGAACTTGAGGTGTGACCCCACCAGTGCCCAGCACAGGGGGACAGTCACTGCCCTGGGCCTGTGGCCACACCATGGCTGGTACAGCCCAGGTGCCCTTGGCCTTCCTGCCCACCTGGGCTCCTGTTCAGCCACACCAGCACCCCAAGGTCCTTTTCCAATGGGACACTTTCCAGCCTCTCTGCCCCCCCATAGTGCTGCAGGGGGCTGTTGTGACCCAAGGGAGGACCTGGTACTTGGCCTTCTTGAACTTCATACAGTTGGCCTCAGCCCACTGATTGAGCCTCTCCATATCCCTCTGAGGAGCCTTCCTGCCCTCAGGCAGATATCAGAGCTGACAGGTTTCATGTGAACCTTTGTCCCACACATGTCATTTTCTGCAGATCTGCAACAATGTTCTTGCAGATTCTGTGTGTTTCCTCACAGGCTCAGAAAAGCTCTTGTCACCACCATGGCCCTGTGTAGCGTTGTTCCCCCCAGACTACACAAAATCAGAATGCCCCTGGGGATATACTGCTTGCTGGAGCTCACTGTAGGAGCAGGAGACACACTGCTCACACCTCTGAAAGGAGGAGCTGCCTCAAATTCTACTTATTTTTCACAGGATCCCTATGAAAAGAAAGAAAAGAAAAGCCAAGGGATGTTTCTATTTAAAAGAAAAGGAGAGATGACAGTCTCAGAAAGAAGCCGTAACTTGCTTTAAAGCACACAGGAAGTTCCTGCTAGCGATGTAATCTGACTCCACAGCAGCATGTTAACCACATACACACACACATGCTCCTCTCCACAGCATTATTTTTACATCAGCTCACTAACGTGGCCTGTTCTAGTGTAAACAGCCTCTCCATAACCACATTAAGTTCAGTGTGCATTTCTCAGAGAAAGGCGCTTGTTTCAAGTATTTGCAATTTCCTCATAAATATTCCAGCCCACACCACTCTGCTGACTCGCTCTGTTCTCACAGCAAAGCCTGGAGATAATGGCATGAATGTCTGAGAGGAAAATATTGGCTCTCCTTGCAGAAATCCGAAGGTGTAAATTTACTTTCAAAGATATCCTGTCACAGTGTAGCACGGTGAGCAGTATTTCTGTTTAGGGGAGCTGAAGTGCATTTATCATCTCTCAGAGTTCTACAGCACCATGTTTCCCAGAAAAATACAAGTGGGATGGAAGGAATCAGAGATTTCAGGGCACGAAATTGACTGCATACCACTTAGCACTTGGATTATATTTCCAAATCCACTTACTATAACCTTCTCCATTGTCTTTTTATTTCTGCAATAGGATGAACCTTAGCATAGGACAGCAATAGGGAAGCAGAGGAGGAGGTCACTTCAAGGCCCAGTCAGCTGTATTCACATGCAAGTGCCCTCTTCTGAAAAGGCAGCACTGACAAAATAAACTGTTCCAAATAGGGAAAGGTTCATGCTATGCAATTTAAAAAGTTTACAGAGTTTACACTGGAATTCTAATGACTTTCCAATGGGAAAGACAAATGTTTATTCTGTGTTTAACTCACATGAGAATACAAAACACATACATATAATATATAAATATATATATTAATAATATAAAATTATTAATTATATGTTGTATATATTTAAAAGTATTTATGTGATGGCGTAAGGAGAAAGTTGACAAACCAAAAGTCACAATTAACTCACCAACTATCAAGTTTTGGCCCCAGCAGGTAGATGTGAACTGAACAGAAAGTATATGTTTATCTTCAAGGTCAGCTAAAAATCAACTTGGTAAGTCACAGTCATCCACTTATTAGTAATCTGATTTTTGCTTCCTGTTTTCCCTGGTTTAACATAATTAGTAACTGTGAATGCCTTAAGCTGTATATTATATATACACTATTCCATTAGCAGTTTAAGTAGACGGTGCATTCCTGAAGGATCACAACACACTTCAGCTGGTATGCTGAAAACTAACAGTGTCTTTTGATAGCCCAGAGATAGGTCAGATGAGTGGACTAAGCATTCTGGGTCAGACCTCTTCCTCCTGCAGCCACGGCCATTGCTGTGAAGCTGCCAGTAAATACTCTACAGCACAATCCTGTCATCAGCAGGCTCCAGAGCTTCACCTCCTGCCTGCCCTGCCAGTGCCCACACTGCCTGCCAGGAGTTCTGCTCAAGCAGCAGCACAGCTTCTCCTAGGCTGGGACAGGCACGGACCGACAGGTATCACACCTCATTTGTGCTGGAAGCTTGGTGGTGGGAAGAGACAGGTGAATTTTGTGGAGGGCAGATGCCTGTGCTGTAGGGAAAGCAGTCCCATAGAGATTCACCCTGCAGAAAGCCGTGTACATGGCTTGGCACAGGCTGAAGACACCAAAACACTGCACTGCTGCGTGTGCAGGCTGAGTGCAGGCAGAAGAAGGGTAAGACAAGGCCATGTGGAGCAGCAGCATGGCAGGACAGGACCTCCCCCACTCTCTGCTTCTCCAAGCTTCTGTCTGAGTCACGGCTGCAGCCCTGAGCCTCCACACAGGGCCTCTCATCTCCCAGCTTGCTAGGGGATTACTTGATTCCTGACAGCTGGCCCAGCCACAATCCTCCCATTTAGGGCAGGCAGCTGTGCTCCCTGCTCAGCTTAACCCTCTCCTCGCCAGCCCTCCCCTTCCAAAGGACTGTATCTGCTTTCCCAGGACTGGCATAGGAATGCTCTCGAGCTGCTGGAGCCTCCTGCATCCCTTCAGCTGGCCCAGGGCCCGAGGGGAATAGAGTGGTTTTACAGACACACCAGCATAAACAGAGCCCTTCCCCTCTCCCCAAGCAGCTTTTTGTATAATTATGAGAATACACATGAAAATCCCTGTTAAGCATCCTCCTGTGGAGCTGTGATCCCGAAAGAGGCTGCACTGCAGCCTCTTCAGGAGCCTCAGGAAACCCAGACCAACAGCACATGCTGTCAGTGATATATGTCCAAACTCAAACACATCCGCCTCAGAATGAAAATGTACTTATTAAAGAACAATTTAAATTAGTAATGAGGAAGACAAATCAAAAAGAGTCAGAATTGCTGGGCCAATGGAGAAGTTTCCTTCTGTGACTTCTGACACTCCTCTTAAATCACAGAATCAAGGGATGGTTTGGGTTGGAAGGGACCTTAAAGACCACCCAGTCCAACCCCTTTCTGCTAGACCAGGTTGCTCCAACCTGGCCTTGACCCCCTTCCAGGGATGGAGCAGCCACAGCAACTCTGGGCAACCTGTGCCTGGGCCTCACCACCCTTAGAGGGAAGAATTTCTTCCCAATACCCAATCTAACCCTGCCCTCTGTTACTTTAAAGCCACACAAAACAATTAAAATAAAATCTTGAGTGGAGAAAAGCTACCTATGTGAAAAATCTGCGTCACAGCAAAAGAGAAGAGAGGACTGCCACTAAAACTGTATTTTTAGTATTAGTGTGGTATTATTGCCTTACAGCTGAACACTGGGAAACAAATAAACTCATACAAACAAATGAGGATCTCTCAGTCCTGGTTCCAGCCAGGACACAGTTAATTTTTTCCAGTAGCTGGGGGGGGGGCATGGCCAGGACCCAGAGGTTATTTGATACCATTCCATACCATTCCATACCACCTTGTCACTGCCAGGGTGGGGGGAAAGGGATTCTCTCTCTTGTGCGGGGAGAAGTGAGGTGTAGTTTTGGAGTCTTGGTGGGGGACACAATTGGGGAGCA
Organism: Platyrinchus mystaceus; assembly: GCA_035041135.1. Lineage (NCBI taxonomy): Eukaryota > Metazoa > Chordata > Aves > Passeriformes > Tyrannidae > Platyrinchus > Platyrinchus mystaceus. Next base: position 21,043,606 of record JAWWLV010000024.1, read on the forward strand.
CCATTCCTAAACCCCAGCAATCTCCGAGCCTTACTATGCCAATTAACAACATACCTGTATGTTCTGAACAACATCTTTGAAGGGAGAGGACCTCTGCATACATGTGTTCACTATGTCCATTGCCCTGTCAAAGTTCTTCACATATTCTCCATACATCTTCAGAAAAGGAGCAAGTTTCTGTAGGATATCTCCCAGCCGTGGGTTGACACTCCTGGGAGAAAGAGACAGGTAAGTAAGGAAATCTCTGGAAATCAAAAGTGTCTTCAGAGAGAAAACACAGCTGCAAGACCTCCACAGCTGTCTCCCACATGCACAAGCACTTAGACACATGTGCAATCAAGACAGTCAGGCTAAGTTTAGTTTAAAGTAATTCATACATTACCCCAGATGAAACCTCAAACATTAATCCCGATGTACAAGGGATGGTATTTCTGCCCCCACTGTCACTCTCTTTAAGTGAAGGGCAGATTCAAACTGACTATTCATTGTTAAAGGAACATCTCTATATCCCTTCTGCGCAGCACAAAATCTTGTGGGGAAACTTTTACATTTTAAAAATAATATTTTCCACCACAGCCAAACATCTGAAGAGGTTTTAATGCAAAGAGATGGTTCAGTTCAGCTCAGTAATCCCTGGGGGCCAGGCACATATTTGCCTGGAGACTCCCACCCCTATCCCAGCCTGCAGCAGCAGTAGCCACACATCTCTCTCCTCCAAACTCATGGCCAGGCAGAGAGCCAGCCATTCTTCCCCCAGTCTGACCACACAAGACCCTCTTTAGCCAGTGAACAAGTTTCTACCCTCTTCTGATTCCCAGGCTCTCCAGTTTTCCTCCCCTTCATTACAGTTGTCCCTGCAAGCTCAGGCACAAAGGTGCTGAGATTCATTTATTCCTTCTGGTCAGTGATGAACTGTGTGAAGACTGGACTCAGGCAAGAGAGGTGCAAGCTCTGGTCTTGTCTTGGTCATGTAGGGCACCTGGAAAGGTCAGCACAACTTTCCTAGATCTGACTTAAAATTAACTTTCAATCCATCACTGCACTTCTGCCTTAACTACAACTTACAGAATCACTGAATTATTAAGGTTGGAAAAGACCTTAAAGATCATCAAGTCCAACCTTCACCTTATTACAGTAGCCAAATTTTAATTGGTATTTGAAAATATTTATTTCATCTAAGAGGCCAAAACAAGCAATTTCATTCCTTCCTAGTGCTGTAATTTCATAGTACTGCAGTAATAGGAGAGTTGGGAATGCAGTAAGGAAAACAGCTCTGGCAATACTTTGGACTGAAAAAATGTATACTGGAAATTTTGAGTGCTCAGACCTATTCCTGAAGTCAAAAATGCTTGAGAGACTCCATACTAATGCATTAAATAACTAATGTATTAACTACTGCATTAAACAATTAAAAATTTGAACTCAGACTAGGCTTTATGGTTGCTGCAGTTTCTTGAAAATGTATTCTTAAAGTAATTGTAATGACAGTTACCCACCATTCTTGTGTAATTCTTGTTTTGAGCTCAGGGAGAAGAAATTGCCCATGGAAACAATAGATGGAAGAAATGTTTGAGAAGATGCCTGTTATCACTTCAGATGAAATCCCTGCTTCAGACAACTTAGTGCAAAAAACCTGTAAGAAGACAAGACAGCACCAACATTTATTTAAAAAAAACAATCCCAGGCATGCTGACTTTGGATTGTCATTTTGCAAAACTGATTGCTTAGAACAGAGCTATGGATTTTGACTTGTGGCAGTCAGTCCTTGGGGTCTTTCAGGAGGTTCACAAAACATAAGCCCACTGTCACTCAGACTTAGATTTATCACTAAAATTAGGAAAATATGAGCTGCAATTTGAAAAAGACTGAAACAACTGATAAGATCAGACATCTCCTACTTGGGAGTGCAAGCTGCAAAGAACATCCAGTCCCTGAAGAGCACTTGCTGCTATTTACATAAATCAAAATAAACCATGTGATTGTTTTGTTCCTCAGCAGGATTGTTTGTTTCTATATCCTATAGACTACACTATGCTAAACTAAAGGGAAAGACATCCCCCAGATTTTTACGGTCTAGAAACAGTCTCTGCTCATGTAAAACAAACACTGTAAGTCTTCCCTAGAGCTCCCAGAGTCAGAGGGTAGAGGGCTCTTGAACTTACAGCTTCTATCAGCATTTCTAGCCAGGTGACAACTTTATTTTTCCTTTTTTTTTCCCCACTCATTTTTAAAAAGCCCTTTGTTAGCAGTGTGTCTCATTCTCATTTTTATTTCATTCCTGAACATTCCTTTTTCTTCTTTTCTTTGAGATAATTAGAGAAATGCCTGAGCTGTGTAGAGTCAGCTCAGTATTTATGGGGAAGAAAGTTCAGACTTGTCACACCAGTTTTACTTCATCCCCACATGTAAACATGATGGACAACAATTACAAAACACAGCAGTAAAAACACAGTTCACTCTAAGCATGGGGCTGACCCCTATGGTCTGATTTTAGTAAGACTCCAACCTCTTGCACATCAAAGAGCAATCACAGATTTCTCAGTGCCTCCAGTGCCCCTGTGATTTCCTCTCCCCATAAGCCCAGGGAGGAACCAAATGCTGATGGTATCTGTATCTTAAACTGCTGCTGCTTTCTCTTTCGCCTTTCTGCCATCCTAATCCTCTGGCTCAACAGGAGACATCACTGCTGCTCATTGAAAAGAAAGGAGAGTTAAATCAAAATGGAATTACCTGGTCCAAGAGATGGAGCCTTTTAACATACGCTTCTTCTGTGTGGAGGAGCTCATTGGCGATGTTGAACAGCTTTTGGGGCTCTGTACACTGAAAAACCAATCACAAATTACAATCAAGTTACAAGTTACAATCCATCTGCACCTACACCCCGAAGTTTCATCAACTGCTCTTTTCCATTTTGTCAGTGGCCAAAATCCCTGCCAGCAGAGGGGCCTGGAGCGAAGGAGGTTAACACATTTCAGAATCTGCTCTGTGTCCCTCATCAAAGGATCACTTTGCTCCATAGACATTATTAAAGCTATTTTCTGAAAGAGCAATTGGTAATGCAGTCAGGGGCTGGTCAGGACATCACTTGAGTTCATTATGGTTTTATAAAAAGAACCAGAAACATCCTCTAAAAACCTGGAAACAAGTCTAGCCTATTTGGAAAATAAAGCACTGGACTGTAAATCAACTGTTCTCCTTTTTGGACTCAGGTCCTTTAACTAAAAAGAAAACTAGAAACCAGACTGTTTGGCCAGATTTCTCCCCTGGCCAGCACAGCATTGCTCTCCATGGCATATTTCTAAGATTTCTGTGCAGCTTTAAACACAGGCCAATTCCCTGGAAAGAATTTTCGGCAATGTAACCCAAATTGCTCAGTGAAGTCTTTCATTAAGCTCATTTAAAAATATAAAATGAGAAAGGGCTACTTAAAAACCCTAAATACAGTTATAAAACACTGACTTCAGCCAAAAGCTACACAGACCCTTTGCTCTCTAAGTGCTTAAAAATACTTGAATTATTAGAATGCAGGCTTTAGCTGTCCAACACTCTTTTTAAGGGTTTAAATGCCATGCTTCCATGTAACCAAACCAGTCCAGAATGGAGGGTTGGCTGGTTTGTGTTCAGGAATACAAACAAGGAAAACAGGCAGTGAGGACGATCAAATGTAGGGATATTGCACTGGGCTGGATCCAGAAAACAAAAAAAAGACAACTGAGATGAAGGTAAGAGGTGTATAAATGATTCAGGGAACAGAGAGCACTGACTGGGTGCAGTTAATCACTGTTGCCACAGAAAAACTAAAGGGCATCAAATAAAATCACCGAGGTGCTGCTTCAGGAGCCGCTTCCTCAAGCAACACAGCGCTGCTGCCAGGGGTCACCTTCACACAGGTTCACAAAAGGAACAGACAAATCCACGGGGGGGAAAATCCAGCTGCAGTCTATTAAACACATGGGGCTCTTTCCAGTTCAGGAAGCACCTGGGCCCCTCACCAGCAGCAGTGCTCCATCCCAAATGCCTGTCTCTGGTGATTCTAGACATATCATCATCAGATTGTTAGAAAATATTAAATAAATGCTCTCTTTAAGCTTCTTCAATATCACCTTATTTTGTTTCCAAACAAAGCTTACAAGAAAAATTTAAATACCCACCCCAAACACACATTTGGGCAAACTGCAGTTACAAGTGAAAGACCTCAAAGGCTTTCCAAAGCAAGCCATGAACTCAAACAAAGCAGACCCACAGTTATCCTATGGGGAATGAGGTACCACGTGGCATGAAGCACCCACAGCTCCAAGATATAAGGATTATTTGAAGGAAAGTGAATAGCTTTTCTGCATTTGAAGCAGCATCTGGCTTCTTTTGAAGCAATTCCTCTCTTTCCAGGCATGAATCTGGAGATGGGCAACCAGGCCACGAGTGAAGTTTCCACATGGGCTCCGTCTGCCGCGCTACTGAAATAGTTCATGTCAACTCAAATACTCTTCTAAGCTATTATTTTTAACACGGTACACAACATCCTGCTCTGTTCCTGTTGTATTAATATTTAGGGGAAAAATTAAAAAAAATCACAGCACAATGAAGTTCTGAACTTGTTACAAGCAAGTACATCTTATTACAGCTAACACAGAAGTGCCCTGCTGGCCAGTCAAACCTAGTAACTGTGAGGATCTCCCACTGATAAAGAATTTCTCTGCCAGTTTTGCTGGGCACAGAGGAGCACCCAAATGAAAGGTGGCACATCAGCCACTCACAGCATCCTTTGTTTCAATTCAGAACTTGAAAAATGTTTATTTCCAACAAAATAAGTTTGTACTCAGAAGTAAATCTTTACATAGCACAGGCGCTTTTTAACCTCCTGACCTTCACCATCTGCAATTCAGTTTATATTTCAAAAAAACTTGCTGACATCTGCTTAAATACCAAACAAGGGCTGGACAGACTCTCAGCTTGAGCTCAGTTTTACAGAGTGATTCTATCTTCAGTTGCTATCTCTGCTAGAGGCAGATAGGCACATTTTTCAGATTAATTTGCAACATATTTGCCTTTCAATGGACACAACATTTTAAATGAAACTGTAGATTAATTAAATGTGAGGCAGTCCCATTCTTCTAACCTCATCTTGTGCCATTGCATCACAGCTTTAACAAAGCCTGAGACATCATTAAATTCACTAGGAACAAGATATTTCATGGCCTGTGTTTCTCAAGGAGAAGTAAAACAAATTTGCAAAGCCAGATGTGGGCTGTATTCTGCTCTGCCCAGTGCTCTTGTGGCACAGCCACAGCACACTCACGCCAGAACCCTACACCTACTGGAGAGGCTGGATGGAAGAGACTGGCTGCAGGGGTGACAAGAAAGATGATTAAAGGGAGGAGGGAGGTGTTGACTCCACACCACAGGAAGCTCACTCCAGTGAGTGAAGCAGCATGATGCTCTTTCACTTCTTTGTGGAAGATTCAAAAATTCATTTCCAGCTGTAACTGTCCGACAAAACATTTTAAAGTAAAAGAAAACACCAGCCTGACAATAAACAGGGCCAGTTTCTCATGAAGGTCAGATGCACACCTAGGGGTGCATTTGCAACTCAAACACCCCAGTCACAGGCAGAGACTGGCAGACAAACTGGCCTGATTTGTGCAGTGAAGTGGCCACAAGTGCATCACTGCTTCCTGAGAACCCCCATCGCCCACCCAGCTGAGTGCCCACGGGGTATGGTTGGGCCAGAGATCCATGGAGGCAAAGACTGGCCTGGATGTTACAAAAAAGCAAACTGGGAAAATTTAAAGTACATGCAAAGTTCAACACGAGAGAACTAGGGCAATATCCTGCAGCAACCATTTTTCACGCAACTGGTGTGCGCAACCATATTCAGTCAGCATCTTTCTCACGAGGGGCTCTCAGCAAACCTTGCTGGGACAGCCCTTAGGTTTAAGGCATAGTTATGCTTTAAAACCCCACCAGTCAGCCCTGCAAAGAACACGGAAAGTCCCAGAAAATTTATAGACTCCTTCCTAGTCAAAAATGCTGAAAACAATACAGAAAAGTTATCCTATGCTTGGCTGCCTTTGTTGCACTGAGATCTCGTTTTCCTTAAGATACTTAAAAACAAGACAATGATGCTAATAGATCTGAATTTTCTCAACCAGCACTGTGACTAGAACATTGGCCTATACACATTTTTTTCAGAATATACACGGAGATAATCTCATCCACAAGTCTGACTTTGCAGCACTGCAGGCCAAATATTACAACACACACCAGACAATGAAATCAGAAGTGAAACTCCAGCCACGTACAGGCAGAATGCAAGTTTGTGTCAGGGAATGCATGAGGCCCATGTGGGACTCCACTGTTACTACTTACAGCACAGGAAGCAGGACAGATGGAGAAAGGCATTTTTTGGTGATTATGAACGAGCACGTGTTACTTTTAGTGAAAAATACCTAAATAAGAAGCTATGAAGCACTGTTACCCCTCCCAGAAGCATTACTCAGTGCTTCCAGGCAGTCAGGAGAAGCCTTGGGTATACGACTTTGGAGCATGACAGCCCCTCAGCCTCACTTTCATGTCACTTCTTTTCTTTGTAATCATCAAGGTTAATGTGCATCAGCTCCTGGAGCTCCTGACATTTTCAGAGACATTATCGAAACTAATAAGCTCCCCTTGTTCGTTTTCATTTTGATAAAAGATAACTGGAAACCCCCGTAAGTTCCTCCTGAGATTTTAAAACAAATTCCAGTAATTTTGTGCTAAGAGTGAGACCTGTAAGACTGGTGCAGACTCCCAAAGGAAGCCACATCACACTGCAGAGCTAAACCAACTAAATAAAACAATACCAGCCATGTATTAGGGTAAGGTTACTTCCTGAGCCGTGGGCTGTGTGAAAGCTCAGGTGGAGGACGGAGAGGTATCTGAAGTAGAAAATCATGTTTATTCATGAGCTTCACTTACCCTGATACCCTAGGAGTTAGTGAGCCATCATTAAATCACTCTGCAGCTGCACTTCTTATGCATCCTCCTCCAACCATAGCAACTTGCATATTTAAGGGGAGTGCTGGTTACCCCCATGGTGCAGCTGCAAACCCTGGTACCAGGAGCAGGAGGGGGCAGGCAGGAAAGACACTGGCTCCCAACATATAGATTTCTGGAGAAGCTGAGGTCTCCTGAGCTCTCAAGCCAGCAGCTACTGCCAACTGAACTCTCCTCTCTTCCTTCAAGCAGGGCAGGTTTTCTGGGAAACCATCAGGTTTGTAAAGGGTGATGTGAAACTCCAGCCTAAGGATAACCATGGAACAAGACAACTTGGAATCGTACCGGCTCTCCTCGCTGGAAGCTATGGCCCCTCACCCCAATCCTGAATCCTTAGTGCCCCAAATCTGCAACAGAAGAGGAGAAGAGAGCAGGAAACGACCTCAAGTTGTGCCAGGGGAGGTTTGGATTGGATATTAGAAAAAAAATTTCTTCACTGAAAGGGTGGTCAGGCATTGGCACAGGCTGCCCAGGGAGGTGGTGGAGTCACCATTGCTGCAAATGTCCAAAAATCATGCAGATGTGGTGCTTAGGGACAGGATTCAGTGGTGGGCCTGGCAATGTTGGGGTAATGGTTGGACTTAATGATCTTGGAAATCTCTTCCAACCTTAATGATGCTGTGATTTTATGCAGACACTTCACACAGGAATCCATTTCACACTTAACACAGGAACTGGCTCCACACGCTGTGTCCCCAGAAGAGGGCACAATCCTTATACTGAAGGAGGCAGTGGCTCTCTCAGCCTTCTCCCTCCATGTGGCTGCAAAAACAAGGTGACTTGGTGTAGCTTGCTCAGTCTCAAAACTGCCTTTTGGAAGGGGAAATCAACTTAAAATGCAAGGGAGAACCTGGAGTGCATCACATAAATGCACCTCAGGAAGAAGAGCAATAAAAACCACCAAAACAAACCAGTCTTCCTCTGGAGATACCTCTCATAAACTCACCAGGCTTGCTCCAGAGAACTACAACCTCAGAACTCTATGACCCATTCTATCAGCACTGTTTCTAAAAATAACTGTCTTGATAAAAAGATAATCAAAGGAATCTGTCATTAATCTCATACAGCTGCAGTAAATACCCAACAGCCTGGACTACATTATTCTGGAATCAAAGAAAATCTCTTCTAGCTACAGTTTCCTGAAGAGTCATTTGAGATAACTACCATCAAAACAACTTCACACTCGAGAAGTAGTCACACCAATAAAAGCACAGGTTTGTATAAAAAATAGTATAAATTCTGTGTGAGACGAGATTTCAATCATGCCTGTCCTACTCAGATGCAAAGCACTGACCCTGCAAGATGGACTACCCAATTAGCCCCCCAAACATCACAAAACCCCACCAAAAACAACAGGCTCTCACAAGCTGAACCTAGACAAACCCAGACAACACACACAAGGTGTGAGTCCTGACCTACAAAAGTATTTAAATTGTAACAGCTTACCTCTGGCTGTGAGGGATTCTCTTATATGAAACCTTTTAAAGAAAGACTGGCAACCTTCCTAAAAGATACTGTCTAGGTTAGGAACAAGCTAGGATCTGCATCAAGCAGGAAATAATACTGATTGTCACGACCCTTTGATGTAAAACCAACCAAACAAATAGCCAAACCATGTATGAAAATGATCCAAGGGATATCTCACCAGAGTCAGGTTTCAGAGCACTTACCAGCAAAGAACAAACTCCCTTACCTTGTTTACATCCAAATACTCTAACTTTGGCACTTCTGCTGTCTCTTGCTCCTCGCTGCTTCCTTCATCAATGTCACTGTCCTCATCCTGTGTGGAGTCTCTCTTCTGCTCTGCAGAGGAAGGTTTGGTGCCCTTTTTGTCAGGTTCCATCTCCCCTGGGTTCCCAGCCATGCTGGGTTTCTTCTGCTCTGCCCCTTCTTCGCTGGGGAACGTTTCTCCAGCCACGCTACAAGAAGGGCTGTCAATGCCACTGTCTCTGTTGGGAATTTTACTGTTCCCATTGAGTTCTGCAGTTGAGTCTTTATTGCCAAGCTCTCCAGAGGGCTCTTTGCTCCCACTCACAGCAGTACAGTCTTCATGGCTTTTGCTATCACCTATGCTCAGCTCTTTAATTTTCATGATGTCTGTGTTGGTTAGATCTGTGCTGCACGGTACGTCAGGCTCAGCTTCATCCGGTTCAGCTTTGTCAGTGCTGGAAGAGCCACTGGAAACCACTGTGTCACAGTCACACGAGCTTGTCTGCTTGGATGAGTCCAGCCCAGGTTCCATCTTAAGAGCTAAATTTAGCTGGTTTCTTTGAAGAATATGTACAGGTTGCCTGTGGGTGAAGAGAAAGCACCACCGTCATTCATGTTAAAACTCAGAGGTTTCGTGAGTGCCCTGAAAGAGAGGGTCTGACTGTGCTTTGATTCAAGTTGTATTTCTTGTATCCCACTGACAATCCCAGCAGGGCAAGTGTGTGCACATGGCAATAATAACCATCACCCAACAACATCCAACAAAAACACACCACCCCAGCCCCAAGTTCCACTGAAATGGCCCCGCCAGAATCCCAGGCCTTTAGTGCTCTCCATGTTGCCTTGAAGAACAGTCTGGTTTGAGGGCTTGGGGAGGGAGGAATCATCCTTTAAAAAAAGTATTTGGTTGTGGGCTCGTTTAAACAGGAACTCTCACTCTTTAGCAGAACTTTGGGGCAAGGTATTTTCTGCCAGAGAGGATATACTGAAGCTCAAGAAGGCACTACTTTTTCTCTTTGAAAGTCACCAGGTTCACTCAGGTGATAATACACTCCAAGGCACAGTATGTTGCCCCTGTTTCCATCTCCCTCTTTACGAAAAATAAAAATAAAAATAAAATTACTTTGCTTCATCAGGCATGTTTGATCCTTAGAGAAAGTTTTCATATGTTTGTAAACTGAGCTGGTTTTACAGCAAAATACATATATTTTATCCAATTTAGTGTCCCTCATATGCAGTGTTTCACAGGAAATACTGTTCTACATGACATTGTTTCACAGTACACTGCAATTTAGCCTCCAAGGAGCAAGATCTGATGTATATTGTGTCTCAGACAGAAAATTTGATTATTTTATATTACAATAATCAAGTCCCTTTGATGTAACCCCAAAACCAAGCCAACTTACTGAAAGCAGACTCTGGGCCACTTGTCTCTGGTACAACCTTCCCAAATTCAGCAGGTCTCAAGCTCCTTAAGCACAACTGTACATTACAAACTAAAACTCGCTGAAATACAGCTTTTATTAAAAAGACACTCCATCCTCAGTGAAGTTTTGCACTTCCAGTAGAAAACATCCCAAGAGGACTTTCTGTGTGATCATTACAGTTAATGTTTTCTACTGTTATATTCTAAGTTAAAAATGCAGAAAAGGGAGAGGAGAGCAGATCTCACAAAGCCATATTTACCTAATGCTTTCAAATTTCTCAATGAGCGTGTTGACTCCTGCTGATATTGGTATTTCTTCTTCTCCAGGTGCTAAGCTCCTTGACGACTTGGGATCAGCTGGCAAAGGCCGAGACGGTGCAGGAGGAATTCTTTCCTGCCCAGGTTTGAGATGAACAGGCTTAGGAGGTACTAACAAAAGAGAAGGGAAAAAACGGGAGGATAAATCTCCATCTTCTTTATCCTAAACTGGGAACAAAATCCAGACCGAGGGGAACTCATTCTTCCATCATTCTCCATAAACTGCAAGGGTGCAGTCCTGAAGTACTGCTTACACCAAAGCAAGCTAAATAGAGCTGATGGGCTTCTACCTTGTGTTTCTGCAGCAGGATCAGCCGCGCAAACAAACCAAGGCGCTCGCGGAGCTGCTCCGCTTCCTCGTTACCAAACAGGATGCACAGCTTACGTTTCGTGTTCACAAGTCTGCTCACCACCTCAATCACACCAGCGAGCTTCCCCTCCCGTGACTTCTCGAAACTCAGGCACTCTGTTGGATCTCTTACATGGTGAAAGAAAATGGGGGCTTGGGTGGGGAATGACAACCCAAAACAAACCACCAAAACCCAATCCCACCGTGGGTCTTGGCGCTCTGTGTTTGCTTGGTCAAAAACGCCACAGGCAGAACATAATGGCTTTTCTTCCTCCCCTTCTGCCTCCCCCCTCTCTTCTGTGGTGTAGAGTCTTCACAAATTTCCTTCCTCTTTTGATTCTACGTTGGGTTGCATATGATATAAATAAAACACGCGTTGTAAGAACACACACATTCTGCCTCAGGACTCACAGGGAAGCCAAGGTACAAAGTATAACACAGCATTTCAAAAAAATGGCATTAAAATGTAATGTCATTTTAAAAAATTTATCCAGACCTTCCACTGATTGCAGAGTAAATGGTTTATCATACACAAGCAGTAACCCATGGCGACAGGTTCCCATGCTGTCATAGTTTCATATAGGGAAAGCAACTCCCATAGGCAGAGCTGTCACTGAAAGGCAGGAAAACTGACTGTGGGATTGCTCCCAAAGCACATGCTGCTTGCAGTAGCACTGCCAAGTGTCCCCTCCAGTCTGGGCTATCCAGAGTTGACATGTTAAATGAGGAAACTCTAACTATGTGTTTTATTAAATAACATTTTGGAGAACAATTTCTCCCAGGCATTTCCAACTTTTCAATGCTCCATGTGGCACATGTGATCAGCACTGTAATGGAGCTTGAGTCAGCAACTGCTCTAAAGGTCATTTCAAGGTTACTTGCTTTAGGAGACTAAACACAGGCATATGCACCTGAAAAGCCAATTCTTGTTGTCCCTACCTTCCAGGCTCTGCATCTGTTCTAAGCTCCACATCAGCCCAGATGTCCACTCTGCTCCAGCATGAGCAGTCCATAAACAGTCATCTGAGGTCAGTGATGAAGGGCTGTTACAGCATTTTGGAGCTCTGAGTGTAGGTCAGATTATAAACTCCCTATGTTACTGAGTTTATTTCAGCACAAAAGAAAAAAATCAAATTGAAGAATCTGAGCTTTAAAGGGACGCTTTCTATAAGAGGATTGATTTGATCAGTCTCCAAAAATATCTAAAATTCCTATCTTCAAATAAAGATGTTACAGTCCAATTCTGAAGAGACCTCCACAAACCCTATATTACACAGGAATAACAGGGAAGAAGGAAAAGAAACTCCTCTTGCACATAAACAGGATGGTGGAGCTGTAGGTTTTGCTCACCAGGTTTTCATGTGCATACCATGTGACCAGTGAGTGTCTGGCCATGTTTCTCCTTGTAAAAACAAAAAACAACCTAAAACCAAGTATCCACACAGCCATCTGGCCCATGAAGCCAGAAAAGGCAAGCTCTGGGCTCCTTGCACAAGGTGCACAGTGCAGCAGGCAGACAGGTCAGAGCCTCCACCACATACCCCACCAGGTCCTTCAGAGCTAGCCCTGGTCCACAGCACCCAAAGGTTGATATTCACTAATATCAAAGCCTTTACACTGGGTGTCACTGCTGTCCATGGCAACATTTGATGCCATTCCTGTTAGTGGATCCACCTGAATCACTTGAGACAACATACTCTGCACTGAACCAAAAGGAAGCTGGAAAACACTCTTGTTAATTCTGAATTTTTACTTCCTGAAGTACTGTTGAAAAATGGAGACATCAGGATGGAGGCAAAGCCTCTGACCCTACCAAGGGCCACTTAACCGAGGGAAGTTTCAACCAAACATGACATGGTTCAAGACTAAGTGCACCTGGGTTGGGGCAATCCCAAATACAGACTGGGTGGAGAACATTTCGAGATCAGCCCTGGGGAGAAGCACTGGGGTGTTGGTTGTCAAGATGCTCGACATGCCCTGGCCATGTGTGCTGGCACTCAGAAACCTCTGTGTCCTGTGCTCATCCCACAGCATGGGCAGCAGGTGAGGGGCAGGGGGAATCTCCCCCTCTGCTCCATTCTAGTGAGACCCCACCTGCAGAGCTGCCTCCAGCACAAAGAAGACACTGACCTGCTGCAACAAGTCCAAGGGAAGCCATGAAGATGCTCCAAGAGCTGGAGCCCCTCTGCTCTGGAGATAGGCTGGGATAGCTGGGGGGGTTCACCTGGAGAAGAGAAGGCTCTGGGGAGACCTGAGAGCCCCTTCCAGTGCCTAAAGGGGCTCCAAGAGAGCTGGAGAAGGATCAAGGGCATGGAGTGAAAGGACAAGGGGCAATGGCTTCCCACTGCCAGAGAGCACAGTTAGATGGGATACTAGGAATTAATTCTTGGCTGTGAGGGTGGTGAGGCCCTGGCACAGGTTGCCCAGAGAAGCTGTGGCTGCCTCTGGATCCCTGGAAGTGTTCAAGACCAGGCTGAACGATGCTTGGAGCAATCCTGTCTAATGGAAGGTGTCCCTGCTCATGGCAGGGGAACGAGATGAGCTCCAAGGTTATCCCCTGGGGAGCAAATACACTCAAAGGAAGAATAAATGGCCCAAAAGCACATCCTTGGGTGGAGGTAGAGAGCTGCTTCTGGAGCCTCAGGTGGTGATGCCAGCACATCACACCCGACAAATAAACAAGAAACAGGCCTTAGTGAGGAAGCCACATGGCTCTAGGGAGAAAGCCCTGGGAAGAAAGGATCTTGCATAAAAAAAACATGCAGAAAACTAAAGAAAGATTTATTGTCTGCACCAAACTGTCACAACTGCTTTTTGTGGATACAGCCACCAGTAAAAAGTAAGGATGTTATACATTAAAAATGTCAACTTCAAGAGAGTAATTTCAATAAAAGCTTTTGGGTTTTTTTTAATAATTTTTGATGTTTTCATTTTCCTGGAGAGGAAGTATTTAAGTATTATATATGAAGTATTGTATAGTAAGTATTCTCCTTTCTTTTCTGTGTATAAAACCCACAGAATAACAGAAGATCAATGACAAGGGAGAAAAGCCATTTCAAATTTACAAAGCCAGTAAAAGTGAAGACAAAAAAAAAATTGTACTTCTTCCCTTGCAAAGTATCCTGTGTATTGTTCTCTCCTGTCACACATAAGCTAATTGAAGATACTTTTTAAAAGCAGTTTTATTTTAAAGGAATAACAATAAAATATATAAAATAACAAGAAATAATAAGATCGTTATTTAAAATTCAAGGCAAAGAAGTGTCTTTCAGTAGGATGGCTGGAACACCCATAACCAAGACTTGTCACCTGGATTTGTACCTTTGGCTAAGCTGGCTCATCCTGGTTTTTAAGTGTCAGATACTACACAACAGTCTCATGGGAATTTTCACTGGGATTCCCTTCCTGGGACTACTTTTACAGTGACATCAAGAAGCCCAGAAAAATGAGTTCTGTCTAAAAAAGTAGCAGAAGAGTAACTGGTCAAGAAAGCATTTTACCTTCAGGTGTTTTATTTCACCTCTTTAACCATTTTCATCCTTTTCCATCCTTATGAGATAATAGATACACTGACTCCTGTTCTGAGCTCACAGCTGTAATGGTAGAGAGAGCTTGGGGGTGTGTGAGCAGCAGAAGCAGCAGTTCCTGTCTTGGTGATGGAAATAGATCATATTTATCTACTTGGGTAAGTTTAAAACACGAACTGAATCAAGCCAAGTAGGCTCCCTCCAACTTTTCTGAAATTCTCACCCATAAAAAACAGGTTACATCCTCAGTGACTAGAAATCAGTGCCACGAGTACAACAGCAAGGTATCTACACCAGCTGAATTCATTCCAGTTCTTAGTGAACAGACAGTTCTGCTGTGCCTTTTTATTGTCAGTATTAACAACATTCATGGAACACCCACTAATTAAACCTGAACAACCAAGACCTCTGGGTGAAAGCTTCATAAAGACACAGAGCTTGTGAGATGTTTAAGGCATGAACTAGTATATTAATTTATCATTTAAGGTCTACTTCCAGAAGCAGAAAACACAGTGCTTTCTTTGTTGCTGTTCAAGGCTGAACTGCTTTTGCACTGGCATTTGAATTGGGAGGGGGTGATGGTGCAGCAGCTCAGTGTGTACAACACTAAAATATCAATTTTTTTCACATGACAATGACCATCTATCACATGGAGACATATCTTAAAAAAATTCTGGTTTATGAACTTAGTATCTTCTTGAGGCTTACCTTCCTTTGTTCCTAACATCCCTGTGGTATTTGCATCCCCAATTCCCTTGAGGCAAGCACCCATTACATACACAAGAGTGATTAATTCTACAAAGCAGGAAGTGTGATAGCAGGGCACTTGGCAAACTGACATCACAAAAGACAGGCCCCGTGTCATTTCACTGATGGAGAAACATGGAAACGATTTATCCTCTTTCAAGAAATGCACTGAAGTCTTCTTTTTTTTTTTTTTTCCAGAAGCCTGGGTAGACCAGCAGAGCAGCTGGAGACCAGCTGGATCATGCTTCTTCCTGGCTCCTCTTCCACCATGCTTTGGGATTGCCACCTATTTGACAATGAGCTGGCAGGTCTGTGGAAGTACCACAGCCCACATGTGATTGGTTTAGCTCCTAATTCTCATTTTTAAAATATGTTTGTTTCATGTAGGCATTTCCTGTTGCCATGCGATAAATGGAAAACAGACCAGCTTTAAACAATTAGCTATTATTACCTAAAATACTTTTCAAAAAAATTTACTTAAAATGTAAACAATATTGCTAAATTCAACTTGTACTTCACAGCTGCATAACAACAGTACAGGAAATATAAAACAACACCTTAAGTAACTAGTTATTGCTGAATCAATTTCTTCTTGAAGGACTCCCTAAGTGGTTACCTAACACTGGGAAAAATGAACATAATAAAACCCTGCCAAGCTATACATCAGAACATAAAATAACTATTTTGCCGGGACTCAAATTAAAACAATAATTTAAAAATATTACACTTTCTGTGCCATAGGAGCTTGTACAATTTCTAGAAGGCCAAAGCCACTTGCCTTGGGGTTTCTGCAGAGGATGCATTTTGGACAGTGGAGTTTTGGTTTTGGGCTTCCTCCCAGCCTGATGGAGACATTGTGCCGAGCTGACGTGCTGCAGGTCCCCACATGCTTCCAGCACCGGACTGGAGTCAATGTGACATTTGATTTGAAAAGGAGAACAAGGGCAACCTGAGGGAAGAGAGGGGGGGAAAAGTCAATACTTATTTTGTTCTATTAGTCCTGAAGAAAATTTGCGCTACTCCTAGAAGCATATCACTCACCCCAGTTCTTGAGGAAGGGGAAGGGGGTAGGAGAGGGGTGAGCCATTTACTCACAAGTTATTACAGCCAATATATCCACCCTTAATAATCATGTCAAACTGACTGACTGGTAAAACAGGCGGAATTTCAGTAATGCTGTCTTTAATTAATGATTTACTTCTTCATTACAGACACCCAAAATAAAAGAGCAAATATAAAAGATAAAAAACATTTCAAAAGGATTTCTCCTAACAGAAACGCAAGTGCTGCAGCATAGAACATTGTTTTATTTGGTAAGATAAACCTAAATTAGGGTGATTTAGAAATGTGTTCCGCATAGTGGGAATGGTACAAGTGCCATTCCTTCAGATTTAATCACTCAAGCTGCATTTTACCCCTATTTATTACTCTTCCGAACATAAAATATTAGCATTCCTTCAAAAGCCTCTGGTATAGAAGATGCTGTTAAGATATGATCCAGGGGGAACACAGGGAAAGAAATGATTAATGTGATTGTTTGCCTTTAATTTAACATTCTTGATTCACTTCTGTGGGGACTGGGGAAGCAAACCCAAATATCAGCTTTCATGGAGTGGAGCCTGCAGCTTTTGATTTGGGGTTTTTTTGGACTTGTGGCGAGCCTACAGCTACACAAAACCCCCATGTCAGCTTTACCAGTGTGCCATGAGAAGGTTAAAAAAGAGTTTACAAAGGACTGTGGTTTAAAATTGCTGAACATATGAATATATATGCTTCCGGCAAGACTGAGAAGCGGAAAACGTATCCAATTTAGATATTTGAACATGAATGCATTAAAAAAGGGCAAAGAAAACATGACAAACATTCTTTCCATACCCCTGTTTTGAAGTGGGCTTGCTGAATTTACTAGCATCTTGCTGGAGTGCGAGGTGACCTGCATCATGTAGAAAGGATTCATCTAAAGGTGAAAAAACAGGCTGCCTTCCTGTGATGTCATCAAGAACATGGATTTAGCTTCAAAAATGCAACCTACTCTTGGCCAGATTCCTATTAAGATCAAAAACCTGAAATGAAAAGCCTCTCCATCCACATCAACTAAATTATCCTGGGTTTGCACTAATGGTATTAAATCAGGATGTGACTTTTTGAGTAAATCCACTGGAATCTGAGCTGTGCAGACTGCTCAGGAAGATTAGCTGAGAGCTGCCCTTAAAATGCAGAAACTTCAACATACAGATTTCTTTTTAAAAAAGGGCATAGAATATTAAAGTCAATTTTGTTGTCAAAAATAGATTCAGATGACACAAACCTACTTACTGATCTCTGCCACCCAAATATACAACCCCTGAATTCCCCGTGTGTGGCTGCCAGTTGTTGCTGTTGAAGCTTCATTAGCATTTCCACCACAAAATCTACTTTTCAGCAGATTTGAGACCAGCTATTAAAACATCCTTCCAGCTGAAAACAGGAAATTATAAGTACTAGGTTCTATTCAAATATAATTTCACTTATCAGGAAAATGCAGTGAAAGTAGAGTAGATTATTAGAGCAGATCAACAGATTAAGGCAAACACATCATCACAAAGAGTTTACGCAGATGCCTCAGCTCTGGGTACTGAAAGGTCTCTGTGACAGCAGCAGTGCCACCACGGGCTAGCTTTTTAGGGGAAGGACTAGGACTTCTTCCTTATTAACAGTTGCTCAGCACAAGCAGAAATTAAAACAGTGCACAGCTGAACATCCTAGGCTGAGCCCAGCTACTCCCTGCTGACTCGGGGTAAGGTACCAGTCACCTTGAGCATTCCCCATTCTTCTTCAACCACTGCCACACAAAAGCACTGTCCTGTTGGTATGATTCTGTAAAGTTTCAAAAGGAATTAACATCCAGTTCCTTTTTCACTGCTATGAAAGCAGGTCTGGCCACCTTACTTTTTACTGTGAACAAGAGCCAGTGGTTACTCACCTGCCTTCAAGTGTGTGGCACCATCACACACCTCTTAGGTCTGGGCTAAAAGCTCTTAAGAGCTACTCATGGTACTGCAAAGTAGAGTGCTTTGATCCTTTTTTTATACATTCACATACAAGTTTTTCTCTTCTACTACATGATGCTGTCAAGCAACCATTGCACAAGATCCTCCACTGGTAATTACTCAACAAACATGTCCATCTCGCTCAAAATTTGGCTCTGAAAGCTCCAGGACTCGTGCTCAGAGGCATTTGCAGAGTAAATACTTCGTGAAGCCTTATGCTACCTCTCATTAAACAAGACCATCCAAAGAGCAGTGGGCACACAGCAGAAAATACACAGAAAATACAGCAGAAAATAAAGCTGATTATTAGTAGAAGAAGAACATAGAAAGCCACAAGTGCCTTAAAAACTAAATGTAGTGCTGGCCCTAAATCAAGAAAAATATGCATGGGTGAAGCCAGAGAAGTGGCTTTCATTCTTTTTTATTTAATTTAAGCCAACTGGTTTTCCCTTTGTCTCTGATGTGGACCCTAAGGGCTGCATTTTGCACACAAGTCAAAAATCCACTTTCCTTACATATTTTTTCAAGTGTTCAAAATGATTTGTGAAAACAAGATTCACTGGATTATTCCACATGGAATTTCCTGAAAGTAAAACCCACTGTCTGCCGAGCACACTCCAGATTGCTCCTGGAAATGGGAAATGAGAGGGACAACATAAATAAGGACCCAGGCACAGCC
This sequence comes from Platyrinchus mystaceus, assembly GCA_035041135.1. NCBI lineage: Eukaryota > Metazoa > Chordata > Aves > Passeriformes > Tyrannidae > Platyrinchus > Platyrinchus mystaceus. The sequence continues at coordinate 21,062,423 of JAWWLV010000024.1, forward strand.
CAGGTAACCACCCCCAAGATGTCTGTGGTTCTGCCAGATGCTTCCAGAAGTGAGAGCAGGTGATGTGCCCCCACTGCCTGCTCTCTTGCACCCACCAAACCTGCAGGACCCAACACAGAACTGCCTCCTCTTTGACCTCTGGTCCAGCCTTGGATGGGGCAAACTCTTCCTAGACCAGTTCTAGCCAGGACAGGGCATGGCCAGGACCCAGAGGTTATTCTGTATCACCACGGGCCACAGCAGGGGGAAGTGGTCCCTTCCAGTCCATGGGATTGTTTTTTGCTCAAGGACCTGGGTTCAATTGGTGAGTAATGCAGAGGGACAGGGAAACACGACGTGCACCTCCAGGGGATGTGATTTTGGGTGAAAACAGTCTGTAATGTTGAATAGTATAATACTGGTTGCTGAATCACACTGCCACTGTGTGCCATAACTGCCATGGACAATGAGGATGGACTCCTCCAGATACACCAGTCATGAGCTCCTGATGCAGCCTGCAACCACCTGACAGACAGCACACCAGGCCTCCTGCCCTGGAAGACAGCTAGGATGGGTAGAACCCACAGCCATGGACTAAATGAACTCAACAGGTATCCTGGAGGGGCGGCCATTGACTATGGAAATTACATGACAAAGATGGTATGGAATAAGGGGTGGATAATGTCCTTGTTCTGGCCAGGACGGGGTTAATTTCTGCAGCAGCCAGGAGAGGCATGGCCAGGACTCCGAGGTTATTCTATACTACCTCATGTCACTGCTGGGGGTGGGGAGAATGGTCCCTTCCAGTCTGGGTGGGGCATGGGGGGTCGGGGTTTTGCCGGTTTCTGTGTGTTGGACTCATGTGTGAATCATTCACCTTTCCTGTGCCCCCTGTCATTAATATTGCTGCTGTTACTGTTTGTTTTCATAACCTCATTGCTGTTTCCAGTAAGTTGTTCTTTCAACCTCTGATCTTCACCTTTTTGCCTCCAGTTCTCTCTCCAGCCCACCACAGGGGAGGGGGAGTGAGTGAGTTTGGAGTGTTTCAGTGGGAACACCGAATTGGGGAACACCATTCCTAAGCCCCGACAACCAGATTAACTGTAAGTGCCACAGAAGCATTTGGGAAGTGTAGTGGTATGTGCAAATGGATGAAAAAAATGGTCATTTGTATCCAAACCTTACAAAAGGTTTTTCCCAGAGAGCCTGGCTGACACTGACTACACATCTTACCCCTGGTTACCTGTGACAGCCCAAGGCAGAGTCATACCTGTCCGGAGGCACCTCCCAGGCTCACACAACATGCACTTCCAAACTCAAAAAATCCTGCAGTAAGACTCAGCTTAGCTCTGCACAGTCCTTGTGCTTCTAACCCCAAGTACTTCATGGCTGGCTTGTGGTTCTACTCACACGAACGATGCTGCTTACAATTCCTCTGTTCAAAACCAATCCAAACAAGAAAGGACAGAGATGACGCTTTCAGAGGTAATTTTTTGCATTACGTTAATAAAATAGGTATTCAAGGCCCCTACTAAAGTAAAACCTAAACAAAACTTCTGAAATGCCTCGGTTGAGGTACAATTTGTATTTTCACTAATAACATCAATCTTTCTGACAGAATTCAAAGCCACCAGGAATCTCATGGCACTGAGAACTTTCTCAAGTGTCTCCTGTTACCCTCACTGTTTGCACCCAGAGGAAAGCCTGTACTTTTGAAAAATTTCTCTTAGAGGTTGTCACAGACTCGAAGGCTACAATATAATTTTCTGTTAGACTAAGATAAAACACAAGGATTTTGGGTGCTCCACTAACTGAAGTAATAAAGAGACCAGTTGAACCCAAATGGCTAAGCTCCAGTTCCCAGGCTTTCCTCCCACCACAAAAGCCAGTTTCAGATCTTGCACTTGGCACCCAGTCCCCATGTAGCTGCATTCAAAAATAATCCGTTTAAAATAAAATAAAATAACTTGGAGGTCTGTGACAGCAGCAAGACCCTGAAACGTTATGACAATCTCCTGGTTTGGCACACCCTACGTTTGCTGATCCATGGGACTTCTCCTCCAGCCTTCTTTTAGAAGAAGAGATTTTGCAGCATTCCACTGGAATGAAGCAAGCCCACAGTTTCTTAGCTGTTGCACACCTTGCCCTACACTGGACTAACTCCCAGCCCTCTCCAGCTGCTCAGCAAGGAGCAAAGCCTTTCCCACCCTGCCACAACGTACACCTTTCTCCTTCCTCTTATGCTGCTTCATTAACTCCAGCATTTTCCTCAAACCCACCTCTCCTCCCTGCCCAGGGCCCAGCATAGCCCCTGTCAGGGATGTGAGGGCTGCACACATTCCCTGCTATAAACCCCAGCTCGATGACACTGACCACGGTTAGTTAACATTTTTCTGGCATTCCAAAACATCAAATTCAGCAAAAAGAGGGACAGCAAAGTTATCACCACGAGCCTTCAGAAACAGATGCAATCAAAGCAAACACGTTCAAAAGCAAGCAATAATCTGGCATGGACAGCAACTCCCCCCCAAAAGAGAGGTGTATCACTTACTTCTGCTCGACCAGAGACCCCCACATTTTTTCCTACTCGCTCAAGCTGTGAGACAACCAAAAAGCAGGGAGAACAGCTCCTGCTGTAGCTCTCATTTCATAGGTTAAATGCCATGCTCACAGGAACTGACCTCCCTCCCCCAGCTCACTTCCGACCACCACTGCGGTTGGTGACTCAAAGCACATAAATGTGGCGGAGCTGCCCTTGGCACGAGTCACAGGAGACTGACTGCTGGGTTTGAGTTTCAAACCATCTGAAAGGCAACACAGAGGATGTGGATGGTTTAGGAGCCTAAATCTTTCTGAAGTAGAAAAGAGAAAGCTAGATCATGGAATCGTAGATTCCCAGCATGGTTCAGAGTGGAAAGGACCTTAAACACCATCTTGCTCCAACTCCTCTGCCACGGGCAGGGACACCTCCCACTGGACCAGGTTGCTCCAAACCCTGTCCAACCTTGCCTTGAACACTTCCAGGGATGCGGAATCCACAGCTTCTCTGGACAACCTGTGCCAGGGCCTCACCACCCTCACAGGCAAGACTTTCTTCCTAATATCCAATCTAGACCTACCCCCTTCTAGTTTGAAGCCATTCCCCCTTGCTCTGTCGTTACATACCCTTCTAAAAAAATCCCTCTCCAGCTCTCTTGTAGGCCTCCTTCATCTCTTCAAAAAGTTTTTTTACTTAGATACAGTTTGATATTAATGCAAGAACAGTCAGTGACATGTCATGGAAACAAAAAAACCACCCCAGTTCTCAGCACTCAAACGCTCAGACTGCTTCACAGCCCCTCTGTGAAATGAGTGGCCTCAAAAGTGACAACAAATGCAATTTAGCCAGCATGGGATGGAGCTGGTTTCCATCAAAAGCCTTGAAAATGTTTGATGCTCCTTCTTCTCCCCCTCCTGCTCTCCCATCAGAATCCTGCACGGGAAGTGATAAAGGAAGAGGCAAAATGTAAAATTTTGAATGGCAGGGCAGGCACCATTCCCAGGAGCCACAAAGGGGCTGCTGCTTCGGGTTCTTATGGGAAAAACACAATGCTGGGATTTAGGATTTGGTGTACTTTTATCCTGTTCTGACCAATTTTAAATGCCTTAGGTGAGGATCCTTCCTTTAACAGATGTTTCTATAACATCTCGAGGGTCACTATAGAACAGGGGTCCTCTAACTTTTTAAACAGGGGGTCGATTCACTGTCCCTCAGACACTGTTGGGGGCTGGACTATAGTTTGGAGAAAAATGAACAAATTCCTATGCAAACTGCACATATTTTATTTGTAGTAGTGCACAAAAAACAGGAAAAAGAATGCGCGCACTTCCCACTGGCGCTGGCTTGCTTGTCCTGCCTGGGAGCTGGAGGGAGGGAGGGAGAGACAGGGGAGCCGCCCGCCTCGCTGATGCCGCCGCCCCCCTCCTCAGCCCGGCCGCGCAGTCCGGAAAGGGTGGCCAGAAGGGACTGAAGGAAC